>JACTTY020000117.1:600000-1054200 GCA_014595695.2 Epargyreus clarus clarus
ATCCTGTATATTATTAGTGTCGATAATATCATCAAATTTGTAGTCGTTGTCGATACTTTTATGTATAGTGTGTCCCTTCACGAGCACCATTAGATAAAATAACCTGTAAATTCAATATTTCATTAATTATTTTTTTCAAAAATGTGTTATTACATAAAATTTCCTTATAAACAAAATATCTGCGACTTGATCCTTATGTAGCGTCGCTTTATTCAGCATTTAAGGTGCAGTAGCATGTGGCGTTCCAACTTAGTCTTGAGGATTATCAGGTTATAATTTTAAACTAAGCAGCGATAGATTAATAGTATGGACTAGGCCTTATATTTAAGGTAAATATTATATCTGAAGTGAAAAGTTTCGAGCCGTTAACAAACTCGTAGTTCTTATTCTAGCTAAATTATGAAGGAGTACTACAAAGCAAAGAAAGGAAGGTACTACGTAAGGAAAGCTACATACATACTACATACATACATACATACACACATATACATACATACATCAGATATCTCAATAAAGTTTTTAAAGATGTTCAAGTCTACCAATTTAGCATTTAGCCAGTGGTGAAGTGTGGGCTAAGCCTACCCCTCTCGTAGAGACCCGTGCTCAACAGATAATAACTATTCTAGTAAAATCACAACTCACCATAGAAAATTAACCAATAACATTTGCAAATGATTAACAAATCCAAAACTTGCATGATAATTACATACAATATCACAACAAACTCAAAAATAACACGAACTTTATAGAAATTAGAAATCGCTGAACAATATTGTCAGCTTCTATTGTTTTCTCTGACGTTGACAAGTTTTCTTTTTTCATCAAGAATAAACTTTTTAGTTTATTCACTGGTTTACTCCCAGCCACATAGGTGCCACTTGCATCCTATCGAATCTTGAATATTGAAGGTAGAACTCTCTGTGGTTCGACTCCGGCACCACCGTCACACTTATTTCTGTTATACTTAACAGCAGTGTTAAGCGCTGCTGTGTTCTGGTTTTAAGAGTGTGGTAAGACATACTTTCCAAGGTGTTCTAGCTTAGTCCTCAGAGGTAGCGGTGCAACTGTGGCCGACTTCAGGTAGGAATCTAATGCTATCTGGGATTGATTACAGGGGGGTTACTAACATCTCTTAAAACAATATTATTTTAATCATACTTTGAAAATAATGTTTAAGGAGGTCGTGGTAAGCAACAAAATAATGTTAATGCAATATTGGAATAAAACTTTCCTGAACTATGATGGTTTTTAAAAGATGGTGGTAGGCCCCCAGTCCATGTGCGGAGTAGCCACTTACCATCACATTTTTTTTATTGTATAACCACCTAACGATTAGGCAGACGTGCTACCTGATGGAAAGAGTAGTCAACGCCGCCTATGGACATTTGCAACACCAGAGGAGTCGCCAATGCATCGCCGGCTTTGTATGAGAGCTCTTTTTGCACCTTTTTTGAAGAGCCCCATGTCATAGCGCTCCGGGAATACCTCAGGAGGAAGTTCATTCCACATCTTACACGTCCGCGGCAAGAACGTCCGTGCAAACCGAAACGTGGAGGACCGCCACGAGTCCAGTTGGTGTGGATGGAATTTCACATCACTAGTTCATGCGTGTCTATGGAACGAATACTGCTTTACAAACTTACATATGAAGCGACTAGCTTCGTCCTCAGGAGTTGCAAAGCATCTCTGAACGGTTTCAGGAAGAACTCGTGGCGGTCCTCCACGGTTCGGTTTGCACGTTCGTGCGGACGTGTAAGATGTGGAATGAGCTTCCTCCTGAGGTATTCCCGGAGCGCTAAGACATGGGGCTCTTCAAAAGAGGTGCAAAAAGAGCTCTCATACAAAGCCGGCGATGCATTGGCGACTCCTCTGGTGTTGCAAATGTCCATAGGCGGCGTTGACTACTTTCCATCAGGTAGCACGTCTGCCTAATCGTTAGGTTAAACTAAAAAAACCTTTTATGGAATTGGTTATAGATGTTCTTGGGTGACGTAACCACTTACTATCAGGTGCATTTTTTATATAACATAAGAGGAGTACACAAGCATGCAGTCCACTTGATGGTAAGTGGCTACTGCCGCCCATGGACAACTGTAATCAACCCCAGATAGGATTAGATATTCCTACCTCAGGTTCGCCACAGATGCGCCGCTACCCCTGAGGACTATGCTGTGACGCCACGGAAAAGTATATCTCTTACCACACCCTTCAAACCAGAACACAGCAACGCTTAACACTGCTGTTATGAGGCAGAAATAGGTGTGGCGGTGGTGCCGCCGGAGTCGAACTACAAAGGGTTCTACCACCTTCATATAATAATTCTTTACAGTCTTAAAATAAAACACAAAATTTTTACATTACAATTATTTTATTTATTTACATTACAGGGTAAAAAGTGCCCCAAGCTACTGAAAGTCGGGTAGCACGTATATACCGATGTCGTATGATAACCCTTTACCGCGTTCGCTCTTCATGCGTATGTTCACGAAGGGGTACCCGAGGCCCCCGGCTGTTATGTTTGCGGTAGATTTGCAGTGCATAGTGTCCAAGGCTTGGATACCCTGGAATAATACAAAAAAAAATTGTTACTACACTTTTACCTTTTATTTTCTTAACGAGGGGGAAACCTTCAAAAGTTACCGACGATGTGGGAGCGACGTCGGGTTATGTGGGATTTTTACCGCACTAAAACCCCAGTGGCCGCCCTCAACGCTTGTTGGAGAACTCCAGGATCTCCGACGGCACGCAACCGGAGGCCTCCAAGCGCAACTACAGTTTTACCTAGTAGATTATTAAACAGTGAGCTTTTACCCAGTTCCAGAGGGTAATGTTCTTAGCGTACATATAGGTACATATTCTTTGACTCGCCCTGGTACACAAACGGCTTGACACATCTTAATACATGAGGTTTTTTTATGATATACGAGTAGCAGACGAGCATGCAACCCACCTGATGGTAAGTGGCTACTACCGCCCATGGACATCTGTAATCAACCCCAGATAGAGATATACCTACCTGAGGTCGGCCACAGATGCGCCGCTACCCCTGAGGACTAAGCTGGAACTCGGAAAAGTGTGTCTGTTACGGTTCAATACGGAGTATGTAAAGCGGAATACGCAGTTTTCTTATATAGGAAGTTTATTTTAGTAGGTACTTATTTATTATGATACCAGTCATAGTACTTAATACACATTAAGTAAATTAATTTCAAGTCAAGATTTTTTTAGTTTTAGTGCCACATTATTCTTGGGTATTTTTATCTATAAAAGGTTATATCGTTTGCACTTTCATTGATATCTACATATATTTACGTTATCTAAGTTACGTTAAATGACTAAATAATAATATTCTAAGTGCGTATTCAAATTAATATTCACATGCTTTAATGGCGATCAAAATCCTGTACTGTCCCACTGCTGGGCAAGGGTCTCCTCTCAAAAATGTGGGCTTTAGGCCATAGTCCACCGCGCTAGCAAAGTGCTAATTAGTAGACTACACATTTTTGAAAACTCTCAGTGTGTCTCAGTCGTGTAGGTTTCACGATATGAAGGTGGTAGAACCCTTTGTGGTTCGACTCCGGCGGCACCACCGCCACACATATTTCTGCCTCATAACGGCAGTGTTAGGCGCTGCTGTGTTCCGTTTTGAAAGGTGTGGTAAGGGAGACCGACTTTTCCGAGGCGTTCCAGCTTAGTCCTCAGGGGCAGCGGCGCCTCTGTGGCCAACCACAGGTAGGAATATCTAATCCTATCTGGGGTTGATTACAGATGTCCATGGGCGGCAGTAGCCACTTACCATTACGTGGACTGCATGCTCGTCTGCTACTCCTATATTATGAAAAAACGATGTTTTCCTTCACCGTTTAGGAAAGTGATCATTAATTTCTAATACTCATAAAACTTGAAAAAGGAAGGTGCCTAGGACGCAAACCTTGGAGCTCTTACTTGAGAGGTTAACTATTTGCTGGCGAAAAACAGTTATTTAAAAGTGTTATGTAAATGTTCATTACCAAAATAATTTCTATCATTTTATACATAACACATAACATGACGTTCAAAAAAAGTTGTGTAAAGAATCTATTTTGAATAAAACATTTTTGATTCGATTTGATTAAACGTATTTCTTTATAAAATAACTATTTTCGCTTGCAGATATAATTATGATTACTTTTCAGTCTTACAACTAAATTTAAATACCACTATTAAACTAATAAAATACAGACACACAGCTCACCTGAATAGGCTTGTTATTAGGCGACGAATAAAAGAAGCTTTTGACCCTCTTCATAAAGGGTATAGCGTTGTACTCGACGAGCTCATGATGGGCCACCACCACCCGGTTGGCGGTGTTGCCCACGACCAGGTGTTCAGCGGAGACAGTAGCACAGGCCACTAGGAGGAGCAGCGCGTACATCGTGACGGTTGGAGTGTGACTGGCAAAGGTTTAGAGATGTGCCGAGTCAGGTCGACTCGAGTCAGTACTCGAGTTTTTTTTTTTTTTTTTATATTTGAACCTGACGATAAAGCAGACGTGCTACCTGATGGAAAGTAGTCAACGTCGCCTATGGACATTTGCAACACCAGAGGAGTCGCCAATGCATCGCCGGCTTTGAAGGAGAGCTCTTTTTGCACCTTTTTTGAAGAGCCCCATGTCATAGCGCTCCGGGAGTACTTACATAAACTCGCATACTCGAGTACCAATAGTGATACTCGAGTACCAGTGATACTCGAATACTGACGATACTCGTACACTACAACCACTACTCGTACAAGTAAAAACTTGTTGAATTTTGTGTAGTGAGTGGCTTTTTTTTTTTTTTGCTCTGCCGTGCTATTGGACTGTATTTTGCAAAGTACTCGAGTACTTTGTGAATACTTTGGACTCGAGTACTGACTCGATTCTTTTTTATATGAGTACTAAAGTACTCGAATACCAAAAATGGCCGACTCGGCACATCATTACTGGCAAAGGTTATCGGGTTGATAGTGGAGTAGGGTGGCTATGGTTTGTGTGCATGTGGATTTTGTTTTGGTATTGATTTCTGTTTTTTTTTTGTTTTATTAATTATAAGTTTTACATTCACGTGTAAAATTTTCAGTAAGTCCTCCGGTGAGACTTAAAGAAACCTGGTATCGGGTTATTATAGTCGTGGTATATTTGAAGGTAGAACCCTTTGTGGTCCGACTCCGGTGGTACCACCGCTACACCTATTTCTGCCTCATAACAGCAGTGTTCTGGTTTGAAGGGTGTGGTAAGGGGGACATACTTTTTCGAGGCGTTCCAGCTTTGTCCTCAGGAGTAACGGCGCAACTGTGGCTGACCTCAGGTATATCTAATCTTATCTGGGGTTGATTACAGATGGTCATAGGCGACAGTAGCCACTTACCATCAGGTGGAATGCATGCTCGTCTGCTACTCCTATAATATAAAAAAAGGCCGAACTCCGAACGAATAAATCCATGGTCACCCTAAGATAAATCCAAAACAAGCTGTTAGATGACACAGATTCATTGAATACATATCTACATATAAATAAGTTCTAGGAAATATCACATCATTGGAAAATTGAGTCAGATACTCAGATATCGTAATGCGTAATAATAACATGCTTCGAGTATATAGGTACATAGTGTTTAGCTATAGTATTACATAGTAAAGAAAGAGTAGTAGGTTAGCTAAGGCCGCTCGGCGAGGTAATCCTACTCTTGCAGTGATGCATGGGGTTGTCACATATATTTTTAGTTAAATATTATTTGCGTATTATGACAGCACTAGAGTTTAAACAACGTAATATAATGAAATGTTGTACCAATTAATAAATGGGTTGTAAATAAAATCTGTGAACTCAAATGCTAAATTCAGAAAACAGAATGCGCGATCATACGCATGACGCAGCCCGTACTGAGGCAACTCTCGGCCACTCTCGTTTATTTGATTGTGTGCGTAAAAAGTGCGTGCTTACACGGCGCCCGCTACTACGCACACATTCAAACCGGCAACTGTAATCAACCCCAGATAGGATTAGATATTCCTACCTCAGGTTCGCCACAGATGCGCCGCTACCCTTGAGGACTATGCTGTGACGCCTCGGAAAAGTATATCTCCCTTACCACACCCTTCAAACCAGAACACAGCAACGCTTAACACTGCTGTTATGAGGCAGAAATAGGTGTGGCGGTGGTGCCGCCGGAGTCGAACTACAAAGGGTTCTACCTCCTTCATATAATAATTCCATCCATCCATCCATCAGCCTTTTGAGGTCCACTGCTGGACATAGGCCTCCCCTAATTGGCGCCACTCCAACCGGTCCCGTGCCCTTTGAATCCAGCGGTTTCCCGCCGTCTTCTTCAGGTCGTCGGTCCAACTGGTCGGGGGGCGGCCTGAACACCTTTTGCCTCCGCGTGGTCGCCACTCGAGGACCTTTCTTCCCCATCGGTTATCGGTCCTCCGAGCGATGTGGCCGGCCCATTGCAACTTCAGCCTGCTAATTTTGAGAGCTATGTCGGTAAGCTTAGTTCGTCTACGGATTTCATCATTACGAATCATGTCTCGTAGCGAAATACCAAGCATAGCTCTCTCCATAGCACGCTGAGCGACTCTGAGCTTTCGAACGAGGCCTACGGTAAAGGACCACGTTTCGGCGCCGTAGGTCATCACTGGCAACACACATTGCTCGAATAGTTTCGACTTCAGGCACTGAGGAATTTTGGACGAGAAGATGCTCCGTAATTTCCCGAACGCAGCCCAGCCGAGTTGGATTCTTCGAGTGACCTCCCTCTCAAAGTTGGACTTACCCATCCGGATCGTTTGTCCCAGGTAATTGTACTCGTCGACAACTTCGAGAGGAGTGCCATCAACAACTACCGGTACGGGTGTGACATGGACATTGGACATGATTTTCGTCTTGTCCATGTTCATCTTAAGACCCACCCGTTGTGAGGCACTGTTGAGGTCTCCTAGCATTTTTACTGAGGTCCCTCAGCGAGTCTGCCAAGATGACTATATCATCGGCAAATCGAAGGTGTGTGAGGTGTTCACCATTGATGTTAACGCCAAGACCTTTCCACTCCATCAGCTTGAACACATCTTCCAACGCAGCGGTGAACAGCTTCGGCGATACGACGTCGCCTTGTCTGACTCCCCGCTGCAATTGGATAGGGTTCGTCCTCTGGTCGTGTACTCGGACTGACATGGTGGCGGCTTTGTACACACACTTCAACACCTCGATGTACCTATAGTCGATCTGGCATCGCTGAAGGGACTCCAGCACCGCCCAGGTCTCGATAGAATCGAAGGCTTTCTCATAGTCCACATAGGCAACACATAGCGGCAGATTATACTCCTCGGTCTTCTGTATAATCTGCCGGAGCGTGTGTATGTGGTCCATGGTGCTGTAGCCTTTTCGGAATCCGGCTTGTTCGGGAGGCTGAAAGTCGTCAAGCCTGCGTGCAATACGGTTAGTGAGGACCCTCGAAAAGAGCTTATAAACATGGCTCAGAAGCGCAATGGGCCTGTAGTTCTTCAGTAGGGTTTTATCGCCCTTTTTGAAGAACAGTACCACTACGCTTCTGCTCCACGCTTCCGGGGTAGTTCCGCTATTGATCACGGAATCAAACAACTTTTGGAGCGCCACTAGTACGGGTTTCCCGCCAGCTTTTAGCAGCTCTGTTGTGATTCCGTCATCTCCCGGTGCCTTGTTGTTTTTAAGCTGTTTGAGAGCCCCTCTAATCTCGTACAGGCTGACTTCCGGGAGGTCCTCGGTGTAGTGTCGGGTCAGCTTGGCACGTTTGTCGTTCACCATCTTACGGGCTGGAACTCGTGCGGAAGTATACAGCTGTCCGTAGTATTTCTCGATTTCTCTCAGAACTTCGGGCTTAGACGAAACTATGGTGCCCGACTCGGTCTTCAACCTCGTCAACAGACTCTGCCCAATGCACAGATCTCCTGCGAACACTTTCGAGCCGCGGTTTCGCTCAATAGCGTCTTTTACGCGATTAGCGTTATAAGAACGCCAATCGCGTCGCCTACTTTGGGAGATCTGTTTATTAAGCAGCCTGTATTTCGACATTGAGGTTGGAGACTGCAAACATAGTTCTCGTCTCTCCCGCATAAGACCGAGAGTATGCTCTGAGAGAACTCGAGACTTACCACCGGAGGGGGCCTTGAAGTACTTAGACCCTACCTCGTGAACAGTTGCTACAACCTGGGTGTTAATATCGTCCACGGAAACGCAAGAATCGAGGCACGCGAAACGGTTTCGTAACTCAATCTGAAAGTCTTCGGAGCCCTGGATCTGGACAGGTGTTGGGCGGAGCGTAGACTTCATCAGGCGTGACCGTTCGAGCTTAACGTTGATATTTAATGTGCCTCTTACCATCCGGTGATCACTTCCGGTTTTCACCCTGTTGATCACAGAGACATCATTAAATATGTGCCGTTTGTCTGCCAAAATGAAGTCTATGAGCCGGTCCACACGGCGCGTTGCGTTGCGTTGCGTCGTCGCAACGCAAAGGTTTTGACGCATAGCCGGCCACACGGGCGCTGCGCCAACGCAGCGTTACTACGACGGAGTTGTAACGCTCCGTCATCGCGACGGCGACGCACCGTTGCGATGAGCATTTTAAGTAATCGTCGCAGTCATTCTATAGAAAGCATGGATCGGAAAAGACGTCTGGCATTGCTGCTATTACAACGTCACCGTCACAATACGTAAAAATAAGCGAGATCAGCTTGCGTGTGCGTTCCTTATCAACGCATAAACAACTGAGCGCTGCCGCTCCGGCGACGCAATGAGTACTCCCCCTCCCGCTTCGTCTGGTGCGCTGCAGTTCAGTCGCGTATGCGCTGCGTCGACGCAGCGCACCGTGTGTACACTATGTTTATTAGTATGTAAAACGACGCAGCCACAGCGCTACGTCGACGCAACGCTAACGCAACGCGCCGTGTGGACCGGCTCTATCTCGTTCTTAACGGTACCATCGGGACTTATCCAAGTCCACTTTCGCTGTGCCTTCTTCTTGTAGAAGGAGTTCATCATAAAGAAGTCTTCCCTCTCCAAGAAGTTGGCAAGCAAGTGGCCTCGATGGTTTCGTTGTCCAACTCCAAAGGGCCCCACCTTCAGTTCGTCACCATTCCGCACGCCCAGTCTTGCGTTAAAATCCCCCATAACAACGGTATAATGGGTTTTTGAGGTATGTATGGCTCTACTTATGTCCTCATACATAACCTCAACCTCATCGTCTGGGTGTGTCGACGTCGGCGCATATACCTGTATGACCTTCAGCGAATACCGTTTAGATATTCTGAGTATAAGGTACGCTACCCTTGCCGACACACTGTCGACCGTTACCAAGTTGTTTACGAGGGATTTGTGGACGAGGAACCCGACACCTCCTTGAGACAGGTGTTCGCCTAATAATTATTATTTCAATCAAATTATAATAATTATTTCAATCAAATTATACTTGTAATATATTTACTTTGTTAATACAGTCTTAAAATAAAACAAAAAATATTTACATTACAATTATTTTATTTATTTACATTACAGGGTAAAAAGTACCCCCAGCTACTGAAAGTCGGGTAGCACGTATATACCGATGTCGTATGATAACCCTTTACCGCGTTCGCTCTTCATGCGTATGTTCACGAAGGGGTACCCGAGGCCCCCGGTTGTTATGTTTGCGGTAGATTTGCAGTGCATAGTGTCCAAGGCTTGGATACCCTGGAATAATACAAAAAAAAATATTGTTAGTACACTTTTACCTTTTATTTTCTTAACGAGGGGGAAACCTTCAAAAGTTACCGACGATGTGGGAGCGACGTCGGGTTATGTGGGATTTTTACCACACTAAAACCCCAGTGGCCGCCTTCAACGCTTGTTGGAGAACTCCAGGATCTCCGACCGAACGCAACCGGAGGCCTCCAAGCGCAACTACAGTTTTACCTAGTAGGTTATTAAACAGTGAGTTTTTACCCAGTTGCAGAGGGTAATGTTGTTAGCGTACATATAGGTACCTATTCTTTGACTCGCCCTGGTACCCAAACGGCTTGACACATTTTAATACATGAGGTTTTTTTTATGATATACGAGTAGCAGACGAGCGTGCAACCCACCTGGTGGTAAGTGGCTACTGCCGACCCTGGACATCTGTAATCAACCCCAGATAGAGATATACCTACCTGAGGTCGGCCACAGATGCGCCGCTACTCCTGAGGACTAAGCTGGAACTCGGAAAAGTGTGTCTGTTACGGTTCAATACGGAATATGTAAAGCAGAGTACGCAGTTTTCTTATATAGGAAGTTTATTTTAAAACTTATTTATTGTTATAGCAGCCATTGTACTTAATACACATTTTAAATAAATCTCAAGTCAGATTTTTTTTTAGTTTTAGTGCCACATTATCCTTGGGCATTTTATCTATAAAAGGTTATATCATTTGCACTTTAATTGATATCTACATATATTTACGTTATCTTAGAAATGACTAAAGAATAATATTCTAAGTGCGTATTCAAATTAATATTCACATGCTTTAATGGCGATCAAAATCCTGTACTGTCCCACTGCTGGGCAAGGGTCTCCTCACAAAAATGTGGGCTTTAGGCCATAGTCCACCGCGCTAGCAAAGTGCTAATTGGTAGACTACACATTTTTGAGAACTCTCAGTGTGCCTCAGTCGTGTAGGTTTCACGATTTGAAGGTGGTAGAACCCTTTGTGGTTCAACTCCGGCGACACCACCGCCACACCTATTTCTGCCTAAAATCAGCAGGGTTAGGCGCTGCTGTGTTCCGTTTTGAAGGGTGTGGTAAGGGAGACAGACTTTCCCGAGGCGTTCCAGCTTAGTCCTCAGAGGTAGCGGCGCATCTGTGGCCGACCTCAGGTAGGAATATCTAATCCTATCTGGGGTTGATTACAGATGTCCATGGGCGGAAGTAGCCACTTACCATTACGTGGACTGCATGGTCGTCTGCTACTTCTATATTATAAAAAAACGATGTTTTTCTTCACCGTTTAGGAAAGTGATCAATAGTTTCTAATACGCATAAAACTTCAAAAAGGAAGGTGCCTAGGACTCAAACCTTGGAGCTCTTAATTGAGAGGTTAACTATTTGCTGGCGAAAAACAGTTATTTAAAAGTGTTATGTAAATGTTCATTATCAAAATAATTTCTATCATTTTATACATAACACATAACATGACGTTCAAAAAGAGTTCTGTAAAGTTGTGTAAAGAGTGTGTACAGTTGTGTAAATAAAACATTTTTGATTCGATTTGATTAAACATATTTCTTTATAAAATAACTATTTTCGCTTGCAAATATAATTTTGATTATTTTTCAGTCTTACAATTAAATTTAAATACCACTATTAAACTAATAAAATACAGACACACAGCTCACCTGAATAGGCTTGTTATTAGGCGACGAATAAAAGAAGCTTTTGACCCTCTTCATAAAGGGTATAGCGTTGTACTCCACGAGCTCATGATGGGCTACCACCACCCGGTTGGCGGTGTTGCCCACGACCAGGTGTTCAGCGGAGACAGTAGCACAGGCCACTAGGAGGAGCAGCGTGAACATCGTGACGGTTGGAGTGTGACTGGCAAATAGAGATGTGCCGAGTCAGGTCAACTCGAGTCAGTACTCGAGTACTTACATAAACTCGCATACTCGAGTACCAATAGTGATACTCGAGTACTAGTGATACTCGAATACTGACGATACTCGTACACTACAACTACTACTCGTACAAGTAAAAACTTGTTGAATTTTGTTTAGTGAGTGGCGTTTTTTTTTTTTTTGCTCTGCCGTGCTACGTGTCCGTGCTTTTGGACTGTATGTTGCAAAGTACTCGAGTACTTTGTGAATACTCTGGACTCGAGTACTGACTCGATTCTTTTTTATATGAGTACTAAAGTACTCGAATACCAAAAATGGCCGACTCGGCACATCATTACAAAGGTTATCGGGTTGATAGTGGAGTAGGGTGGCTATGGTTTGTGTGCATGTGGATTTTGTTTTGGTGTGGATTTCTGTTTTTTTTTTTGTTTTATTAATTATAAGTTTTACATTCACGTGTAAATTTTCCAGGTAAGTCAGTCCTCCGGTGAGACTTAAAGAAACCTGGTATCGGCTTATTATAGTCGTGGTATATTTGAAGGTAGAACCCTTTGTGGTCCGACTCCGGTGGTACCACCGCTACACCTATTTCTGCCTCATAACAGCAGTGTTCTGGTTTGAAGGGTGTGGTAAGGGGGACATACTTTTTCGAGGCGTTCCAGCTTTGTCCTCAGGAGTAGCGGCGCAACTGTGGCTGACCTCAGGTATATCTAATCTTATCTGGGGTTGATCACAGATGGTCATAGGCGACAGTAGCCACTTACCATCAGGTGGAATGCATGCTCGTCTGCTACTCCTATAATATAAAAAAGGCCGAACTCCGAACGAATAAATCCATGGTCACCCTACGATAAATCCAAAACAAGCTGTTAGATGACACAGATTCATTGAATACATATCTACATATAAATAAGTTCTAGGAAACATCACATCATAGGAAAATTGAGTCAGATACTCAGATATCGTAATGCGTAATAATAACATGCTTAGAGTATATAGGTACATAGTGTTTAGCTATAGTATTACATAGTAAAGAAAGAGTAGTAGGTTAGCTAAGGCCGCTCGGCGAGGTAATCCTACTCTTGCAGTGATGCATAGGGTTGTCACATATATTTTAAGTTAAATATTATTTGCGTATTTTGACAGCACTAGGGTTTAAATAACGTAATATAATGAAATATTGTACCAATTGATAAATGGGTTGTAAATAAAATCTGTGAACTCAAATGCTAAATTCAGAAAACAGAATGCGCGCGATCATACGCATGACGCAACCCGTACTGAGGCAACTCTCGGCCACTCTCGTTTATTTGATTGTGTGCGTAAAAAGTGCGTGCATACACGGCGCCCGCTACTTACGCACACATTCAAACCAGCGGAGATCGATTTGTATGAAGCTGTGCTACTACTCATTCTTTACTATGGTATTACTCACACTCATGCAAGTTCTTACACACATGGACACGCATTTAATTTAGAATAATAAAGATGCTTTTAATATAAATGTTATTAATTATATTGCTTTCTGTATGTTTGAAACATATTATTCAAGTTTGTTTGTAATTTGGTTATTTTTAAATACTGCTCGCATTTTTCGACAGTCGACATCTAAAAGCAACACTATAAAACTGTACTCAACGCCATCTATTATTGAAGCGCTAGGTTACATAAGTTACATGTTTTAACAAATATTCAATTAAAATTTTATCGTTTTCAGGGTTCCGTACCCAAAGGGTAAAAACGGAACCCTATTACTAAGACTTCGCTGTCTGTCCGTCTGTCACAGGGCTATATCTCCGGAATCATAATAGATAGACACATGAAATTTGTACAGAGGATGCATAACGGTAGCCGCTATAACAATAAATACTAAAAATAAATTAAAGTTGAATATTAAAGGGGATCTCCATACAACAAACCGTAATTTTTCGGCATTTTTCAATAAACTGTTAAACCGTATTAGGAAGACGGTTGAAATTTTTAGAATCCGTTTACCATTATAACTGGTATTATAATAAACACAAATAACAACCATAAAACATATTTTAATATAGTTATTTTAATTTTATTATACGTTGTTTACGTATCATTCATAATCATCCCAACGCCATCTATTTTTGTGTGACATAACTAAGTATTGTTGAAAATAATAAAATTAATAAAAATAATGAACATTTGGTGTTACGGAAGCCTCCATGTGCGAGTTCGACTCGTACTTGGCGAATTATTGTTCTTTGTTATTGTATTCAATCAGGAATTATTCTTATTTTGTTACACCAAAGAAGTTCTTATGGGCGTAAGTAAGTACACAAATTTATTGCCCACTGCTAGGCATGGCTTCCTCGGCCATAGCTCAGTGCTGGACAAGTGCGGGTTGGTAGAATTCACACACTTTTGAGATGTTTTTTAAAGATTTCCTTACATTGTTTTCCTTCACCGTTATAGCATCATAATTAATTTATAAAACACACATAAGTTCTCTCGTTGCTGAGCGAGAGAGAGTGCTAGAGGGAGAGAGAGAGAGAGCGAGTGAGCGAGAGATAGCAAGTAAGCGAGAGAGAGAGAGAGAGAGAGAGCGAGTGAGCGAAAGGGAGAAAGAGAGAGCAAGCGAGAGCGAATTAATTTCTAAAACGCACAAAAGATCAAAAAGTTTGAGTGTCTATCTGGGTTTCAAACCTTGGACCCCTCGACTGAGAGGCCGAGTTTCAACCACTAGGATATCACTGGTGAAATAAATACACACACACATTTTTCTTTTTAATTAAAAAATACAAATATTTCTTTTTAATACACATTTCTTTTTATAGTATTTATACAAAATTATTATACATTTCTCGAAAAAACTATTCCCCCTCCAACAGCTTACAATACTCTTCAGTATGTGTCCTCAAAGCGCGACCAGCGCTCAGTAAGGCTCGTTGCTGCCTCAGATTCGCTACCAACTCTTGCTGCTTCGCTGCTCTCGAGTTCAATGCTGTTATTTGAGACTTTAGCTGGTTTATCGTTGACTCGTGAGAGGCTGAGAGAGATCTGGTCGAGGTTCGGTACTCCTGGAATTATAGATTTTATTTTAACTTTATTTGTGGGTAGATTGGTGGTACGGTACTACTAGCGACATCTATTGTCGTGTAGTGTTATGCATTGTGAAAATTTGAACTGTCTATCTATAACGGTTTAATAGATAAAGCGAAAAACATCGAAAATTAGCAGTTCCTTGTATGATTTACCCTGATTTATTTTAAATCTATTTTTATTTTTAGTATTTGTTGTTATAGCAGCCACCGATATACATATTTTGTAAAAAAAATCAAGTGCCTATCTATTACGGTCCAAGAGATAGAGCCCTGTGACAGACGGACATACAGCGGAGGCTTAGTAAAATGGTTCCGTTTGAACCCTTCAGGTACGGAACCCCAAAAAAGAATATTCAACGACATAAGACCAGCTTACTTAACTTAAACTAACTTATCTTATATATAACATTCTCGTGTCACAATGTTAGTTACCATACTCCTCCGAAACGGCTTTACCGATTTTCTCCAAATTTTATATGCATATTTTATATATTCTGTAGGTCTGAGAATCGGTTACTATCTGTTTTTCATACCCCTAAGTGATAAGGGTTGTTCACCCTTAACATTTTTTATTTATATGCCAACACAACGTTTGCCGGGTCAGTTAGTTAATGTCTATAAATACTAATTTACTTATTTTTTTACCTTTTCAGATAACTTGGCAACTTTAATCTCTTGTTTGAGATTCGCTATAACCTCTTCCTGCGACGCGCACCGCGCTTCTAAAGAACAATTTTTGGTTTTATATTGTTTCAATTCCACTGTCAGTTTGTCTGTCATGCCCCGTTGTTCCTTGTAAAGTCGGTCCTTATCCTGGAAAATTTATCTATATATAATTGATATAAGTGTGGCGACTTCCCGCTACTCGCCAGGAGATGGCGCCACGAGTATTCTGAATCATGGTATCGAAGTTTTCTGAACATCTTGCATTTTTTTATAATATAGAAGTAGCAGACGAGCATGCAATCCACCTGATGATAAGTGACTACTGTCACCCATGTACATCTGCAATCAACCCCCGAAAGGATTATATATGAGGACTAAGTTCGAACGCCTCGGAAAGTATGTCTCCCTTACCACACCCTTCAAACCAGGCACAGCAGTGCTCAACACTGCTGTTATGAGGAAGAAATAGATATAGCGGTGGTGCCGCCGGAGTCGAACCACAGAGGATTCTACCATCAAAAGTACAAATAGTAATGTAAAGATATTTCTGTGTGTAACTTAAATTGTTAAGTGAATTATTCACGTAACATATTGTTTTAGGTTCCACAGCGATATTGCGCTATGAGCTGTGTCGCGACTTCCCGCTACTCATCAAGAGATGGCGCTACACGTATTCTGAATCACGCTATCGAAGTTTTCTAAACATCTTGCATATATACAAGTTCCGAACTGAGACTGTCGGAGCACGGCCGCTCCCCGGGCATGATCACCTAGCCCGGCGGGAAATCTCCCTTTGCCAAACAAGTAAAAATAATTGGCCAAGTGCAAGTCGAACCTGCAACCGGAGGGTTCCGTACCACCAAAATTTTCATTTTTTTCATTTCTAGTATTTATTATTTTAGCAGCTATTGATGTACAAATTCGAACTGTCTACCTATAACGGTTCAACAGTTAATTCGGAAAATAAAAACAAAATACAGCACCACTGAGCCCTAAGCGGCAATAAAACTTACGTTAAGCCTATTCTGTATTGCTAAGTACTTCGCCTTCATTTCGGCTGTGTCGGATTTCATGGTGTTCGCAGTGTTGAGTAGAGACAACCTTTCGCTCTCCAACTCGGCTATGTGTGTTAGGTGAGCTTCACATTGTTTATTCTGAAAATAAAAACAAAAATAAAATAAAATTACATTTATTCTGAAAACAAAAACAAAATAAAAAAATCACAATTAATTACCTGCGTTGTTAGTCCATTATTGTCCCACTGCTGGACATGGATCTCCTCTCAGAGGGACAAAACCATAGTTCACCACCACACCTATTTCTGCCTAATAACAGCAGTGTTAGGCGCTGCTGTGTTCCGGTTTGAAGGAAGTGGTAAGGGAGACATACTTATCCGAGGCGTTCCAGCTTAGTCCTCAGGGGTAGCGGCGCATCTGTGACCGACCTCTGGTAGGTATCTAATTTTATCTGGGGTTGGTAACAGATGTCTATGGGCGGCAGTAGCCTCACCATCAGGTGGACTGCATGCTCGTCTGCTACTCCTATATTATTAAACATACCTTTTTATCTATAGTGCACTGTAGTTTGTCTATTTGTTCCTGCATCAATTTTATTTTACTTGATAAGCACTTACAGACACTCTCCACTGTTATTTTAGCTGAAAATTAAAAATTCAACGTCAATTTATGATTTTTAACAATAAAATTTCTTTTCAACAAACAAACAAATGTTTTCTTACTCAAATTAGTTAGATGTAAGTACTGTAATCTCATTTTCTTCTTAAATCATTAAAAAAATGTTAGGTAATTGTTCTTATGTTATATGTACATAATATTCCCTATATCAATATTAAGAATAGCAATGCTTCTGAGGCCGATCTCAGATAAAATACCAAAACATTTTGGTATTTCTTATATGGGATCATGGGCTGCAACAGCCACTTATCATCAGGTTTTGAACCACCACACACCTATTTCTGCCTCATATCAGCAGTGTTAAGCGCCGCTGTGTTTTGGTTTGAAGGGTGTGGTAAGGGAGACATATTTATCTGAGGCGTTCCAACTTACTCCTCAGGGGTAGTGGTGCATCTGTGACCGACCTCAGGTAGAAATATGTAATTGTATCTGCGGTTGATTACAGATGTCCATGGGCGGCAGTAGCCACTTAGCAACAGGTTGAGTCCATGCTCGTCTGCTACTCCTATATTATATAAAAAAACTCAAAATCCACATTGATAAAAAATACCTTTTAAGAATGACTGCGGCAACACATTATCCTTAACATTGAAAGACACAAATGCATACAAGAATTCCATATTATCACTAACTTCTACTTTACAACAATCACACTCAGATCTCTTTGCACAAGAATTAGATAAAGCACAGTTATCATTGTGCAAATCTTTCTTAACACTATCCAAGTGACATTCCTTTTTTAAACTTAATTCTGTTTGTGCACAAGTTTTTTCTGCATTCCTAGTTCTTATTTCTTTTAGTTTGACATTTGTGCACAGTTTTGTGGTTCTGGGTGCACAGGAGTCGGATATCGGTGAGGATTTGGGTGAACAGTTGTGTTTCCTTGTTGTGTTGTTGTAAAGGTTTAAATTCAAGTTTGGCGTTGAAAAGATGTCCGGTTTTTGCTGGAAAATAAAATTTGCATTATTTAGTTTTGTTTTTCTTAACTTAAAATAAAAATACTTTGGTTGCATTATAAGTGGTAATTTTTTGTTTTAGTATGTTAAATAATAAATGCAAAATATATAATTTATTTAGATAAAAATCTGACTTATTATTAAATAAATATTAACAAAATTATCTAAGCCTAAGAAACAAAATTTAAGAAAAATCCTAGAAATAAATGGACCAAGTTCGAACAACTCTTATTATGAATCTGTCAAAATCTGTGCATATAAGTCTAAAATTAAAATATTGATCTTAAAGGTATTGGTGGTCACCAGAAATCAACTATAGATGCATTGTTACTGCTGAAGACGAGTATAAAACTGATTATTATAGTGTTTCTCCTTCACCACACCCTTTAAAACACAACACAGCAGCGCTACACTGCTGCCATAAGGCATACACAAATGTGGCGGTGGTGAATCTAGACTTGCCATAAAATATTGTGTGTTATTAGCAAAACAGAGGCTCCATACTGCTATATAAGACAGAAATATTTGTGATACTAGAGCTATTACAGTATAGTTACAAAGAATTCTACCATCAATACATATTTCTAAAAAAATCTGCAATAAAATAAGGGGTAGGTTCTCAATAGTGAAGATGCGTTGTTAGCCCTGAAAATTACGTTGTAATACCTGTAATATTAGTTAAATCTATCTTACAACACACTTTATAGCCAACCAGAACAATAACATACCATTAATACTAGTATATGATAAAAAAATTGAAATACTCGTTGTTGAAAACTTACCATAACTTCCTCTATTTCCTTCATTAAGCTCTCCGTTTTTTTCTCCAGTTGTTTATTCAGCTTCTTAAATTCATTTTCACGCGCTATAAGGTCAACTGAGTCCATTTTTATTTAGTTTTTTGTTAAATTTCTTTGCTATACTTCCTGCTTAGTAAATAGGCAATGACAGGTATAAGTTATGTAGTAAAATTGAAAGACCTACATGTGGTATAGGTGCTGATGTGTTTAAATTACTTCCTGATTTGGTCGTATTTTATTGTGTTCAAACAATTTCGTTGCTATGGTTACAAGTAGGTCAAATGAAATTCTACGTAATTTACTAGCTTGAAGTCAAAACAACGTCTTTAAAGTACATTAACATTGTCACCTAGATTAAAATGAAATATCTTTAAATAGAATATTGATAACGATTTAAAAAATCTATTTTGTAAACAAAGTAAAGGTCGAAGTACCGTAACTCGGTTGTTGTTGATCAGAATGTGGCGTCATCTATTGCGAGAGGACTAAACTAATCAGATGTAAAGGTTACGCGTCAAAAACAGCTGTGCGTTAACCAATCACAACTCTTGCTCTTAATGTCAATAGGCAACCCATTTGACATAATGCTTTGTCTACCATATGATCCCGAATGGAAAAACCCGAGTTATATCATAACTGAAACCGTATCAGAATGCTGTCTTTGGCAATAAAACTGAATATTCTCGTACATTTCCCAACCAAATGTTTTGTTTAAACGTGTAAATTAGCGAAGTTGTCATCGCGTTAGAGCGAGAGGTGGTCCGCGGGAGCGAGACGTAATGACAGTCGAGTGTCTATTTCACGGATTTTCAATCGATTTACCAATGGGAAGGCACTTGCACAGCTGTTTTTTTAGTGCTTGACGGCCACGGGTATAGTGTGGACGTATTACACGTCGTTAAATCTATTTGGATAGCATTAAGCGTCCGCATAACATTTTAACAGTGCAATAATGTGTTTAAAGAGAAAAAGACACAATTCTCGGAGTGTTATATTATAGCGTCGGTGTTTCCCCACGGAGATAGATAGTATAGCTTGCTTCAAAGGTTAGTGCCATTGTCTTATTTTGTTAAACATATGTTTAGTAAAGCCATTTTGTCTACGTGGTTCGACTTCCTGCATGTATTTTTAACGTATAATGCGCTTTCGGATCTTCGTATAGCGTTTTAGTCATTTAGAAAGTTAATTGCACTAAGTGGTATTATGCGACCAGTTTACGTCGGGCGTACGACGTATGTCAATATGAAGGTGATACAAACAATTTATATTTGCAACGTTATACATGAATTACTGCATAGTTTTAAACTGGGTTTTTATGGATTAAAATGAATAAAGTTTGCGTTGTGGTAGCGACTTTGTTTAGTGTATTTCTATTGTAGTTTTCGGATCAGCTGATCGTGACCAGGTAGTTGTTTTTTTTCGAAAACAGGTAAATTTCGAACAGTGCAAGACCCTGTTTTTTATCGAAGTAACGGGTCCAACCAGTTTTCAGCTGTTTGGAACCTGTAAACGATTTTCGCCCTTATAACAAAGGGCGGATGGGTCAGAATTGGTCAAATTATGTGTATACGTTTTATAGTGCTGCGAATATTGTATCGATAAAGTTAATCGTGTTAATACCGGATTTTAACGGTAAATATAGGTATGTACCTACGTTTAAAAATCTTCAATTTTTAAAGATGGTAGAACACTTAACTTTAACGATTATTTCTTTTTTATATCGTCCTGATACGAAAGGCTGAACTAAATACGGATTTCGTGTTCCGATCTAGTCTTTTAATTTCAATGGCGTATGTATTATTATTTTTTTTAATGGTGTTTTACGGCTTTGACTTTTAGCCTTTCAGCCTAACTTTATTGTATTATTAAATTAAGGATCGAAACATAGATTACTAATCTATGGGTCGAAGTTACATTTTTAAATGGACAAGGACACTATAGAATAATTAATTAGTAATTTACTTTAGGTACCTAGTTCATTTTATAGTATTTTATGTAAATTTAGTAAAGTACTTCAGAAAATTAATGAAGAAGTGCGATTCATACTCATTAGGTAATCGAAAACCGTTATTATGGATCGGAAATAGTCAAGTACCTACTTTAGATTGATAATAATTTATTATTATTATGCTAGTAGAACCGGGTTAAATAATTCTTGCCAATGTTTGCATATTTGCGTAGTTGGTCACAACATTTGTGCCAACCTTTTGTTAATTATATTAGTGAAATTGATAATAATTTATTATTATTATGCTAATAGAATTGGGTTAAACAATTATTGCCAATGTTTGTCATATTTGCGTAGTTGGTCACAACATTTGTGCCAACCTTTTGTTAATTATATTAGTGAAGTAACTATATGCTTTGCACGCGACGCTGTCTGTCATCTGACCTCAAGGTCTATTTAATATTTCGTCATTATAACTACTTCTTATTATTTCAAGCAAATTATCAATCAAACCAAAGAAATAAATGAGGTCCCGACTCGTGGTCCCCCTGTCACACTATTTTAAGTTCTACCACCTTTCAAAAATTACGAAAACGTTTGAATCTGTATTTTATAATGCGGCAATAAGCTATGATCAGCTGTTTCCATGCTGTCAAATGTTGGCCACAACTTTTGTCGTCAAATGTTTGCTAAACATAAGCCACAACGCGGATATAAGCTACTTGACTTATACTAGCTTATATACGTCGTCAAATGTTGGCTTAAAATGGTTTACCACAAACCACAACGCGGACATAAGTTACTTGACTTAACTGGCTTATATTTGTCGTCAAATGTTGCCTTAAAATGGCTGACCATAAGCCACAACGCTGGTATAAGCTACTCGGCTTAAACTGACTTATTTTGGAATTACAAACGCAATTTTATTTAATTGTATACTTAATTATTTATTTATGCGCGTAGTGTGTATGTGTGACCTTTGTTACAACATTTTAATTATTTATTAGTTTTATTACCAAGTCACGTGTTCTGAATTAATGACACATGTAATTACTGATAACTTGAGTATGTAATGGTCCGCAAGCCCACTGTCCCACTGCTGGGCACGGGTCTGTCAGAATGAGAAGGATTAGGCCATAGTCCACCGCGCTGGCCAATTCCGTATTGGTACACTTCACATATCTTTTAGACCTTTTTTAAATCTCTTTTAAAATAAAAAATGGAGGTACGGAACGGTTGATTGGCCAATTATTAAATTGATATTGTACTTACCGCAAGTCAGTCGTTGTTATAGTTATAAAAACGAAGGGTTTATTATCGAAAGATTAAAACTTAATTATCACGCAATTATGAAGGAAATGTCTACCAATTCCCACTTGGCCAGCGCGGTGGACAATGGCCTAAGCCTTCTCGTTCTGAGAGGAGACCCGTGCCCAGCAGTGGGACAGTAATGGGTTGATGATGATATGAAGGAAATTATCAATATCTTCAAACCGAAGTTTTCCATAATATAATGGTGGTAGAACCCTTTGTGGTTCGACTCCGGCGGCACCACCGCCACACCTATTTCTACCTAATAACAGCAGTGTTAGGCGCTGCTGTGTTCCGGTGTGGAAAGGGAGACATACTTTTCCGAGGCGTTCCAGCTTAGTCCTCAGGGGTAGCGGCACATCTGTGGCCGACCTCAAGTAGGAATATCTAATCCTATCGGGGGTTGATTACAGATGTCCATGGGCGGCAGTAGCCACTTACCATCAGGTGGACTGCATGCTCGTCTGCTACTCTTATATTATAAAAAAAAAAAAATTGTATGCAGTCCACACTTGGTTAGTGTATGACATTAGCCCATGTCACTGACAGAGCCCTTCTCGTTTTGGTAGGATATTAATGTTCATTAGTGATGTGTGAGTTGTGAGTGAGTGAGTCAATTGCTCGGTGTCGGTTGTCGACCCTCACTTCCGTTCAGACGGTCACAGATCGCTTAACGGAACCCACAGAATTAAAATTGACCCATTTTCTTTTATTTTTATTTTATTCTGTATGTCATTGTTTTTGTATGTCGTTCTGAAGGAACTGTGCCCAGTAGTGGGACAATATATATATATTTTTATAATATAGGAGTAGCAGACGAGCATCCAGTCCACCTGATGGTAAGTGGCTACTGCCGCCCATGGACATCTGTAATCAACCCCAGATAGGATTAGATATTTCTACCTGAGGTCGGCCGCTACCCCTGAGGACTAAGCTGGAACGCCTCGGAAAAGTCTGTCTCCCTTACCACACCCTTCAAACCGGAACATAGCAGCGCTTAACACTGCTGTTATAAGGTAGAAATAGGTGTGGCGGTGGTGCCGCCGGAGTCGAACCACAAAGAGTTCTACCACCTTCAACCTCCGTGGTGTTTTTTTTATAATACAGGAGAAGCAGACGAGCATGCGGTCCAACTAATGGTAAGTGGCTACTGCCGTATGGATATCTGTAATCAACCCCAGATATTCCCAGACTAGATTCTTACCTTCGGCCACTGATGCGCCGCTACCCCTGAGGACTACCCCCTGAGGAGGCTAGAACGCCTCGGAAAAGTATGTTTTTTTTTCATACCAATGTTTTCATATATTTTTCACAAAAATTAGAAGAGCTACCACCTCTCTCTCTCTGTGTTTCTCTTTCTCCCTCTCTCCCTCCCTCCCTCTCTTGTCCCTCGTTTGTCAAACCCAGGTACCCTAGATTTTCGAAATTATATACGTATTAAAAGTTAATAACAAATCCTTTTTTCTTTATTTTTAAAACAATACAATAAGGAAGTCCCATCAAGGGATAGCATTGTTAAAATCCCTTGACAGAAAGTATCAGACGCAGACGAGTTTACGATCAAACGGTGTGACAATAGTACCTTTGTGCGTTATGACGTCAGTCACCTTGATACTCTGTCAGGTTTCCACTGCATTATCTGAGAATTATCGATGCATCTTATATAAGAACCTTTGTGGCTATTTCTAACGCGACTTTATATTATTGATAGTAACTTTAATTGAATTTTAGTTATCTATGTCTACCGAGCGGTATTTTTAACACGCTTTTATTAGCTTGGGTTGTGTCTATGTATGTAACTGAATGGTTAAACTCGATTTTTACCCTGAACGGTCCGATTAATTTGAAATTTTGAATTATCAAGCACTGATTGTCACATGATTTTAATAATTTTATCCCATTCTCCTCATCAGGATCGTCAGGAATCAGGTTTAACGATTTTCCTTATGCGATCTTAGCGTGGTTTTTAGTTTTAAAACTATATTTATTTGGGGTGAAAAGTACCCTATGTCCTTTGCCGAACCTCTGACGAGGTGTGGACAAAATTTCATGATAATCGGTTATGTAGTTAAGGTGTAAAAGGGTAACACACAAACTTACTTTCGCATTTTTAATATTAGTCAGAATGTATGACACATGAATTAGTGGAAAGTTATAATATTTAGACGTTCGTGTGGATTACAGAAAATGGTTATTAAAAAAAGTCCATGATATTTTCTAAAAAAAAAAAATGCGCCATGTACCAATTTATAAATAAGACAGACTTATATTTAAGTTAAGATTAAAACTACTTCGCAACAATCCGCTACATAGCATCATCAGGGTAAGTTGACTCTACGACGGTTAATCGCTAATTAAGACTTAGCGATTAACCTCCGTTTTGGAGCGAAACACGTGTTGGTGGTGGTATGTATGGTGGTGTATATTTTTAATTTTTGCATCTGCATGCATCCTTTGAGGGAGGGAGGGTGGTACATACTGCATGGTTTAAAATATATACCATCATACATATTTGTAGCAGATTGTTGCGAAGTAGTTTTAATCTTAACTTAATAGCATGGATTTCCGCAAAGTAACGCCTGATACAATTAACTAGACTTATATTTAGTCTTGAATTAAGAAGAGAATTTTATTTACGACTATAAAACATACATACATAGTAGTATGATTCAATAATTATGGGAAATTAAAATAAAATAACAAAATATGACACTTTTCAGTATAAAATATCAGAAACCATTCGACACAACGCTTAGAAGGGCTTTCAGTGTTGCCATAGTTCCCCACAAGCTCGCAGACCCAGCACATATAAATGTAAATTAATTATTTTCACGCATGTAATGGGTTCGAACCCAAAATACTTCCACGTTGGTTGAATATAAACGATCTATTTAAGTATATGTATATTAAAGTTTCCTATTTCTATGACAGCAGTGTTATGCTGCTGTGTTAAGGTTTGAAGGGTGTGGTAAGGGAGACATTTTCGAGGCATTCCAGATTAGGAGTGGGTAATCAGTGGCCCACGGAAGGAATCTAATCTTATCTGGGATTGATTACAAATGTCCATGGAAAGCAGTAGCCACTTACCATCAGGTGGACTGCATGCTCGTCTGCTATTCCTATATAATAAAAAAATAAAAATATACAGGGTGAATTTTTCAAATGGGCCTTCACAGCCAAATCATAATCTATAAGGATTAGCGAAAAATGCTCAAAGGAGTTACGAGGCTGATTTTGATAAAAACTAAAACTGCACCATTCGTTTTTTAAAATATCTTTTACCCTAGCCGGGAATCGAACAAGTTCATTTTGAAAAAATAGCAGACTGTATTATTATTATCGGATAGTGTCGCTTATAAGGATCAAATTGTTTTTAGTTTTGTGAGTATTCGTGGAATACAATGCCTTATTGTCAAATCAAATCAAATCAAATCTCTTTATTAGTGAATATAGGTCTTACAGGTGTTCATGTGGTTATATAAAGTGAGCTATATTCGACCCTTTTGTGTATACAAATGACATAATTTATAAGTCCTACTAGTGGTGCCCACGGCTTCGCCCGCATTTTAAAGAAATAATATGACATACATAAAACGGAAAATTTGTACCTGCATTGGAATGACAGTGGTGTCTACAACAACTTTGATAAAGATCATCACTTGATCAAATGCATAGTTTCCGATTCTATAACTACTTACGAATTAAAAATTAATTAAAAAAACCTTTTCCCACGGACTAAATTGTGAATCTAAACCATGCTCAAGTCCCCTTGAACACACACAACAAATTTCATTAAAATCAGTCCAGTCCTTTAGGAGGAGTTCAGTGACATACACACGCACATAAGAAATATATATAAGATTACAAATCATTATCGTGGTGTAGAAAGGCTCAATAATTACTATTTTTTATTTCTACTTCTCAATTAAATCATGTTGTTTGGTTGCAAGCCCACGTTACGATAGTCACAAGTATGCCACGCCACTAGTTTCACGCTACAAACATCTACCTACACAATCGCCTGTCTATCTAGTTGTAAACAAACGTATTAGCTGCCACTTCACACGATACGACACGATTTGTCGTTGCGACACTACATGATGACATTTCTACACGACATTATTTTGCGACGTATAAACTAAAAACAGGGACCACCATTGAAGGTGGTAGAACCCTGTGGTTCGACTCCGGCGGCACCACCGCCAGAACCTGTTTCTGCCTAGGAATAGCAGTGTTAAGCGCTGCTGTGTTCTGGTTTAAAGGGTGTGGTAAGGGAGACGTACGTATCCGAGGCGTTCCAACTAAGTCCTCAGGGGTAGCGATGCATTTGTGAGCGACTTCAGGTATCCGATATCTCCCGGCACTATACTGGAACGCAACGGAAAAGTATGTTTCCGTTGCCACACCCTTCTTACCATAACACAGCAGCGGTTAACACTGCTGTTATTAGGCAGAAATAGGTGTGGCGGTGATGCTACCGGAATCGAACCACAAAGGGTTCTACTACCTTTAACGTATTATACAAAAACTTACAACTTTCTAGTAGTAAGTTGATAAAGAAGATGAATGCCCCCTTTATGAAGAAAACAAAGCAAATGAACCCATTTTTAAATCATCATTTCATTCACAAGTTATGACGTGGGAGGAATGCGTTTGCGTTCAACACTCCTTTGTTCTTTGCCAAAACACCGAGCATACACGACGTGAGGCGAATATACACGAAGTCAAGCGGACGGACACGAAGAGAGCCGAGGTATCCCGAGCGCACTGACGTCATTGTTGCGTTGCTATTCTCCAATTGTCGTGCGTGAAAAGTCTGGGTCAAAAGCATAAAATGAACTATTAACTAGGTCTCATTAGTCGTACATACATTTGAAGAGGGTAGAACCTTCCTGGTACGATTCCAGCGGCACCACCGCCACTCCTATATCTGCCTCATAACAGTAGTGTTAAGCGCTGCTGTGTTCTGGTTTGAAGTGTGGTAAGGGAGACATACTTATCTGAGGCGTTCTAAATTAGGTAGGGTAGCAATGCATCTGATAGAAATCTAATCTTATCTAGGATTACAGATGGCTATTTGCGGTAGTAGCTACTTACCATCAGATGGACTGCATGCTCGTTTGCTACATATAAAAATAAATGTTCGTCTGTCGTTTATATGTAGAATCGTAAACTATGCATTTGATCATGTGATGATCTTTAGCAAAGTGTAGCATGAGCCCCTGAAGGTTCCTCAGTTGGTACAACCAATTTTCGACAGATGGCGCCACTCATTCCAATGAAGGTACATACTTTCAGTTATATGTATAATGTATGTCATGTTTTTTTATAAAACGCGGGCAAAGTCGCGGGCACTACTAATATATTATAATATAAATTTGAAAATGTTTTTATATAGTCGTATAGTGTTAGTGTAGTGGAAAACTTATTGCATTAGTGGCATAATGGCATTGTTATGTGGTTCACGATCACCTGTGTCGTAGATGACGTAATCTATGATCTTTTATCTAATAGAAATAGGATATGTTTTCCTTTTGACTTTTGTCCCTTCACATGGGTATGGTGTGATGACGGGATCTTTAAGTTATAGGGTGGAACTTCCTCCCTACCCCCGATCTCCACCCCGTTTATCTCTTAATTTATGATAATGTTTTGGATGAGTAAAATACATTGACTGATCACTCCTAACAAGAAAGTGCAGTAGCGAAATAAAGTTATGCCACATCTTCGTTCTAAAGAGCGTAAAATGTTTCAAATACTTATTTGTTATTTATTTATTACGTAGTATTAGTTATTTATACGCAAATATGTTTATCATTTGTCAAGAATTCATATAAAAGTGATAAAATCATCCTTTTCAGGCCTTATTCATTTTCAAGGGGTGAAGTATCTCTCAATTATACTTATCAAAGGATATCGTACTCGTATATTAAATTAAATTTTAATAGAGTTATAAGTTAGAAAACTAATTGTTACTTTTCCTAAAGTCAATTAATTCTTTCTTCAACCTATTTTATCGATGTCGATATTTTATGAATCTACTTTCTACTTTCCTTAAAGTGAAAGTATTTTTATTCTCAAAGGTATTATAAGGAAAATAATTAGTTAATCCTTCAGTGAAATTACTTATATGCATAATTTATTTACATTTTATATAGTGTACTAGTTAGTAATAGTGTCATTATTATAAGTTAGTTATGTTAGTTAGTAAGATAATTATTTTTGAACTTTAGACTTCGAGAAAAGATTTTTTAAATAAAGAATAAAATAAAGAAAAAGTCAAGTAGTAAATAAGCATGCTAGTAACTGGTGGCGAGTGGCTACCGCCGGTCATGGATTTCTATAATCAACCCTAGATAGGAGTCATGTCTGAGATGGCGCACAACATCTTGCTACTTCTGAAGGCTGAACCCCTGAAACCTGAACCTCTGAAGCCTGAACCCCTGAAGGCTAAACCCCTGAAGCCTGAAACCAAACCACAGTATCGCTACACTGTCATTAGACAAATAGGTGGTTTCGGTGGTGCTACTGGTGTCGAACCACAGACGGTTCTAACACTTTCAAAGTACAACTTAATATTATATTTAAAATTAATTTAAAATAGATTACACACCAATTAAGTATTTCATAACGATCAGTCGAACACGATGGCATTTACCCCATAGTAAATGCCAAGGAATGGAATGACTCAGTTCCAATTACTACTACATGAGTCAGTTGATCCCATTCATATTAAAATTTACTTCTAGTGTGAAGTAAATAAATCCGTATGGTATGACAACTCCAGCTCCAACATCAAAAATTAATTATATGTACCACTATGTAAAATTGTATATTATTTACCCTTTAAAAGATGCAAATATGCACACGTATGGAGTTTCTTGCGCCGCTTCTTCTCCATAGCGAAATACCTTCCGAAGCGGTGGTAGTTTGTTGACTTTCAAAAAGTATTCTATATGAATCAATTTTGAATAAATGAGATTTGAATTTGAAAAAGTGAGTTTGCGTTTTGATGGAAGTTTGTGGATGTCAGCTAACTTAATAACGAGGCATCTTAGTCCTAAGAAGAAGGAACGAATTTGTGATCGACTTCAGGGGGCCTACCACCATCTTTTAAGAACCATCATAGTCCAGGAAAGTTTTATTTCAATATTGCATCAACATTATTTTGTTTCATACCACGACAGTAAAACAATATTGTTTTATTCCTGCCTAGTGATGTAAAAGAATGAGTTTTTGGTCTATTCCTTATCCAAGAGGAAACGAGACATTGAAACTAGTGTCATCTCTTTCGCACCACGGTTTTGATTGTGTTCCGTCATACGCAGTTGAACAAACTTAAACCCTTATTCATTTTTCGCTTATCCATTGTATAAAATCCACTGAATTTGTCATATTTTGCTTAAAAAGTTAAATTTCCGGCAAAAAAATAATGAATAATTTCGACCGACATAATACAAAACTGCTTATTGAAATATTATTAAAACAATCTTACTTTAAAGAGGTCGTAATACGAAAGGAGAATGCCCATTCTTGGTACTGATTTTTCTCATGCGTCAAAATGAAAGTAATATTAAAATTATTTTTTGATTTTTTTACATAATTTGTCGATCAGAATAGTTTCTTTGAACAGGGGATTCCATTTAAGATAAAATAAGACGCAATGTTGATTGTTGTTCTTAAAAATTAAAATGGCGGAATTTTATACTCGGAATTCAATAAGATCTATTAGTGTTTTGACTAATGATTTTTCTCATGCATCAAAGTGAAAGTAATATTAAAATTATTTTTTGATTTTTTTACATAGTTTGTCGATCAGAATAGTTTCTTTGAACAAGGGGGTTCCATTTAAGATAAAATAAGACGAAATGTTGAGTGTTGTTCTTAAGAATTAAAATAGCGGTATTTTATACTCGGAATTCATTATTTTAGGTTTTTAGGATTATTTTAGGTTTTTTTATCTACTACCTTTAAAAGTAAACGGAATATGTTAATCGAACTACATTATAGGTACCTACTATCAGTTAAAACCGACCATCAATCTATCGTCGGATATTTTCGATTTTGAGGTTATGTAACATTTCGGTAAATAACTTCAGAACCCGGGTGCTGATCTAAAAATAATTATTGGTGGTAGTATTCGGTTAATTATACATCGTCCACAACAAGTTTCAATTTGATGCAACTCTGGACGGCGGTCCATACTTTCATGGGCATTGTCCTTTGAATGTATGATTAAAATAATAGATATTGTTTTAAGACATGGTAGTAACCCCCCATCTGTAGCCCCATATGTACTATATGGGGCTACAGATGTCCACGGACAGCAGTGAGCACTTACCATCAGGAACACTGCACGGTCGTTTTATCATCAACCCATTACCGTCCCACTGCTGTGCACGGGTCTCCTCTCAGAATGAGAAGGATTAGTCCATAGTCCACCGTGCTGGCGTAGTGCGAATTGGTAGACTTCACATACCTTTGAAAACTTTTTTAAAGAGCTCTCAGGTATGCAGGTTTCCTGACGATGTTTTTCTCCACTTTTAATGCAAGTGATAATTATTTTTAATACGCTCTTATCTTTGAAAAATCAGAGGTGCGTGCCTGGGATTTGAACCTTGGATCCCTCGATCGAGAGGCATAGCTTCAACCTAGTTTCAAAATTAAACATAAAGTAAATGCTACTTAATTACGTCGGTATCCGCTCTTTTTATCTATACTAAAATTATAAAGAAGAAAACTTTATTTGTTTGTTTGATTGTAATGAATAGGCTCAAAAACTACTGGACCGATTTAAAAAATTCTTTCACCATTCGAAAGCTACATTATCCACGAGTAACATAGCCTACATTTTATATGAAATATATTTCATAAATAGATTTTGAGGAGGTACAAAGTTTGCCGGGTCAGCTAGTTAGTCAATAAAGTATAAAAAAAGTTATTTTTAAATGCGTGTGATTTCCGTTTAATTAAAAATCGTTTAAACATAAACTAATTGACCTATCACAGGGTCCAGGGGGCGAAGCTCCTAATCGACCTGACATATTGACCGGTAAGCTAGGTTGGTGGGTCACCTACATAGTGACACTCAGATCTAGGTTATAAGGTCGGGCCTGAGCTGAAAATTCGAAATGGTTTTATTTGATGCTAAATGCATGTGCAGTGGTTGTAAATTGGCTTCTTAATGGGGGTCCGAGGTTTGAATCCTAGGCACACTGATCTGATTTTTCAAAGTTGTGTGTTTATTACAATCTTATATATAAAATTCTCGTGTCACAATGTAAGTTACCGTACTCCTCCGAAACAGCTTTACCGATTTTCACCAAATTTTATATGCATATTGAGTAGGTCTGAGAATCGGCTACTATCTATTTTTCATACCCCTAAGTGATAAGGGTTGTTCACCCTTATTTTTTTTTTATTTATATGGCAACACAACGTTTGCCGGGTCAGCTAGTTTTTTTTATAATATAGGGGTAGCAGACGAGCATGCAGTCCACCTGACGGTAATTGGCTACTGCCGGCCATGGAGATCTGTAATCAACCCCAGATAACTAAGCTGGAACGTCTCGGATAAGTATGTCTCCCTTGCCACACAAATTCTTTTGATATCACAACAAAACACTTGTGTTTATTTATAGTGGTAAAGAATACCTTTGTAACACATAATAAAACAATTTGCGATTTTCCATAAGGTAACAGACAGGTTCATACAAGGACATGTCACGTAACACATGTTAATGAGGACGTTACGGAAATGTAATGTTATACGTTTGTTCTGTACGATATAGGAAACTAGCTTTTGCTGGCGGCTTTGCTCGCAGTCAGAGGTTTCGATTATTTTTAGGGTTCCGTACCCAAAGGGTGAAAACTGAACCCTATTACTAAGACTTCGCTGTCTGTCCGTCTGTCCGTCTGTCGAAGGGCTATATCTCCGGAACCGTAATAGATAGACACATGATTTTTTTACAGAGGAGGCATAACAGTGGCAGCTATAACAACAAATACTAAAATAAAATATACAACAAACCGGATTTTTTCTGCATTTTTCGATCTAACTGTTAAACCGTATTAGGAAGACGGTTGAAATGTTTACAATCCTATAACTACTATAACTGGTATTATAATAAATAGAAATGAGAACCATAAATCATATTTTAATTTTATTATAGGTTGTTTACGTATCATTCATCATCACCCCAACGCCATCTATTGTTGTTTCATATAACTAAGTATTGTTGAAAATAGTAAAATAGACCCCGCGCGCCTAATTAAAGGATATAGCCCTCCGAAACAGTATTCCTCACCACACCCTTTAAACCAGAACACAGCAGCGCTTAACACTGTTGTTATAACAGTAATAGGTGTGTCGGTGGTACCGGAGTCGAACCAGTGTTTAATCTCTGTTTAAAACTCATTTACTTTTTCCGTGTAATTCGATTACTGCAGTATCGAATGACATTACTGTGAGCCGTATAAGGTTCCTACGGTATATACGCTGGTTATATCTTTGTGTGTATTGATAATTACTTTTATTCTTTTGTATTATCTATTTTATATAACGAAGCTTTGAATATTCCTTAAGGGTAGTAGAACCCTTTGTGGTTCGACTCCGGCGGCACCACCGCCACACCTATTTCTGCCTCATAACAGCAGTGTTAAGCGCTGCTGTGTTCTGCTTTGAAGGGTGTGGTAAGGGAGACATACTTTTCCGACGCGTTCCAGCTTAGTCCTCAGGAGTAGTGGCGCATTTTTGGCCGATCTAATGTAGGAATATCTAATCCTATCTGGAGTTGATTGCAGATGTTAGTTATGACGTTATTTCAATCTCGACTAAAATGATGCAAGGAATTATTATTTTAATCATTTTGACGATTGGTTAGGCTTTTGCTAATGGTAAAGATACATGATGGAACCCACCCTTAGAATTGATTTTATAAGTGTCAAAATGTGTAGGTAGCTCTACCTTGTACTCCCAGGGCAGAGCTCAATAGAATGGCATCGCGTTAGGAGGACTCCGGTTGTGTTCCGTTGGAGCTCTCGGAGGTCTCCACCAAACGCTGAGGACGGCCACCGGGGGGGTTTTAGTGCGGTAAAAATCCCACGTAACCCGGCGTCCACTCCATGGCGTCGGGTACCTTTTGAAGGTTTCCTCTCGTCAACAAAAAAATAGGTCTACCTTCCAAAACCTTAACGGTCAGTCATCCAAACACTGACCGCGTTTGTGACGAATTGGTTTAGATAAGTCACTCTTTATTAATAAGTTGTAAATCATATTCATTGTGTGTCCTTTTCAACGGATGTTATTATCTTAACCCACATTATTAACCGTTTTTGGAAACTACAAAAATAGTATTTGTATTGCAATTAGTCACATTTATTTTGTTATTAAATTAATTTTAAGGTTCATATTATAATAATCATCATAGGCTGACTCACATGATATGAGTATGTAATTCTGTTATGGGGGACTGTATATGGGGGACAGTCCACCTGATGGTAAGTGGCTACAGCCGCCCATAGACATATGTAATCAACCCCAGATAGGATTAGATATTCCTACCTGAGGTCGGCCACAGATGCGCCGCTACCCCTGAGGACTAAGCTGGAACGCCTCGGAAAAGTCTGTCTCCCTTACCACACCCTTCAAAACGAAACACAGAAGCGCTTTACACTGCTGTTATTAGTTAGAAATAGGTGTGGCGGTGGTGCCGCCGGAGTCGAACCACAAAGGGTTCTACCTTCAAAAGGTCTTCAGATCTATGATCGGCTGCAGGTAGGACATGTTCTATATGGAGTTTGTCACGGATTTCCATGGGTGGTAGATAGGTAGGTAAAATGACGTAGTGACATTTAATGGGGCTTCTGACTCATGTAGTGGTCATCGTGATCAATGAGTCATTCCATACTTTAACATTTGTTATGGATTTAATGCTATCGTATTTGACTTTTGTTCTTTAAAAAACGCTTTTTTAAAAAGACGCTTTGTTTTTTTTTAAAAAGACGCTTTGTTTTATAAAAGACGTTATTTTATTTTAGAAGACGATTTGTTTTATAAAAGACGTTATGTTATTTTAAAAAGACGCTTTGTTTTCATAAAAAGACGTTTTGTAATTTTAAAAGGACGCTTTGTTTTATAAAAGACGTTATGATAGTTTAAAAAGACGCTTTGTTTTATAAAAGACGTTATGTTATTTTAAAAAGACGCTTTGTTTTCATAAAAAGACGTTTTGTAATTTTAAAAGACGTTGTTCTTTTAAAAAGACCCTTTCTACACTCACAGCGTCAAAGCCGCACACTAGCATTCTCTGTTAATCATTCAGATATCTGTCTGGCCTGGGATCAAACCCGGTACCCTTTGCGTATCAGATCGGTGACCGCACCGCCACGCGGGTCGTAATACAATTCTGATAACAGTTACTTAAATAATTTATCTTAATCGATTATTAATATGCTCACCAATGTATTGATTAAATATTGTTGATGTCGTTAACCCATTACTGTCTCACTGCTGGGCACGGGTCTCCTCTCAGAGTGGAAGGATGAGGCCATAGTCCACCGCGCTGGTCAAGTGCGGATTGGTAGACTTCACATACTCGTACCTTTGAGATTTTTTTTTAATTTCAGGCGAGTAGGTTTCCTCACGATGTTTTCTTTCACCGTTATAGCAAGTGATAATATATTTTTGCCACGCTTTCATCAGCTTGACGTGTATGTATGTATGTAAAGGAATACTTAAACTATGTTTTTACAACTTTGAACGGTCCGATTAATTTGAAATTTTTATAAAAAAAAAATGCTTTCACTTTCAATTGTATTAAATTTCAATAATATTTTAGTAATCAGTGGTTAACGGTGCTGGTTTACAGCTACCTACTTTGTTAATTATATCTTTATGTATTATATCTCGCTGTGTAACTGTTTGTTAACCTAAATAAATTAAAAAAAATAAAAATTGGCACAATTATCAAGAACCGATGACAATACACGATTTTAATAATTTTATCACATTCTCCTCATCAGGATCGTAGGGAAACAGGATCTACGATTATGCGATTTTAGCGTGGTTTTTAGTTTTAAAAATATAATTATTTAAAACGCATTTACTTTAAAACGTAGTGCGTCCCTGGGCTTCGAACCTCGGACCTCTCGCTTGGTAGACCGATGAAATTTAATATGTAAAATTGTGAATGAGAAACGTACAAAAACAATTTTTGATGTCATTATTATTACAACAAGTTATAGGTACTTAAACGGGTTATTCATAATTCGTACGCCGTTTTAAACAATGGAGAATAAATTGAATAATTTATTGACGTGTATCATCACTACCCTCGTTTTGGAGCGGGTTATTTAGCCCTTCGATTTTGAGATTTTAGCTTTATTTAGAATGTTCATTGTACCCATAGATTAGTAAAGATTACTCACTCCTAACTAGAGAATGTACCCAGTTTTGAGAATTGAAATAGTTGCGTAAAAAAGTTTTGCCACGTCTCCGTGCTAGAATATCCCTAAAGTATTTGAAATAATTATTTATTTATTATGTAAATTACGCAGTATTAGTTATTTATTCGTAAATTTTCTCTAAAAATGTTTTTATTTGTCAAGAATTCAAAAAAAGAACTTACGATAATAAGCCGTTTGTGGCTTCATTAAATTTCAAGGCGGCGAAGTATCTTTACTAATCTATGATTGTACCCTGTGATATTTTTGTGGTAAAAATATAGGTCTATCTATAGACCCTGAGTATTTGAAAGTCAATTTAAAAATATTAAAAAGGGTTCTTTGATATAGCCACCCTTTATATCTATACTAATATTATAAAGAGGAAAACTTTGTTTGTTTGTTTGGTTGTAATGAATAGGCTCAAAAACTACTGGACCGATTTAAAAAATTCTTTCACTATTCGAAAGCTACATTATCCACGAGTAACATAGGCTATATTTTATATGAAGTATATTTGATAAATAGATTTTGAGGCGGTACACAGTTTGCCAGGTCAGCTAGTATTTTATAAGCTGAAATAAGATGAGATGTTAATAGAATTTAATTAATGTTTGCTTAAACGATAAAGGAAAACATCGTATAGAAATCTACAAGCATGGAAATTCTTAAAAAAGGTTTCAAAGGTTGTTGTCCCTAGGGACTAAGTTAGAACGTCTCGAATAAGTGTATTCCGTACCCTTCTCTTGTATTTATAGAACACAGCAGCCCTGTTGTTCTTTGACCATGGAACCTTTGAAGGTGGTAGAACCCTTTGTGGTTCGGCTCCGGCGGCACCACCGCCACACCTATTTCTGTTATAACAGCAGTGTTAGGCGCTGCTGTGTTCGGTTTTGAAGGGTGTGGTAAGGGAGACATACTTTTCCGAGGTGTTCCAGCCTAGTCCTCAAGGGTAGCGGCGCATCTGTGGCCGACCTCAGGTAGGACTATCTAATCCTATCTGGGGTTGATTGCAGATGTCCATGGGCGGCAGTAGCCACTTACCATCAGGTGGACTGCATGCTCGTCTGCTACTCTAATATTATAAAAAAGGAACCTGTTCGATATGGAATTCCCTACAAATTACCATAAGCTTCAGTAACCAGTAGTAGAACTGCAAACTACACCCATTTTGAATCATAGTAAAATCATAACAAGGTCAGTGGTGTGTCGATACTCGATAATATTTTATCGACTGACGCTCTCTGCCCTAAATTTAGCGTGTAGGTTCAGAGCCCTTGGCCGGGGTCCTTACCCTTCGGGCCACTTGTTATTCTTGTATTATTTATACTTAAGGCACAAAAACGTGCCCTGAGGCGCTCGTGTATAAAAATGTTTATAATATGAAAAAAACTAGCTAACCCGGCAAACGTTGCCATATAAATAAAACAATGTTAAGGGTGAACAACCCTTATCACTTAGGGGTATGAAAAATAGATAGTAGCCGATTCTCAGACCTACTGAATATGCAAATAAAATTTTGTGAAAATCGGTAAAGCCGTTTCGGAGGAGTACGGTAATTAACATTGTGACACGAGAATTTTATAGTTAAGATTTTATCTTAGGACTTAACTATGACAATACAGACAAACAAACTTACAAACACATACATTTGTTACCAGGGTTACAGACCCTACTAGAGTGCGCCGACCGTCGACACACTCTATTCAAGACAAAACCGCATCAAAACCAGTTTAGCACTCCAGTAAAGGTAGACAAAGAAACAGCTGTCTATTTATAGACCACAGCTGGGCGTGGGGTATGACGCGCCATGATGGCCCATTGTTAGCAAAAAAAACTAAATTCAAACTTTTTCTAAATAACATTGCAGTAGGAAATGAGTACGCAGTGTACCTGATGGTAAGTGGCTACTGCCCTTAAATTTTTTTTATTTATATGGCAACACAACGTTTGCCGGATTAGCTAGTAATTCTGTAATTATCAAATTGAAACTTGCTGGAAACATGTACACGTTATCTTTTTCTTTTTCTGTCCTTCTTTTTTCTTTTATATTTTTATTACATTTTTTTATTTCTTTCTTTGTGTCTATGTTTCGCTCTTTCTTTTTTTCTTTCTTTTTAGGGTTCAGTACCCAAAGGGTAAAAACGGAACCCTATTACTGAACTTCCTCTGTGTGTTCGACCGTTACAAGACTCTATCTCCTGAACTGTAATAGATAGACACTTGAAATTTTATTTTTATTTTATTTTTTTATTTATTCATTTATTTCAGACAACAAGGTCCATATTACATATACCTTACAGACTAACATACATACTAATATATACTTATAACTAAATCACGTATTCGCGGCGACGTGAGACGCGGGTCTGGTGACTTCCGGGGGTCCTCTCCGTCCACGGAACTTCCGGAACACAACTCCTGAAACTGAACTGAAATGTTCACAATTTATGTACTACAATGGCTGCTATAATAACAAATACTAAAAATAAATAAATAATTGAAAATTTGGTGGAACGGAACCCTCCGTTTGCGAGTTCGACTCGCACTTGGCCTATTTTTTTCTTTTCTTATCTTTCTTTTTTCTTTAATTTAAATGTCAGTTTTTCTTTATATCCTTTATATCTTTGTTATATTATCAAATACTCAAAATAAAAAAAATATTGAAATTTGGTAGTAGGTACGGAACCTTCGGTATGCAAGTACGACTTGCACTTGGCCATTTTTTTATTATATCATCTTTCTTTTTTAATTAATTAATTGTCAATTTTTCTTTATATCCTTTATATATTTCTTATATTTTCTGTTTCTCTTTCGCTTTCTTTTCTTTTCTTTGATATTAATGATCACAAACACGTCGATAATTGGATATTAAATTATGACCTTTTAAATATGCAATAAACCTAAAGGTAACCTTAACCTAGACATTTACAGAGGTCGCTGGTCGACCTAAGCTGTAGGACAAAGTAATATGGCTTGGTATTTTATTGTACTGTAAGTCGCAACTTTGTGTTTGTCTGTCTTGTTGTATGATGTATCACCCCCTTCTGTTCTCTGTAGATATGATTAGGGGATGAAATATATATCTATACTAATATTATAAAGAGGAAAACTTTGTTTCTTTGTTTGATTGTAATGAATAGGCTGAAAAATCATTGGACCGATTTTAAAAATTCTTTCACCATTCGAAAGCTACATTATCTACGAGTAACATAGGCTATATTTTATATGAAATATATTTGATAAATAGACTTTGAGGCGGTACAAAGTATGCCGGGTCAGCTAGTGCTAAATAATAATATTTATGTGTAAAAAATTAAGTAGGTATTTATATATAGTTTATATTATGTAGAGCTCTGTGACAAACTGATAGACGGACAGATACTGGAGGCTTAGTAATAGGGTTCCATTCTACAATTACAGTCCGATGCTAGGATTATGTGCTGTGGGTGCCATGGATACACGCAAAGACGAATACCCAGACCCAGAACAGATCCAAATTTATCAGTCTGGCCGGGGATCGAACTTTGAACCTTTTGCGAGTCAGACCGGTATGGAACGCTCCTCCACGCTGGTAGTCATATTTTTAGGGTCCCGTACCTTTGAGTACGGAACCCTAAAATTGTGAAAAACATCCATATGGTACAAGTGGAGTCGCGTGTTGATACTAGTATCATAATGATAATGCTTAAGGATCTACCCACCACCCATTTTTGTAAAACAATGCCGCACGTGACTGAGAAGTAAAATTAAGTAGTTTGTCATTCAGCAAGGGTCCGGGTTTGGTCCCGGATCTCCGGTCAGGTACAGTAGAGACGTTTAATTAATCCACGAAAGTATGATTGGAGATTGTGTATAAAAAGATCGATTTTAAAATCGATGAAATCGACGACGGTGGAATCGATTCACAAAAAAAATTGCGAATAGGACATTCTTTCTGAAAAAGATCGATTTAAAATCGATTGGAATCGAAGACAGTAGAATCGATTCTCAAAAGTATCGAAGAATCGATTTCTTTAGTGTCGATTAAAATGTGTTTTATTTGGTCATATATTATACGGCTGTGACCTTTCCATTGGATGGATTTGAAGGTGGTAGAACCCTTTGTGGTTCGACCCCGGCGGCACCATCGTCAAATCTATTTCTGCCTAGTAACAGCAGTGTTAAGCGCTGCTGTGTTCCGGTTTAAACGGTGTGGTAAAGGCGACATACTTTTCCGAGGCATTCTAGCTTAGTCCTCAGGAGTAGCGGCGCATTTGCTGCCGATTTCAGGTAGGTCTAAGGTTAATCGTATCAGAGGTTGATTATAAATGTCCATGGACAGCAGTAGCTACTTACCATGTGGTTAATTAATCAATAGCATTGATAGCCTAGTAGCTAAGAAACTCGGACTCTCGATCGAGGGGTCCGAGGTTCAAATCCCAGGCACCTCTGATTTTTCAAAGTTATGTGCGTATTAGAAATTAATTATCACTTGCTGAACAGTGAAGGAAAACATCGTGAGGAAACCCGATTTATAAAAAAAAAAATCTCAAAAGTATGTGAAGTATACCAATACACACTTGGCCAGCGCGGTGGACTATGGCCATATCCTTCTCATTATGAGAGGAAACCCATGCCCAGCAGTGGGACAGTAATGGGTTGATGATGATGATGACGATGATGAATTACTCATATGCTATTTCATTATACAAAAAACTATACTACTTCTCTACAAAAAGTAATTTAACTCTATTCAACACATGTTCCCACAAAAAACTTGTCTATAGTGATAAAACATGTATTTCTTACTGGTACCTTTGTCACACATTCTGGCAAAGTATTAGTTACCGACCTTCAAATCTTACCACGATGTAATGACAGACAGTTTTTTGTATGTATATAATAATAAGCGCGTATAGTCTTTTTTAGAGGGCAGTGACCTTCATTAGGCATTAGTAGAAATATATTTAAAGAGTTCTCGTCTCTTTATACACTATACATATTTTGAAGTTGGTAGTTTGTTGTTCGACTCCGGCGACACCACCGCCACACCTATTTCTGTTATTACAGCAGTGTTGAGCGCTGCTGTGTTCTGTTTGAAGGGTGCGGTAAGGGATACATACTTTTCCGAGGCGTTCCAGTTTAGTCATCACTGGTAGTGGCGCATCTGTGACAGACTTGAGGTAGGAATATGTAATCTTATCTGGGGTTGATTAGAAATATCCATGGGCGGCAGTACCCACTTACCATCAGGTAGACTGTATGTTCGTCTGTTACTCCTATATTATAAAAATAGGCCAAGTGCGAATCGAACTCGCACATGGATAATTCCGTACTACAGAATTTTCATTTATTTTTTATTATCATCTGGCCATCCTTGTACATACTACATACATAAAAAAATTAAAGCGTATTATTACGGTTCAGGAGATAGAGCCCTATGAGAGACGGACGAACGGGCAGACAGTGGAGTCTTAGTATAGTCCGCGTAAAACTGCTAGTCCGCTCTGAATATAGAAATGAATCGCGTCGCCATAGCAAATTGTATGACTACACCTGCTCGCAACAACTTCAGAGCGGACTAGCACTTTGGCGCAGACTATAATAGGGTCCTGGTTTTACCCTGTGACTACCCTAAAACGGGGTAATTCCGTAAAAGTAAATATCTGGGCATCATTGCCAAGCATGTGGGCACCACCCACTCGGTCATTGCACCAGCCCCAAGGTCGGCTGTATGTGGCGTCTTAGCTACACTTTTTGTGCACTGCTACATGTGAATAAACTTGAACTGGGTTTAAGATAGATTTTGTGTATGTAAAGGTAATATTGGTTGGTGTGTAGAAATTAATTAGAATGGTCTTACAAATTAATTATTACTTGCTTAAACGGTGAATTGTGAGAAAACATGGTGTACATGTTTCCTCACAATGAGAGATGAAAAAAAGTCAAAGGCATGTGAAGTCTATCAATACGCACTTGGCCAGCGCGGTGGACTATGGCCTAATCCTTCTCATTCTGAGAGGAGACCCGTGCCCAGCAGTGGGAAAGTGATGGGTTGATGATGACACCTTCGAGAACTTATTTTTAACTCTCAGGCATTTCCTCACGATGTTTTCAGTCATCGTTATAGCAAGTAATTATTCGTTTCTAATACGCACAAAACGTTGAAGAATCTGTGTGCGAAGATTCGAACCTAAACCCCACTGAGAAAAGAACTTTGCTCAGCAGTGGGAAAGTAAAGGGATCATAAAGAAATATATAAGTTTTCCCACTCTTAAAGGAGACTTGTCCAGCTGTGGGACAGTAATAAGTTCATACAGACATTTATAAGTTTTCCAGTCTGTAAGAAGACTCGTGCCCAGCAGTGGTCTAATAAAACACTTATAAGTATAGATTTCCAAATACCACGTGAACAGTGCGTTGCACCACTTTCTTAGTACAATGCACCGAAAGGGGGCGTTGGCCTCGTATTTTTAGAGATCAACGCTACCATTTAATAATCTGAAAACGGTCTTTGTTTCAGTTTCGTGTTTGGACTCGTTTTATTAATGAGTTTTACTACCGTTTACTTTTTTGGAAAATTATTTGTCTTACAATTTTTTTTGACTTGCCTTGTTAGTTCGTATGTATGTGTTGTTACTGTTAAATTCTACTGTAAGTGTGCAATAAAGAGTATATTATTCTAATCTATTCTATTCTATTCTATTCTATTCTATTCTATTCTGTTCTATGTGAGGGTCATTTTTTAATATAATATAGGAGTAGCAGACAAGCATGCAGTCCACCTGATGGTAAGTGGCTACTGCCGCTGAACATCTGTAATCAACCCCAGATAGGACTAGATATTCCTACCTAAGGTCGGCTAGATGCGCTACCTAAGGACTAAGCTGGAACGCCTCGGAAAAGTATGTCCTTACCACAACCTTCAAACCAGAACACAGCAGCGTTTAACACTGCTGTTATGAAGCAGAAATAGGTGTGGCGGTGGTGCCGCTGGAGTCGAACCACAAAGGGCTCTACCATCATCAATCGTAAGAGCTACATAAAGCCAGAAATAGGTGTGACGGTGGTACCTACCTAACACCAAAAGAAGCAATGAAAAAACAAAGTAAAAACTGTTCCTTACACTTCATTTTCAGCAAAATAAGGTACTTATGCACTCGTAGGCTATCCATTAAGAAGATTAAACCGGTAACATTGTGCGAGCTCAATGGACCCTTGTAAAGGGTCTCTTATGCCCTACAGCCCTTAGTCTAGACGCTACCGGCTACACCTGCTTGTTTTTGTATGTGAATGTGCATGTTATGCTGTTTCATCATCATCATCTTTGTTATTCTATTATCACCGTCGTCGGTATCCTCATTTATCATTATTATCGTGGTCGGCATCGTATTAGTTATTATGGTCATTATCATCATTGGTGACGTCATTATCATCGTCATCTTCATCATCATCAGTGTCGTTTTCATTACGATCGTCGTAGTCATTATCATACTTGACGTCGCTTTCGTCATCGTCGTTATTATCATCATTGTCATCATTATTATCATTATCATCAGTGTCGTCATGCATCACGATCGTCGTCGTTATCATCATACTTGATGTTTTTGTCGTCATTACCATCGTTATCATCATTTCGTCACCGTCATCATAATCGTTGACGTTGATTTATGCACTCGCAGGCTATCCATTAAGAAGATTAAACCGGTAACATTGTGCGAGCTCAATGGACCTTTGTAGAGGGTCTCTTATGCCCTACAGCCCTTAGTCTAGACGCTACCGGCTACACCTGCTTGTTTTTGTATGTGAATGTGCATGTTATGCTGTTTCATCATCATCATCTTTGTTATTCTATTATCACCGTCGTCGGTATCCTCATTTATCATTATTATCGTGGTCGGCATCGTATTAGTTATTATGGTCATTATCATCATTGGTGACGTCATTATCATCGTCATTTTCATCATCATCATCATCAGTGTCGTTTTCATTACGATCGTCGTAGTCATCATCATACTTGACGTCGCTTTCGTCATCGTCGTTATTACCATCATTGTCATCATTATTATCATCATCATCAGTGTCGTCATGCATCACGATCGTCGTCGTTATCATCATACTTGATGTTTTTGTCGTCATTACCATCGTTATCATCATTTCGTCACCGTCATCATAATTGTTGACGTTGATTTATGCACTCGTAGGCTATCCATTAAGAAGATTAAACCGGTAACATTGTGCGAGCTCAATGGACCTTTGTAGAGGGTCTCTTATGCCCTACAGCCCTTAGTCTAGACGCTACCGGCTACACCTGCTTGTTTTTGTATGTGAATGTGCATGTTATGCTGTTTCATCATCATCATCTTTGTTATTCTATTATCACCGTCGTCGGTATCCTCATTTATCATTATTATCGTGGTCGGCATCGTATTAGTTATTATGGTCATTATCATCATTGGTGACGTCATTATCATCGTCATTTTCATCATCATCATCATCAGTGTCGTTTTCATTACGATCGTCGTAGTCATCATCATACTTGACGTCGCTTTCGTCATCGTCGTTATTACCATCATTGTCATCATTATTATCATCATCATCAGTGTCGTCATGCATCACGATCGTCGTCGTTATCATCATACTTGATGTTTTTGTCGTCATTACCATCGTTATCATCATTTCGTCACCGTCATCATAATTGTTGACGTTGATTTATGCACTCGTAGGCTATCCATTAAGAAGATTAAACCGGTAACATTGTGCGAGCTCAATGGACCCTTGTAAAGGGTCTCTTATGTCCTACGGCCCTTAGGCTAGACGCTACCGGCTACACCTGCTTATTTCAGCTCGTTTTGTATGTGACTGTGCATTTTATGATGTTTTATCATCTATAACGTCACCCTCGTCATCGTCAAAATCATCATCGTCGATGTCATCATCATCAACGTCGTCGTCATCAGCATCATCATCATCGTTGTAGTCATCATTATTATCAACGTCGACATAATCATAATCTTCGTCATTTTCATTATCATCAAGGTCGTCTTCATCACTATCGTTGTCATCATCATCATTGACATAATCATGACCATCACAGTCGTCTTCACCGTTGTTGTCGTCATTATTATCAAAATCTTTGTTGTCGTCATGATCATAGTCGACTTCATCATCGTCGCCGTTGGCATTATCAACAATGTCCTCATTTTCATCATCACCGGCGTCTTCATCATCAATTTCGTCATCATATTCATCGCCGTCATCATGAAAATTATCGTCATCGTCGTCGAAATCATAATCGTTGCCATCAGTAACGTCGTCATCATCATTATCATCGTTGTTATCGTCGTCGTTATCATCATCAATTTCTTCAAACGTTATACATGTGATATTTTTTTTTTGCGTGCCGGGGATTTGAACCCGCGACCCCCTCTTTGAAGGAACGAGATTTATATTTGACTATCACTGCCAAGTAAAAATATAAGTAAATGTACCTTATTTCGAATGCGAAATGAGGTTAATTTTCATTGTAAAACTTGAAACGGAAAATATATTCAATAGTTCTGTAAAATTAACCTGTCAGTGTGTGCGAGGGGTGCATCCAGGGTGCATTCCCTCCACCCCCACCCCCAGTCTAGACGCGGGCTAACAGCTGATCGGTGGGGGCGCACAGTTTGTTGTCATACGCGGGAGAGGACGGACGTGTGTTGTCAAACGTGATCGGGTTTGACAATAGTTGTTTGACAAAAGTCGTCTGGCAAAAGTGGTTTGACAAAATCGGTCGTTTGGTGTCAATGTGATTGAATGGGGTTTGGTTTTGTCAATTGTTTTTAAACGTGTTTGCCAAATTCTTTGTTTGGTTTGCTTTTAAATTTATCGTGCGTTTTGGTGTTAAAAGTACGTGTTTTGTTAAATTAATTTTGAATTTGATTAATGGATTTATATAAGAAAACTATTTGAATAGATTCCTCGTTTAAATTTATTAGTTTAAAAGATGTGAAGTTAAGTGAGTTAAATTTTAAATTACGGAAGTTTAAATTAAAGTAATAAAAAATGAATATCTGATAATAGTGATTTTAAAAGTTTAAATAGTTAACATTTATTCAATACGAGAAATAAATAATAAATAAAATATGTATAAAAAAATTGAATCTTCATGGACTAAAACTGGATGGAAAATTGGAAACGGAAAAATTGACTAAAATATTTTCAAATTTTATATTTTAGATTAATTTTGACGCAAATAAATAAAACAAATTTAAAATACAAACATAAAATAAAAATGCACATTACCTTCATTAATATTCAAACTTTTCTAGTAAATTTTGTATTCGAAAAATTTAATAGGATCTCGAAAGCGTTTTCAAAATTTCGATACAAAGGTGCTTTCCAGGTATAAAGCACCCCTTTCTACCCTCTCCCCACCATCCCCGGTCTAGACGTCCTCTCGTGACAGCTGATCACGGTCCTCATTTCCGCTAATTTGGTATCAGAAGTGGTAGAGGAAAATTGTAATTAATTAATTATAGACCTATTTTACTCAAACCGTAATTGAATTGGAGTATTGAGAAGGGTTTTGGTCTGTTAATTAAATTAAATTATTTTTTTAACAATAATTAAAAGGAGGTTTAGTTTTAAAACAATAATGGACGATATCAACAAAGAAGATTCACACTGATTATATAATTTATTTGATAAATTAATAAATATTTTAATTTTTTTATTATTTAACAATAACTTAAAACTTTTTCAAAAATAACACTTGTTTTTATTTTTTAATATAACGAACAATTATTGCTTTTATAAACCTATAAATTTAAAAAATCAATAAAATACATTTAATAAAATAAATCAATAACTCAAGTTAAGTTATTTTAACAACAATACATTTCTTAAAATCAACATCAAAATAAATAATATCATCCTTCTGAGACGCAGCATATTTTGTAAACAAACACATGTAAAATGCACCCCCACTCGCACCCACCCCCTCCCCCAGTCTAGACGGCCTCTTGTAACAGCTGATCTGTGTTTTTGAACCCCGCGGCAGTTTGTTGTCAACCGTCAGGGTGCACGGACGTGTACAAAGGAATATAATTATAAAAAGTGATTAAGAAATAAAATTGTACTGTGCAAAAAAAAAATTTTTTTCAAAAATTTTCAACAGGTACTTAATGAAATTAGGTGTGATATCAAGATTTTTAAAACAATTAAATTAACCAAAATAAAATAGATGAGTTTCCAAAGGGATTAATTAAGTTTTGGAACAATTTAGATACATCAAAGATTTATGAATTAATAAATATAAAGTCCGAAACATTTTTTTTTATTATTTTACTTTTCTTAAAATCGGTAAATAAAATAATTTTACTTTAAGTGTATAAAGTTTTGCCAAGAATATGCTTTCAAATTACATATTATGATTGGAAAATAATACAGAATATAATTATGAAGTAGGAAGTAGGAAGTAGGAAGGATCGTATAAAATATCATTTTCAAAATACCAGAAAAATAAAAATCCAACCATTATTACTGTCGCTTGTATAAGGGGATGGTTACACTGCATTTCTCAAAACAAAATCACAGTTATAGTTAGGCATAGTGCACACTTGCATCCCCAGATAGGGGACGAAACAATGCAATTATAATAAGCATACCTACCCCTAGCGTGGTGAGGGGTTGAAACATTTGTCTGATGTTGCTACAGAGTTCTCATCTTAAATAATGAAGAGATATAAAATGTGTTAAAAAAGTTAAATTTAAAAATGAAAAGTTAAAGTTTTACTTAAATTTACTGTAAACATTGTAAAAATATTTTTAAATGTCTGATTGAAATAAATAATGAAGTTACACAAATTAATCAAATAAATTAAGTTAAATATATTCATAAATAATTGGGAATAGAAAAGGAATTTAAAGAATATACTAATAATTTTTTCAATAAAAATACTTAAATCATACTATATTTTTATAATTAATTTAAATTAAAAAATAATGAAACCTTTGGTTGGCTGGTGATTTTTTTTTAAATTAACGGTTAACATTTCAGAAATCAAAAATACGTTAAAATAACGTTTAACATCGAATAACCATCGAAATATAAAGTGTTTTGTGCCAAATCTTTATAAAAAAATAAAAAAATGACAACTAAATAAAAAATAGCCAACAAACTAACTCAATGCTGTGATAAGTGAAAAAAAACTGTGATCTTAGTGATAATGTTTTGTTTATTTAGCCCTAGTAAGTATGCATTATTATATTTTGATTAAATTTTAATATGTGAATTTTTCTACCCGACGATAGGAGGGTTATGTTTTACGGCTATGTGTATTTTCTGTATAATATACAAGTAGGAAACAAGCATGAGGTAAGTGGCTACTGCCGTCCATGGACATCTAATAAATAATAAATAATAATAACCATTTATTTCAGACAATATAAACAAAGATACAAAAGTATAATTTAATACAGAGGTCCATATAATATATATACCTTACAGACAGGATCAGTCACCTTCAGGAGATTGATGATGTCCTGGAGTCCTTTTTCTCCCTTTTCATCCTTCCTGCGGGAAGGCATCCGGTCGCTCATCCCTAGCGACTCAAACAGGAGGATCTTGGCACTGCAGATCTCCTCGCGTGTAAAGTTGTTCTTACAGATTTGGATGATGCTGACTTCATCCATGGTGTCGATGGCGTGTTGTATAAACGCCAACACCTCATTGGCTATGAGTTGTTCAGATCTCATAGCCATTTTCCGTGCAGCGGCGATCGCCGCGCAAATCGCGAATACGAAATATGAATATTCGGAAGCGCTGTGTTTGCGTCCGTCACCGAGCGCATACAACACCCGAATCGATCTGTAATCAGCACCAGATTTACAGTTCTACCTGAGCACAGATGCGTTGCACTTGTGGACTAAGTTGGAACGCCTAAGTATGGCTCCCTTAGCACATCCTTAAAACCAACACAGCATTGTTAAACGCTGCTGTTACTAGACAAAAATCATAGGTGTGGCGGTGGTGACCCCGGTATCGAATCGAACCACAAAGGGTTCTACAGTGTTCATGATATATGTATTAATAGGAATTAGGATGAGAGACCTGGAAACAGTATCGGAAAACAAAACTTTGAAAGCTTAAAAGTGTCTTTAAAATATCACAGCACCAGCAATAAGTCGAAGCTAATAAGTAATGTAAATTATTTGTGTAATAAAACAACTCGAATATAAAATTCCATTCTGACAAACCCTATAACGCTACCGGGATTTTCGTGACCAAAACTTAGTGTCATCACTCAGTGCGAGGAATTCAGACAATAGTTCACCACGCTGGCCAAGTGCGAATTGGTAGGTCACGCACCTTTGACATCTTCCTTTTCATTTTTAAAGGTCTCAGGTATGATAATGGTAATTAAATTCTAATCCTTTTCCTTACTAATATTATAAATCCAAAGTAACTCTGTCTGTCTGTCTGGTTGTCTCTTCTTCACGCCCAAACCACTGAACCGATTTTAATGAAATTTTGTACAAAGATAGTCTGAGACCCGAGAAAGGACATAGGATAGTTTTTATCCCGGAAATCCCACGGGAGCTAGGGATGGCGATCTAAGATCGATTAATCGGAGAATCGATCTTTTGGACCCAAAATATCGATTATTTAAGGTACGAATTTTCAGTGTTATGTATGTTAGTATGTTATATTATTTTCTTTTAAACGCGGGCGAAGCCGCGGGCAAAAATATAATTTAGAAAATTCAGAGACGCGTGGGATTCGAACCTAGCGTCTCCTGTGATTCAAGAATTAGACTATCACTTCATTGAAAGAGAAATAATTAATTTCTAAACAAATTCGAACCCTTCGCAATTTTGACTAAACAAGGAAGTAACAATCGTAGGGCATCCACCACGCTGCCCTATAACTTCAGCCCTTCCTACGAACAGGTGAGTGAACGCATTAGCCTTTGTTGTCTGCGCTCTGAGCGTTGACCTAGGTTCGGGTCTAGACTCGGTCTAGACTACCCCCCTTGGTTATAACGGGTTAGTTTGACGTGGACGGTGTGGTGTTAACTTATTGTAGGGATACCGGGAAGTATTAAAAAATGTTGTTGGCGTGCGAATCTTAATGAAAAAAATAGTTTCAGTTATTTTTTGAAAGGCCTCTGAATGAAGAAATTTGAATTTTCGAAAAAATAAAACATTACATTGCTTCAACTATATTATTTTATTTTATTATTGAGCTTCTTTTTTGAACAACACAGTATGAATAAACATTATTAAATTATTTATTTCGAAAATTATTTAGTTTTTTCGATGATTCGCTAATGAATAATGGCTCTACGCATGTAAAAAAGCACTATCAATTAATTCATTTTGTTGTTTTTTTTTAGTTTTTCGATGTGTCACTAATTAGTAATTGTTCTAATATATTTCTGTTAACTTTTTCTGTTAGAAAAAATATTGAAAAGCTTACCCGAGATTCAAACTCGCGACTTATTCCAATGGGCTAGTTACCGCGCCATACGGGTTTTAAAATGAGGTTTACTAAACAATCTTGATCTCTTAATAGATTCAATTCGAAATCCGTTTCTCTTGTACTGTCTGAAGACGAATGAAGCGTATAGATTCCCAATAATATTTTATTTCAAAATTGATGGAATATGGATGGTCTGTGATTATGTAACGATATGAGGAGACAGATTTTTCCGAGGCGTTCCAGCTTAGTCCTCAGAGGTAGCGGCGCATCTGTGGCCGACCTCAGGTAGGAATATCTAATCCTATCTGGGGTTCATTACAGATGTCCATGGGCGGCAGTAGCTACTTACCATCAGGTGGACTGCATGCTCGTCGGCTACTCCTATATTATAAAAAAAAAATACTTATTCTGTTTTATACTGTTTTTTAGATTTTTACACAAGAAAATATGGTAATTTGGGGGTGAAAAGTTGCTAGTTCCTATCGGTAATTTTTAGTTTGGTCTGCGAAATTTGTAATCCGATTTCTAGTAAATTTTGTAAGTAAGTTATATGATATGATATGATATGATGATTTTGAATCTCACAGAAAAAAGTTCAAACATGTCGTTAAACAAACGCTATGTAAAAAAGCGTACTATAAACTAAGTGATGATTTGACTGACAAAACGTACCATTAGGTTAAGTTTAACATTGTAAAAAACATTCTTTTTATCTTTTTTTTTTAAAGATGTGTGTTATGGAGTTTCTTTCGCCGCTTCTCCATAACTAAACACCTCGTGAAGTGGTGGTAGTTGTATTGACATTCAATAAATATAGTTCAAAAAACTAATAAACACGCTTTTTATGATAAAATAACTAAAAAGTAGAAATTAATTTTCAATCTAGGAATCAATTAAGGAACAGTAAATTGTATAATTGTGAAAAAGCGTGGAGTGCTCCACTTATCAATTTTCGAAAAGCACCCCACACTTATTCCACAATTATACAATTATACAAAATATTAAAATCGTGTATTGTCATCGTTTTTTGATAATTTTTCAAAATTTTGAATTAAACTGAACGTTCAAAGTGGATAGAAATCGGGTTCAAAGATTCCGTTACTGTTACGTACATACATACATACAACCCAAGCTAACAAAAGCGTGTTAAAAAGTGCTCTGTAAATAACCTATTTTGAATTTACAAAATTTATTTGATTTGATACCATACGTTACTTGTCCTGTCATATCATTTTGTAATATTTTTTTGTATTAGTTTCATGTCTTACGCGTATGTACATGTTAATACACGCACTTTATACTTTCGAATGCGCTAAGGAAGTCTAACTTCTTACTTCCGTACATAAGCACACACTTTTTGTGTCGGCACATATTAGCACTCTATTAAATTATTCGTCGTTGTATCTATTAAACGCCCACAAAGTGCCCACGTGTAGAGTGCCCTTGGGCGTACAATCAAGGTTCCTGGTTCTTTGTTCTAAATTAATACTACTAACTACGTAGTAACACTTCTTAGTGATCGGTTGAGATTTTTTTTTATAATATAGGAGTAGCAGATGAGCATGCATTCTTATAAATATACTAAGTAGACCCAGGTGGTAGGACCCTTTGTGGTTCGACTCCGGCGGCACCACCGCCACACCTATTTCTACCTAATAACGGCAGTGTTAGGCGCTGCTGTGTTCCGGTTTGAAGGGTGTGGTAAGGGAGACAGACTTTTCAGAGGTGTGCCAGCTTAGTCCTCAGGGGTAGCGGCGCATCTGTGGCCGACCTCAGGTAGGAATATCTAATCCTATCTGGGGTTGATTACAGATGTCCATGGGCGGCAGTAGCCACTTACTAAAAGGTGGACTGCATGCTCGTCTGCTACTCCTATATTATAAAAAAAAACTTAGTATATTTATAAGTCCGCCATTTTGAAAAAACAAAAACTACTTTCGGCGGTCAGTGATAAAACAATCTATCCGAATGTTGCCTACCGAAGATCTAAATTTGAAAATTACTTCAAACAAGAAAGATTTTTTTTGTGGAAAGCAATATATTTTTCTTCCTTACTGATGAACATAAAAATTAATATAAATGTTATTTTTTGTTACAGGTGAGTGCGTAAAAACGTTTGAAGACTGCGAAAATGTCAAGGAACGAGATTCGGTAAGATTTCTAACATCTAAAGCCCGCTCCACATTCTCGCGAGAATCTCGCGAGAACGCGAGAAAAATCGGTTTCGTATAGGCTCTACATTTTCGCGAGAATCTTGCGAGAACGCGAGAAAATCGGTTTCGTATAGGCTCCACATTCTCGTTTCTCGTGCTTTTCTCGCGTTCTCTCGAGATTCTCGCGAGAATGTAGAGCAGGCTTAAGATTCTAATATACGTCTCTGTCACTCCTTTGTGTCATACGCACTAATTTGTCAAGTAAAAGTTCACTCGACTTCAAAATATATAATATAGAGTTGTAAACACCACTCTATTTTACTAAAATGTTAACATGAGGCTTTATGTAATAAGTATGCATTAAAAACTAAAAACCAAAAAATCGTACAAGGAAAATCGTTAATCCTGGCGATCCAGATGAGTTAAAATTAGAATTGGACAAATTTATTAAAATCATGTATTGTATTGTCATCGGTTCTTGATAAATATTCAAAATTTTAAAGTAATCGGACCGTTCAAAGTGGGTAAAAATCGAGTTCAAAGATTCCATACATACATACAGGTCACACTAATAAAAGCGTGGTAATAATGTGTGTTGTAACAACTCTTAATAGATATCGAAAAAAGCCGAAGCTAGCCGAGTTTTTAATGTGGCTTCTACATGACTGCGTTTAATTTTCTCACCAAATTTTCCTTAACCTTTACCAAAATTAACAATAAACATAAAACTGAACATAATCTGTGGGAATAATTCGTGTAATTGAATTGTTTACACCGTAATATCGTTTTAATTGCTAAAGTTGTTACACATAACTGTTAAAAGCAGTTATATTAGACATAAATTATAATTAAAAATTAATTGGAGGTAATTTGAAAGTTAGTGTCTTCACATAAGTGAAATTAGAACAGTATTTTCTATACGATTAGTATAAATACACAAACAGACAGATATTTCAAAAATACTATAATAACAAGTCTATGCTCCATTTTTATTGAATCGATAAATTTTTGGAATTTCCAAAAATACAACGAGGTATCTAGCTTATTTTTTTTATAATATAGGAGTAGCAGAGGAGCATGCAGTCCACCTGATGGTAAGTGGCTACTGCCGCCCATGGACATCTGTAATGAACCCCAGATAGGATTAGATATTCCTACCTGAGGTCGGCCATTGATGCGCCGCTACCCTTGAGGACTAAGCTGGAACGCCTCGGAAAAGTATGTTTCCCTTACCTTCAAAACGGAACACAGCAGCGCTAACACTGCTGTGATTAGGCAGAAATAGGTGTGACGGTGGTGCGCCCGAATCGAACCACAAAGGGTTCTACCACCTTCAAAAGATTATAGCTATAAGAACTATGATTTAAAAAGTTTTAAAAAGTAAGTCTCCAGAAAAGAAACCGTAATTTTTAGAGATTTTCCGTTTATCTATTGATCTGTGGATCTGTCACACTTAATCTTCAGAATGCATTTATTGCTACTGCTAGCAAATAGTAAAAATCAAAAAAAGAAACTTGAAAATTTGAAAATGTTGCACTTGGCCAATTTTCATTTAAAAATTATTGAAAACAATTAGTTTTTATTTCGGTCATGGTCAATCAGTTTTAACCTTAGCATCAAAACTATGAAAAATCAACCATGCGAACAAAACCGCAGGAGAAAACTAGTTATGCAGAAATGATAATGACTATATCGGGGGACGCTGTGCTCCGATCATTACGAAATACCCAACTTTTCCTATCAGCCCGATTGACAATCATGCATGCATGCACTCAGCATTATTGCATGTTTTGGTAACAATAAAATGATGTACCCACCAGGCTTACATAAATCTGAGCGGAGATATAAAGCGCGAATCTAGGCCGAGTCAGTGAAAGTTACACGTGACGCCGCCATTTTGTTATGCTTACTTTTTTGCTCTTATGCAGAGAAAGGTTAAGCCGTCTTACAGCCAATGAGCATAATATGTATTGTTTTATGATGTTCTAGTACATAAAGTTTCGCAAAAAAAAGAGACAAAACATAAAGCGCCATTTTGTCAATTTAGTCATTTAATGTTACGTTACTGACATTATAGTTCTGATACAATCCGCTAGGGGCGCTGATTGGAAATAGTATGGGCAAATACGTAAACGAATACCAAAACAGTCATATTTGTCAAAACGTAAAAACTCATGGTAAAGGTACTGATCGTTTTTATTATTTGAAATGAGAACTTCTTTTGCGGCATTGTGCACTTTTATAATGGGTAAAAAAATTTTAATCACTTCAGGACACGAGACCTGATCGAAAATTCGTAAGACGGCAAAGTCTGCAAAACTACAAAAGTCAAGTTGTCATTATGTCAGCATAGAAAAAATAAGTCAATGGGTGTCAATTAAATTTTTTATTTATTATATTTTATTATTCAGGTTAGGTTTCGAAAGTTTTCACTTCTGCCGACACTCCCGGAGTGCAACCCATTGATTTTTTTATAATAAGTATAGAAACAGACAAGCATGCAGTCCACCTGATGGTAAGCGGCTGCCGCACAAGGACATTTGTAATCAACCTCAGATAAGATTAGATTCCTCAGGTCGCCCACAAATGCGCCACTTCCCTTGAGGACTAAGCTAGAACGCCTCGGAGAAGTATGCCTCCCTTACCACACACTTCAGAACGTAACACAGCAGCGCCTAACACTGATGTTATTAGGCAGAAATAGGTGAGACGGTGGTGCCGTCGGAGTCGAACCACATAGGGTTCTACCACATTTGTAATCAATCTCAGATAAGATTAGTTTCCTACCTCAGGTTGTCTACAAATGCGCCGCTACTCCTGAGGACTAAGCCTGAAAGTCTCTGGTACGAGTAAGTCTGTCTCCCTTACCACACCCTTCAAACCAGAACACAGCAGCGCTTAACACTGCTGTTATGAGGCAGAAATAGGTGTGGCGGTGGTGCCGCTGGAGTCGAACCAATGGCTCTACCATCTTCATAAGATTACTTTTATAGCAATAACGATGGTCACCTACTATAAAAGATAGCAAGTTATCGCCAAACTGCTAGTCCACTCTGAAGTTGTTGCGAGCAGGTGTAGACATACAATTACTATGGCGACGCGGTTCATTTCTATATTCAGTACCCTTACCATGAGTTTTTACGTTTCGACAAATATGACTGTTTTGGTATTTGTTTACGTATTGACCCATACAATTTCCAATTTCTGACACAATCCGCTAGGGGCGCTGTTTGGAAATTGTATGGGCAAATACGTAAACAAATACCAAAACAGTAATATTTGTCAAAACGTAAAAACTCATGGTAAGGGTACTGAGCTCCGCTCTGAAATTGTTGCGAGCAGCTGTAATACAATTTGCTATGGCGACGCGATTCATTTCTATATTCAGAGCGGACTAGCAGTTTGGCGCGGACTATACCTATCTAAATTATATATAGAAAACGGATGTAGGCCGGTAGATAGTATTTTCAGTAATCAATATTATGTGGTTTAGCGGTCCGCCTCTACCAGGGTATCAGTGACTGTAAGAGGTCGTAGGGCCTTCCGGTTGTGGTCTATAGTTAACTTTGTAGTATGTACTCGTAAGTAGTTATTGAAATTATTAATTTTTGACGCGTTATGACAGAAAAGTATTGGTGAAATGTTATGTAATTTTAAAGTTATGTTTACTATTATCTATCTATACTTCTATACTTAATATTATAAAGAGGAAAACTTTGTTTGTTTGTTTGGTTGTAATGAATAGGTTCAAAAACTACTGGACCGATTTTAAAAATTCTTTCACCACTCGAAAGCTACATTATCTATGAGTAACATAGGCTATATTTTATATGAAATATATTTGATAAATATATTTTGAGGCGGTACAAAGTTTGCGGGTCAGCTATGTCACAAAATGTTGTAGTATTTTTACAAAGAAATATTTCTTTCTTTCAAACGTTTTTTGTTTCGGAAACTGTTACGTTGGAGCGTTATCAGTTTAGTACCCAAATGGTCAAAATAGAAACTATACTATGGATATATTAGGACAAACAGCTGAGTTTTAGTAATAGTGTTCCGTTTTTAACCTTTGGGTTTTGAACACTAAAAATAAATAAAATCCCTTGTGTTGAACTTCGACTCGCACTTGGCCAATTGTCCGCTACGACACGTGTCTGACACGCTCTATGTCTGTACATATAAATGAACGGTTGTTAATGTACAATGTAATTAATTAGTCCAAGGTAACTTTGATTAAGATCACTCGATATTTGAACAGCTGTTTTTGGCATACAGGGTTAATATGTACGTCACGTCTAAACATATAGTTGATATAGTACTTTATAATCCCCATGAATACACGTGAATACATACAATGAATGGTGAATACATACATATGGAGGTGGTAGAAATGTTTGTGATTCAACTCCGGCGGCACCACCGCCACAGCTATTTCTGCCTCATAACAGCAGTGTTAAGCGCTGCTGTGTTCCGGTTGAAAGGGTGTGGTAAGGGAGACATACTCTTCCGAGGCGATCCAGCTTAGTCCTCAGGGATCGCGGCGCATCTGTGGTCGACCTCAGGTAGGAATATCTAATTCTATCTGGGGTTGGTTACAGATGTCCATGGGCGGCAGTAGCCACTTACCGGTGGACTGCATGCTCGTCTGCTACTCCTATATTATATAAAAATGTTATATCGGCCACAGTTATACATACTTTGTAAAAGTCTATCTAACTAGTGTCTATCTATTACGGTTCAAGAGATAGAGCACTGTGACATGGAGGCTTAGTATAGGGTTCCGTTTTTACTGGGTACGGAACCCTAAAAAGAACTCTCCTATATTTTATCTGACAGGAGACGTTGGCCGAAATAATAAACAAGGCCGAAAGTGCTCTCTGAAGCACGAAAGCGCGTATAACCACTAGCGGTCACCCATCCACCTACAGACTCGACTTTGCTTAGCTTTGTTACGATACGCGAACCGCGGGGATGTAATCATTTCTAATAATAAATACGCAGTAATATTAATAATCATAATTACAAGTGATAATAATTCATAATGGGATGTTTATTTATTTAATGATAAAAATGTGTAAATAAGTAATGTGAAGTTAATGTTTAATTTTTGTAATTATAACTTTTAATTTTAATTTCAAAGCCATTTCAAGGTGGTAGAAGCCTCTGTGGTTCGTCTCCGGCGGCACCACCGACACACCTATTTCTGATATAACAGCAGTGTTGCGCTGCTGTGTTCTGGTTTGAAGGGTGTGGTAAGGAAGACATACTTTTCCGAGGCGTTCCAGCTTAGTCCTCAGGAGTAGCGGCCCATCAGTGGCCGGATTTAGATAGGAAACTAATTTTATCTCTGACTTCCTTTTTAAAACATGATTTTTTATATTCTTGTTGGACTTCTTACAAATGTACAGATCTTATCCGTTACCCTAGATATAACTTAGCCGAGATACGAGGTTTTTGAAGGTAAGAATGAACCCTTTACTTCTTCCAAATAGGAAATGGAATAGAAAATAGGAATTGACATCTCCAGTAAGCTAGTTCTTTGTTAGGTCAGTGGGTATTTAGAGTGAGAAAATACCTAGTCATTGTCTTTCTTCAATTCTATTGAAGCTAATGATGAAATATCAATTATTCTGTCATAATATTAGCTAGGATTTCCTGGCATTGCGTGATTGAGAACAAAAACACACACGAGTCATCGCCCGAGTACCAGGCATCCATAACTGTGTACCGCTTACGTCATCTTGTTGGTGTAAAAATGTATGGAATAGAGTTTTTATGCGGGAAGCATGTGTTGTGTAGAGGGCAAAGCCGTGTCCGAGCGAGACAGATGATATTCGCAGGTGAAAAATAGAGACGGCAAATTGTTTTTGTGGTTACGCTTTTGGGGCGCTTGGACTTCTCGGAGAGGTCCAGCGAGCGAGAGGGAAAATGTATTAAACAAGAAAATAGAGACAGCAACAATGAAAGGCGTTTTCTTAATTTTTAAATTTGAGCCGTATTATCTTGCGGTTATGATGATTATCTATAGGTAGGATTATCTTGGGGTATATTATTTAAAATCGTGACCGGCACAGCAATATTCGTGCCAAGGCTTTGCACACTGTTGCGTCAAATCAAAATTACTAGCACATTCGTGTCGTAGACAAAACTCGCCTAGACCACTCGACGCCTATAAACGTGTACGCTTGCATCGATTCAAACATAATCTATTATTAAACGACTGTCCGCTTGTAGCGCTGCAACGGACAATCCATACGGCGCATTCGTAAATTAGCGTTGCAAGCGCTTTTATTCAGCTAACGGTTCAAAGAACGGAGTTGGCTGTAGCGCTACAAATCTATTTTCTGCCTGACAACAGTGTTTCTATGTCAGAAGGGCTCGGGGGGCAGTGACGTAACAGTGCATTCGAGTTTGGCCGAATTTAAAAACGAATTATCTTTCCTTCCTCCCGGTTGAAATTGAACCGTATCACTTGCAGATAGCTTTTTAATTACGAAGAATTGGCTACGTTTTACCTTGCCCTAGATATTAATAGCAACAGGGCGTATGTATGTTTTAAGACCATTCGATATTGAACGTTAATAAGTTATGATAGTGAAGAAATTGTAATGAAGGGGTTATTGCGTCGTATTGGCACGAAGCGCATTACCATACAAAGGCCGACGAATCTCAAGGCACACACGAAACACTGTGTCTTATTTACTTTATGTTAAAGTTGAACAAAGGCTTGCTATTTTCATAGTTGGAAAACGGTGTGTCGTCTTAATGATCTTTGTTCATTTCGTTGACAGCGTTGAACTTGAACTGTATGCCTCGCGAATAGAGATCACAGTACATTGTTTCGGTTTGAAGGGCGATGGTAAATTAGTATGCCCGTCAGTTATGCCTTCCTGGTACATTTGCGCGATTATCGTTAAAATAATGCGTCGTAAAAACAATATCGAATGTTTTAAAACTTAGAACGCTCATTATAAATAAAAATATGTTTTTATTTTTTCAGAAACAATAAAAATGTAGGTTGTCTATGGAAAATAAAAAGTGAACATTTTTCTCGCTGAAAACTCTGCTATTATGGTTGACCTTTTTAAATTTTCCTTTACAAAAATAAAGAGGACTCTTTTGCATATTCTAAATCCTTGTAATGGTTGGGTTTCTTTTGTTTTAGTTAATGTTTATATAGTCGAAAATAAATTTAGTTGTACTAGTACATAATTAATTTTGTAGATGATCTAACATTGATTTTATCGAGACAAAAACATGTTTCATTTGTGTTTTTTTACAATATTAATAAAAAAATAGGTTCTATGTTACTATTATAATATTCTCACGCGTAAAATAATTTGTTTACTTATATAAAATTTATAAATGTAAGTTAATATTTGAAATAATATATTTCTTTGCAAAACAAAGGTTACACGTGTACTTAAATAAATAAACGTAATATTTAAAATCAAACCAGTTAATTTATTATGTTGCTTACGTCGTAATCATGCGTGTCGCGTCCGCCATGTTGGTTTCGTGTGAAAGAGATACCACATAGATAATCTCGCACGAGTGAACGATACAGCACTAATGTTTGTCAACATTCAGCGCTACTTTAATTTTAGAAGCCCAACGCGTTTCCGCGTTTTTAAATAGACATTGTGTTGCCAGATTTGAGGAAAACGTTTCCCTGAATTAAAGGAAATGAGGTAAATTTTAAAATTAGTTTGAATTCTGACAACTATCGTGACAGAGTTTCAGCGAAATATTTTTCTTATCTGGTCTGTAAATGATCCGAGGTGAGGTTTTTAAATTAATTACATATACATCTAATATTATAAAGAGGAAAACTTTGTTTGTTTGGTTGTAATGAATAGGCTCAAAAACTACTGGACCGATTTTAAAAATTATTTCACCATTCGAAAGCTACATTATCCACGAGTAACATAGGCTATATTTTATATGAAATATATTTGATAAATAGATTTTGAGGCGGTACAAAGTTTGCAGGGTCAGCTAGTTAACTATATAGAAACAAAAAAACTCATGGGATAATTTGTGTTGATAGTCACTCTCTTAGAGTTGATTGGTAATATTCATGGGCTGCATCCACTATTTCTTATTATTTTGACTGTACATTTCACCACAACATAACTTGTTTAAAAATACTGTCTGTCCGTTTGCCTGTTATTACGGACTAATATAAGAAACTGCTATCGAGTCCTTTAAGCAAAAATTGAGCAACTTATAAATCCGGATTATGCAAAAAAATTAAAGGAAACCTAATTTGCTTGTATTAGTGAAACGATTTTGAACAGAATATGGCGCATATTACTACCAATAGATTTCCATAGCGTTTATTGTTTTGTACACTAAACGTGTATGGGTGTATGTTTATTAGACATTATCACGCGTTATCAGCACGATATGTGTCACGTGTGACAGTCGCACAGATATGATAGTAGTGTGTGGTTTATATAGTTAATAATATACCTGTTGTATGTGTTTTGGAGATCGGTCAACTAAACATCACCTTACTCAACAACCTCTGACGTCCACATCACAGTAGATAACATTTTGTGGGACCCTAGCGTGACTTGATTATAGTCCGCGCCAAACTGCTAGTCCGCTTTGAAGTTGTTGCGAGCAGGTGTAGTCATACAGTTTACTATGGCGACGCGATTCATTTCTATTTTCAGAGCGGACTAGCAGTTTTACGCGGACGCGTGACGTAAAGTTTTTGATTTCTATTTGAATAATGTATGTATAATATAATTAAATTGTGGATATTTTCAAATTTTTAAATTATGGATGACTCCGTATAAGAAAATTTACGCTTTGTCAAACGTGCCGGGGCGTAATAATGATAATAATAAGCTGTGGTACAGGACTTTAAATATGGCACGCATATCCTTCAAATACCGCTAAACAACAAGGATTAATTCAAGGCAATTAAGTTCACATTAGACATTTAATGTGGCTTTTAGTTTTTATAGATTCAAAAATACTGTTTTCAAATCTCTTGCTATTCCTTGTGCATAATATGCACACAACCTCAGATATTTAACCCACCATCAAGGAATCAGTGTAGGAAGCTGGCATTTATATAACTAAATTTATTGCATTATTATGCAATAATGTTAATTTAAGTGAGATTCTCTTGATTACTTCACAGAGTTTGGGTTTTGTGGTGTTAGCTGGCTTTGAAAACAGGCTACCACTGGGAGAGTGGTGAAACTGACGAAATTACTAGTGAAAGTCCAGTAGAAAGTCCGAAATAAGTGGTCCACGCATACATTTGCAAAACCCATAACGTTACTACACAAATTCTAGTTATTTACATAAAGGAAGTGGCAAACGAGCCTGTTCGAGATAAAGGAGCTATTAATTTGTGGACATCTTTTTATATTATAAGAGTAGCAGACGAGCATGCATTCCAGCTGATTGTAAGTGGCTCCTGCCACCTTTGGACATTTGTAATCAACCCCAGATAGGATTGGATATTCCTACCTGAGGTCGCACACAAATCCGCTGCTACTCTTCAAGACTAAGCTGGAATGCCTCTGATAAGTATGTCTCCCTTACCATACCATCTGTAATCAAGTTTAAATAATGAAGGAGTTCTGCTTTTACCCTTTACGAAACTTTATTGGTCCATGTACATTAGAGTACCAGTTTTCCTTTCCTAAAATAGGAAAGGAAAAATTGAAAATGCACCAATAGAGCAAAATGCTCTATTGGTGCATTTTCAACAATATTTTCTAAAAGTTTTACGTGAGAAACTACTCCTGTGCTATCTTGCATGCTTCTAAGCTATTGTCTATTAGTCAATCAATATTAGTTTTATTATAAGAAATATGAATTTCTATACTGTTTGGACTAAAACTCTAGAACTACAGTTCTTTGGTTGATATCCTTTTCACGTCCTTCTATCTGTTCCTACCATCAAAGGTCAGGAGCATATTTACCACGATTACGACTAAACAGCTCACATTCCCATAATATTTATAATATAATAATTTACGTAACAAAGCCCTTATCACCAATATCCAATTTAGCGGATGTTATCAACAGCTTGGCTGATAAGATGCGATATGATAACAGTTATCAGCGGATACTGGGTCAGTTGTATTAAATGTAATTATCGTGTTGCTTTGTTTGTGTATCAATGTTGTTGATATGGAAAGGTACACAGATTTTACTGATGTATTACGAGAATGATTTTAAACGTTCTTATATTAATTTTAGTAGAACAAGTAAGGTTAGACCGAAGATATAACTATTTCTAGCGTGAAGCGGTTCGTTTTAGACACAGACCTGTATTTGTACCCGATGTTTTAGATGAAGAGTGGATGCCGAGTGCCTTACGTATAAGGCGATCTAAGTTATTTTTTTATTTTTTCATTTTTTTTATACATTTGAGCCTTACGATAAAGCAGACGTGCTTGCTACCTGATGGAAAGTAGTCGCCTATGAACATTTGCAACACCAGAGGAGTCGGCAAATCATCGCCGGGTTTGAAGGAAAGCACTTTTTGCACCTTTTTTGAAGAGCCCCATGTCATAGCGCTCTGAGAATACCTCAGGGGGAAGTTCATTCCACATTTTGCACGTTCGTGGCAAGAACGTCCGTGCAAACCGAACCGTGGAGGACCGCCACGAGTCCAGTTGGTGTGGATGGAACTTCATCCTTCGGCGAGTGGTGTGATAGAGGAATGGTGTCGTAGGCACCAGGTCAATTAGTTCCTCGGAACACTCACCATTGTAAAGCCGGTAGAATGCGCAGAGGGAACTTATGTGTCCCTCCGCAAGCTTAAAGGTTCTAATCGATCGGAGATCTAAGTCCTCAGGAAGGCAACGCATTTTTTATCGGCTTCAGGTAGAACCTTTTCTATATGCAGTTGGTCAGGATGTCTATGGGCGATAGCTGGACAGCATGCTTGTTTGCTACTACTATATTATATAAAAAAAAATATTTGAAACTAGAATCACAAAGGGTTATATTTTCACTATGCTGTTTGATTTACTGTACAACTTGATAAGACGCTTTCTACACTCACAGCCCCATACTAGGAATCTCTGTATCGTGGGTGTTATGGACACACACACAGACAAATATACAAACACCCAGACCCAGAAACCTAAATTCATCATTTAGATTTGGTGATTAACGAAACAAAAATGTTGTTTTAACACAAAATAGATACGTACTGATGACTACATTTCCTGTTTGAAAGAGAATACCTTCTCTCCAACTTCCTACTAGATACAAACTTGCACTCCGTTTATCTTATCACGTGTGTGGCGACTACGTTCAGTTATTAATAGCTCCATACAGTTCATAATTGTTGTTATATTATTTACTGTTCATTGTCTTTGTTGGGATGAAACGCTTTTCTGCTTGCAGTTAGTAAATATCTATGAGTAGTAAATGTCTTTGAACGTATATGCAAGATAATTGTTTTAAGGAAATGAGGTTTTCAATTTATTTTATTGTAGATTGTTGAATTTAAATAAATGATTTGATCGTGGTATTTATTATTCTCGACGCCTTGTCAATGTTATTGTCTCGCTAAGTGAGAAGGGTTCAGGCCATAATCGACAATGCTGGCCAAGTGGGCATTGTGAGAACTTACATGCTTTGAAGACATTTTTCAAAGTAACTTTTAAGTGTTTCGTTACGACTGTTATCTCCAACGTTAAAACAACTAACAGTTGATTATCATTTTGAAAATTCAGAGCTGCCTTGAAACCTCGAGACCTCATATTGTAAAACTGAATTTCCAGGCAACGATTACAATTCAAAAGGATTATTCCAAAAACTTTTCGTCATTTTCCAATTTATTAAAAAATTACACATGCTCTTCTGTGATAAGCCAATCTTGTCATAAACGAAGATGTCATAACATATTATGGAACATGACACATTAAATATCATGACGATTCAGTGGCGTAGCTACCTAGGGGCTAAGCGGGGCAGTGCCCCGGGGCCCTCAAACTCAGGGGGCCCTCGAACCCTTACCAGAAATTTCGATCGAACGGAACTTTTAGAAATTTCTCCCATTTTCAAAATAAATATGAAATGTTGCAACCCCGCTTTAAACATGACAACTCAGTTCAAAGTAATTAAAAAGTTATGCCTAGGGAATTCCCCTAAATTCTTTCTGTACTAGTACTTAGTTTTACCTCAACTAACTCAAGCATGGACTGTTCACCAATCATGCAAGGAAATAATGAGCAAATATGGAGTGCTAGAATGATACCTAACGGAAGTATTCCGCCGTGGGGCCCCGGCGTTGTAAAATAGGGCCTCCCCCTCTCTTTCCGTGGGTGCCGTAAGAACCGGCTAAGGGATACGGTGCAGAACACCTATGCACAAATGTGAATAGTTTGCAGACATATGTTTTTTTGTGTTTATTTGTTAGTATTCTGAAGAACCCTTTGTGGTTCGACTCCCGCGGCACCACCGCCACACCTATATCTACCTAATAACAGCAGTGTTAGGCGCTGTTGTATTCCGGTTTGAAGGGTGTGGTAAGGGAGATAGACTTTTCCGAGGCGTTCCAGCTTAGTCCTCAGGGGTGGCAGCGCATCTGTGGCCGACCTCAGGTAGGAATATCTAATCCTATCTGGGGTTGATTACAGATGTCCATGGGCGGCAGTAGCCACTTACCATCGGGTGGACTGCATGCTCGTCTGCTACTCTCATATTATAAAAAAAAAAGTATTTTGCGGTTTGGTAGACATATACGAGTATATATATAAATCAATAAATGTATTGATCGGCATATTAATGCGCAATCGTATCAAATCGGGGTGCGCCGACACATGGACCCTTAATTTATTTAAGTAAGTAATGTTATGTGACAAATTAAAGGAAAAGGAAAATTTTGAAGAAAATACGTATTTTTTCATACATTTGCATACTAATCCTTAAGGATTATACATAAATACATATGTCATAACATGGAAGAATTTGTTGGTTAATCAACTAATTCTTCGATGTTATGACATATATGTTTGTAACTTGCGAAAATATAACGGACACATTAGCGTCATAGGTTACGTCCAATCGTGGTCCTATGACGCTTTGATCTGCCTATTTTAAGAACAAATGTCCCTACAGTGAAACATTTTTGATTTATGTGGAAACGTTATACTTTTGCGGAAACTAAAGCTAGGCAAATTGTAAAAAAATAGTTATTTAGTCAGTTAGGCCCGACCTTTATATGATAAATCCTTGACGATCCTATTTCGTTTTATTAGCCAAACCTACATTCAGTATTAATTGTAATTTATGTTGTTACTGTACTATATTTTTATTACCTGCCCTGCACTGCACAAAAAAGGGCTTAAATAGCTTAGAATTTATAAAGTATTTGTATATTTCATATTTTTGTTTGATAAAACCTAATCAGTTTCCATAGCAGTGGGGCCCCATTTTTTTATTTGCCCCAGGGCCCTTGGTTACCTAGCTACGCCACTGTGACGATTAATTATTTATAGGCATGTATTACTTTTAGTAAAGTAAGATTTAACTATTGAAAATTATGCATTATCACTCCCTTAAAACGGCGAAGGAAAACATTGTGAGGAAACCTACATGTCTGAGAGTTTGTGAAAAAATCTCAAAGCTTGTGCGGTGTCCAATTCGCACTTAGCCAGGGTGTTGGACTATGGCCCAAAGTTCAGTCACTTTGAAACGAGACTTGTGCCTTGCGGGGCAACAGTAATATGTCTAATCCTATGTCTACAGATGCATCTATTAATATCCTGTATGGAACTTTTATGAATAGGAAGTAATTTAGCAGATTAAATTAAGTAGGGATCCAGAATACTTTCATGATGCTGATATTTATCACATAGTAAAGTTAAAGGCTTATTCCTAAGTGTCCCCGTAACTTTGTACAAAATAAATAATATTTTATTATTACATTAATAAACAAGTAATTAATTAAAAAATCAAAAAACCCGACTGCACTATAAAAGGTGAAGTAGAATTTCCAAAAACGGTGAAATAGGCGTTTTATGATTTTTATGCAGAAAGCCAAAAAATACAAAGTTTCATAGTAGGAATCTGCTTCAAAATCAAAAGACGTTCAAACAATATTATCCTATTTTATCCTCGTAGTGCTCATTTACGCTATATAAAGAACCTATGAGTAAAATTCCAGCACTAAAGTTCAGCGGTTTCCCTTTGCGTTGATCTTTATCACAGCAACACTACTCATTTAGTCAGACAGTCCTCTCGATGAGTTATATATATGTATATATTATATATGTGTAATCTCTTTTAAGTTCCTTTATTTTGATATCCTACTCGATAGGTTTGGTTAACTTTTTTTAAAACGTGTTACTATTTCGCAAAAATAATTCACCATTTACGCTCCATAAAATATATAACTTCGGTAATTCAAATTTCCGGTCATTATTTTACCTCGTAATGGGTAGAATTTCATTATTTTTATCCAACAAGCCAAATACAAAATTTCATAGTGTTTGCTTCAGAATTGACGATTGTTTAAATGAACTTTTAACCCTTATTTTACCCTCTACGGGGTTAATTTTTCGGATGGGGATAAATAGGTGTGTCCTTGTTCCTATCCAGAAAGCCAAATAGTAAATTTTGTAGCAGTTGCTTTAAAATTAAAGGATTTAAAAAAAACTGTTTTCCCCTGTTTTACCCTTTTAGGGGTAGAATTTCCAAAAGGCCTTTATTAGTACTTATTTACCCTATATAGCGAACCGTTGTGCAAAATTTCAGAACTCTAAATTGAGCGGTTTTGGCTGTACTTTGATTTTAAAAAAATGAAAAAGTCATTTAGTAAGTCAGTCAGTCAGTCACCTTGCTGTTTTATATATATACAAATATGTTTTTATAATTTCCGTTTAATTTTCTTTCATTTGATACCCTATTCGATAGGTTCGGTTAGCTTCTTTTTTTAAATGTGTTACTGTTTTGCGCCAAAAATCCGCCATTTTATTTATATTTATCTATCACCTATGTAAGGACACTCGGGTCATTGAGACGTATATAATGACACCTTAACTGTCGAAATTCATCCAGCCGTATGTTAGATCGGATCAAATAAAGAAAGACAAACATACAAGATACGCGCGAAAAACATAACCCTTCCTTGGCAGTCGGGTAAAAATAAAATAGTGGCGCAACTGTCGTTACTAAAACAATGCGGAAGATTTTTCAACGTACGACGTAACGTAATGAAAATCGAACTATACTTCAATATTTCAAATTTAAATTTAATTATGTTCAATTCCATTCTACATGAATGACACTTCTTTTTTCAAATTTTAAAAGCGTAGTATTTGACCGGAAATAGCGTAGTGTATTTGAAAGTGTTGCCAGCATAAAATAATTACGACATATAATTGCTAAAAAAAATGGGTCAATGTCGATATTACGAATTGAGTGAATGAATTACCTCTTGTGTTGTAACATTGCGTTTGATTTTATCTAAATTATGAATTGGAATACTTTTACTTTCATTTTTGAGATACTCCGATAGAGACCCGTGTCCAGCAGAGGGACAATACTCGGGTTGAAGACGCCTAAAAACTGGCAGTTATTTTTCTTAGTTTCGGTCGTGTTTCGATACGGTAGTAGTTTAAGAAAAATATTGTAACCGACAATTTGTAAGTGCCGTCGTTGGCATATACAAAGAAATATATTTAATTTCACTTCATTTTATTACATTTCTCACAAACAATCACTTCGATTTTGTACAATAATTTGTAATAATTATCAAAAGCAGTATTTATTTATTGTAATAATTAACACAATCTCTATAGATGTTGATCTCAAGGTCGTGCAAAGGTCGCCTGCGCGGAAATCTGCCGAATGTCGATAAATTTACATTTTTTATAAATAAGTCGTCGTAGTCGTAAATAACATCGATTGTTACTTAATTTTTGTTATGAAAATAACTTATTTGGATAATAACAATATTTATAGAGGTATATTGAAAAAATATTGATTTGTTTTGGTTTACGTCAATATGTCAAAAATGTCAGCAATTCCACAGTAACAGTGGCTAGCGTGATAACATTATTTTCTACGTATAAAAATAAATTGTTGTCAAACATGCTTGACAAATTATCAGATAAGAATCAGATGTTAAATGCCTATTGATACAAACAGGCCCAGAACTAAGCTGGAACGGCGGACGTTCTGAATTAGGTATCGCATGTTAGGTATGGTCCTGTATATCTTAGATAAACACGTGTAAACTATTTATACAATGAACTCAAATTAAAGCCGCCATTTCTATATTTATGTACCCAAGCTCTAAATCTACCAATTTTAAATTTAAATCAACTTTTTTAGGTTTTATTCAATTATTTATAAGTGCGTGTATTAAGCTTTTTGTATAAAGTTATTTTACATTTATTCATGAAATAGATTAAGGTAACGCGATAAAATATAGAAATCTGTTATAAAACAGCGTCTGAAAATGCTATTTTAGTCAAAATAAAATATACATTAACAAAATTGATTTAAGATAAGACTTAACAGAAATTTCTAGAATTACTTAGATGATATTTCTCAGAATTTGATATTCATATTTTGTTATTTATATAACAAGAGGAGTCTGATAGACCCTAGGATAAAATTTCAAATCAAATCAATTTATTATTTTCGTGAGAGCCCTTGTTATTTCTTTAACACTTTTGTCAGTAGTTCTTCCACTGCGTGGTCAATTTTATTTGTCTCTGGTCTGAGAAAGGCCTGGTCCAAGTATGACTTGCTCTCCAACTCCACTCCATGAAACTGCTCTCCAAAAGATTAGCAAGAACGGGTCATGTACAGTGCGATTCCTACATAAGGTTACAAAACTGGAACATCTACCTACCAATTCTGAATCACAGATTTTCTAAATTCATCTGCCTGTTGTCACTGTATCTCCGGAATTATATGATTCATTAGAAAACGAGGAAGCTGATAAGAGAAATTATGCGGAAAATGCCTGGGAAATAACCTAATATCTGTTATCATGTGTACGAATTGGGGAATAACCATAACTATAATATATCTAAGCTGACTGACATATGAGTTGATCATCTTACCTTCGTTATTAACAATCGATCTATCCAATTTTTACCTACTAAAGATTCAAACGTGACAATGTCTATCATGAAAAATTACTAAATATTGATCTTTGGAAGGCAAAACATTGGTTAGATTGGTTTTTAATAACGGACGTCCTCTAAAGTGGCAGCGCATCTATGATCAACTTTTGCTATAACGCCTGTTACTTATGGATTTGGTTACAAAGGACTGGCAGTCACTTACATGCTCGTCTGTTACTTCATAGTTATAAAAACCTTATTTTGAGTATGTTGTCGAATTGGCGACTTTGTCAAACCATGTCACGTGACCAATTGATAGCAGACCGCGACCTTGCCAAACAAGACTGCTAAGCGACCTACTTTCAATGATAGTAACAGTCATTTGGATCTTAATTTTGTTTTAAATTGCAATAAGGAAGTGTTAAACAATTTGACAAGTTTAATGGTTATTGTCTTGATCTAGTTTGCTAATTAACAGATCTAGGGAGAAGAGACTGGGGAGTTTACGTTACATATTTTTTTATGCTATATGCGATACGCGACAAAGCCTTCTAAAGATATCAGTATTAATTGGCCTGGCATATATATGTATTTGACTAATAAATTATAAGGTAAATTGTCAATTTGAGGGTAAATAAAGGTGTATCTTCATATGGTATTTTGAAAAAAAATCTTTGATTTAAAACTAACACATTTTTATAGTACATTTTTATTTGTATCAAAAACGAGTGCATGGTCTGTTAATTACGTAAGCATGTGTTGGATTTTATTCTACAATTAAGATGATTACCTAATTAGTTTCATCATATCATTAAAATTGTTACGTAAAACATTTTAAATTTCATTCCATATAGATAAAATACTCCTTGTAAAAATAATTTCGTTATATTTACGAAATAGTTTTGTATGACATACCTACATACATTTTTCCAAATTATTGTGAAATAATTATCGCTATTAAACTCCTAATTATTACTCACCTTTCAAATTTAATTGCTTAATCGAACGCATAAAGGAAAATATTACAAAACCATGTCCGATTTACCTTCACTTGCGTAAAACACGTAGCGTATGGCAACACCGAACGCAGCAAGGCACGTTACGTTTTCGTTTACCGTACATCGATAACTCCTTTGTGTTTCAACGTGAACGCAAACGGCAGGGCGTGGTTGCATCGAGTCCTTGGCCCACTTCCCGCTGCACCCCCGCCCCAGTTTAGCGCTTGAAGCGCTAGCGAACGTTCAGTGAAAGGGGGCTACGAGGTTGCTGCAGCGCTGGACGAGTGACGCGTTCTATTTTTAAAAGCGGGGCGTAGCAACAGCGCCGAACGAAATAGGGCAAGAGCGAGTTGTATACATAGTTTGTATCTATGGTTCTATGCTGCCCTAGTACTTTGATGTATAATAATTAGGTTGTTTTTATAAAAAGAACGCATTCTGCTTTTGTTTTTTTTTTGAAAATTATGGTTAAATTATTGCAAATAATTGCATAATGTCATAATTTCAAAACATTGACATTGTAATTGAAATAATGATTACATGTCATTTTCTATGTCAGGGTCAGAGATTAATTTACTCTGACAGTTAATATGATAATAATTTAATTGATACCACAGCTTATCTTACGTAATATTGATTAACAATTTCTATTTGCATACCTTGGAACGCAAACAGTACCTACGTTACATTTCGAATATATTTTTGAAAATAATATCCTACGGCATTATTAACAAGAGAAGAGTCAGTTACAGAAATACTGAGTACTATTCAAATTAGGTTTTTTCTTAGACCAAATTTTTTTATAGGAAATTTGAGAATGTTTGAAAACTAATGACGTTAAAAAAAATTGCGCTAGTAACCGCGCTATAAACTTGGTTAACTAAAACATCGTCATCTAGTGACAACTTTGTAAATGATATGGTCATAAATTACTGACATATTATTATTTTGATATTTTCTTTCCATGCAATAATCTGTCAAAGTCATACAACCTTGAAGAACCCTTTGTGGTTCACACACACATGAAGAACCCTTTGTGGTTCGACTCCGGCGGCACCACCGTCACATCTATTTCTGCCTCACAACAGCAGTGTTAAACGCTGCTGTGTTCTGGTTTGAAGGGTGTGGTAAGGGAGACATACTTTTCCGAGGTGTTCCAACTTAGTCCTCAGGGGTAGCGGCGCATCTATCTCAAGCAGGAATATCTAATCCTATCTGGGGTTGATTACAGATGTCCATGAGCGGCAGTATCCACTTACCATCAGGTGGACTGCATGCTCGTCTGCTACTCTTATATCATAAAAAATAGGATTAACAAAAAAAAACATAAATGCGTTTGATTCTTCTGAAAAAAAAAATAGGCTGTTTTAAAAAATATTATTCTGAAAACTAAGCCAGGAAATCTAAAACAAGGACCGACAGTTTTGGGTCATGCGCCGTAACTCTAGTGCTGACGAGAGGTCCTCTAATTGTGGTGACCCCTTAACGAGTTCCTGCGTTTGTCCTAGACTAAAAAGTGCCTCACACTGTTAGAAGGCAGAAATAATTCAAGCCACAAGGTATTAATTGTTCTATAATATACTGATGGTAAGAGGGTACTGTCGCCCATGGATATCAGTAACGACCCCATAAATTTAGATTTTATCTGAGTTCGACCACATATGCATTACTACCCGGAGAACTAAGCTGGAAATCTTCGGATGAATAAGTCTTCCTACCACACCCTTCAAAGAAGAACACTTAACACTGCTGTTACTACATAGAAAATGGTGGTAATGTGGTCGGAGCCGAATGAAATGAATTCTTGTGTGCCCGGCATCACCGGCATTCCTTATGACTGTCCAGCTAATAGCCAATCCTCCTCTTCCAGATGCACAGTAGTGAGAGCACGCCAGCGCCAGCCACGGGCCCAGCGCTGCTCCTGCAGCTCGGGAGGCTGATAGTGCGCGCCCGCAGCGCGAGCCCGGCGCGCAAGCTCCGCCGCCCCTCCACCAGCCACCAGGTAACCAGCCACTGCGCAACCGGCCACTAGGCAACCAGCCACTAGGCAACCAGCCACTAGGTAAACACGAGTCGCCAAGCAACCAGCCACTAAATAACCACCAGCCACTAGGCAACCACAAGCCTTCAGGCAACCAACCACTAGAAATCCATCAGCCAACGGATAACTATCCGCTAGCAGGTATAGTCCGCGCCAAACCGTTAGTCCGCTCTGAAGTTGTTGCGAGCAGGTGTAGTAATACAATTTGCTATGGCGACGCGATTCATTTCTATGTTCAGAGCGGACTAGCAGTTTTACGTGGACCATAACAGCTACCAGACAATTACTAAGCAACTATCAGTCAACAAATAACCAACGGCCATCAGGTAACCTTCCACCAGCCAACAGGCAACCAGCCACTAGGCAACCACGAGCCGTAAGGCAACCTGGTAACACATTTGTGATTGGTTTCAGCTAGAACCATTGTTCTATATGGCATTCGGTGCTGATGTCCAAGGGCGAGAGTGACTTACCATCAGGAGGTCTGCACTCCTTTACTACTTCAGTCTATTAAAAAATCTCGTGTGCATTCATTGGTTTCAAGTGGATCTTAATGTATAGTTCAAAAGTTAGACCTTCCGTCTCACTGGGTTAAGTGGCCCTTTATTAAGGGCTCTATCAATTGGACAGAGGGCTTGTAACCTTGCATCGAGTATATTAGCTTTGTGATGTTTTTTGAGATTTCCGATTCGAACTTGACTAATTAATTCTTAGAAATTAAGATTGGTGGTTGCCGTTGCCGTTGTCAATAATCAATCTATCCAATATATTGCCAACAAAGATCGAAATTTGTCAATGTCTGCTAATTTGTAGGCAAATAACGGGTGTGTTTGTATACTTAATCAACACCCAGTAATTAATCCCATGTAAGTTTGAATTTTTACCTGAGTTTGATCATTGATGCATTGCTAGTCTTAACGACTAAATTGGACCGCTTCAGATAAGTATAATACACCCTTTGAACCAGAACACAGCATTGCTATATTGCTGTCAGGCAGAAATAGATTTGGCTGGAAATAGGATGGTGCCGCCGAAGTTGAACCATGAAAAGATCTACTTTTATTACCGTTAAGTTTAATGTAGTTCTTCTGGTCTTTATATAGTGGAAGGTGGTAGAACTGTGGTAGACTCTGACACACCTATATCTGCCTAATAACAATAGTGTCACGCGCTGCTGTGTTCTGGTTTGAAGGGTGTGGTAAGGGAGACATACTTTTCTGATCTGTTCCAGTTTAGTTCTCAGGGGTAGTGGCGTTTCTATGGTCGATCTACCGATGACCGACTACAGTCATGTCTAGGGGCAACTCTATTATAAAAAAACTTGAAATAAATGCAGCTCATCTGGCCTTCCTACCATTGAATCTAATGCAGTTATTTTTCCTTCTGCCGTATTTAATGCAGTTCTTCTGATCTCCAGGTCCAAGTTCAGCCGAGAGCGGAGAGCGAGAGGCCTGGCGTGGAAGGCCAGCTCAGTGACCACGTCCATGCGTTGTGGCACGAACAGATTCCAGTTTGTATTGAGGTTGGTACTACTTTTGACCCTTAGTACTGGACGAATTTGAGGCGTTTCGGAGAAATGATGGTGAATTTTTGAAGACGTACAAATAAAATCGATACCTAAGTCTTTACCCAACGCCATATCTTTACTAATATTATAAAGAGGAAAACTTTGTTTGTTTGTTTGATTGTAATAAATAGGCTCAAAAACTACTGGACCAAATTTAAAAATTCTTTCACCATTCGAAAGCTACATTATCCACGAGTAACATAGGCTATATTTTATATGAAATATATTTGATAAATAGATTTTGAGGCAGTACAAAGTTTGCCGGGTCAGCTAGTATTTGATACTTAGACGAATCGAACCAAAAGTTTTTATTTTCACTTTATATTTTTACTAGCTTTTACCCGTATTGTGGTCGGTAATTTTTGTGTATCCCTCGGGAACGGTCCTATTTTCCATAACCTACGGCATCTTTACTAAACTCCTGACAACGTGTGTACAAAATTTCATAACAATACCTCCGAAATCGAATCACGAAGGGTTCTACCACCTTCATATTTTTCTAATCCCTTTCTATCCCGGTTCCAGGTCCTGTTAGCCCCGGAATGCCAGGAGTGCTTCGCAGCGCTGAGCCGCGTGGAAGCGGAGGGTTCTTACGACAAACTCCACTCCCAGCAGCGAGCGCTCCTGCTCGAGCGTTGGACCATGCGAGCATTGGTCAACAAGTGAGTCACTAGGCCTCTATAACCCTGCAGTGGTAGCCCTGAAGTGATAGCCTAGGGGTTAACAAATTCGGCCTCTCGATCGATTCTGTTTTTTTCAAAATTATGTGCGTATTAGAAATTAATTATCACTTGCTTAAACGGTGGAGGCGCAGGGGCTCATAGAAGCTCCACTCACAGCATCGAGCACTTCTGCTCGAGCGGTGGACCATGTGAGCATATTGGTCAACAAGTGAGTACAAGGCATCTTTAGCCCGGTATAGTCGGCGTCAAACTTCTAGTCCGCAAAGTTGTTGCGCGGTGTAGTCAGAGAGCCAATGCGGTCGAACACAACTACAAGCATATACTCCGTAACAACGTAAGGGCACACTAACGCTAATATCTACAATTTGCTATTCGATGCGACTCGTTTCGATACTAGGCGGTAGGTTCCTTGAACGCAACTTCAATATTATCCAAAACAAAAAAAAAAACATTTTCCCCTATGACGTAATGACCCCTATGACGTAATACAATTGAATTTACAAAAAATCCGAACCCATTTGACGTAATAAACGTGATTCCAGGTCCCACGACGCCCCGGCCTTCATAACCCCGCAGTGGTTGCTCAACGCGGTGCGCTCGCAGCTCCACTTCTCGCAGCTGTCCGCCTGGTTGGCTCGCCTCAAGGAGAGCAAGGTGGAGGAGAGTCCCACTGAGCGCAGGTATGTCTAGCAGGTTATGTACTCCTAGATAATATAAGAGTAGCAGACGAGCATGCAGTCCACCTGATGGTAAGTGGCTACTGCCGCCCATGGACATCTGTAATCAACCCCAGATAGGATTAGATATTCCTACCTGAGGTGGGTCACAGATGCGCCGCTACCCCTGAGGACTAAGCTGGAGCGTCTCGGAAAAGTCTGTCTCCCTTACCACACCCTTCAAACCGGAACAGCAGCGCCTAACACTGCTGTTATTAGGTAGAAATAGGTGTGGCGGTGGTGCCGCTGGAGTCGAACCACAAAGGGTTCTACCAGCTTAAAACCTTAATTAAACCTTATTGGTGGGAAGACTAAAAGTTACCGTTGAAAATAAATGTCCACAACCTGTTATTGCTTATAGTCGGTAACTGTCGGTAAATATATGTTGATTGTAGGTGGTAGAACCCTCGGTGGTTCGACTCTAACGGCACCACTACCACACCCTTTTTTGTCTAATAACAGCAGTATTAAGCGCTGTGTTCTGGTTTGAAGGGTGTGGTAAGGGAGAAATACTTTTCCAAGGCATTCTAGCTAGTTCTTAGAGGTAGCGGCGCGTCTGTGACCGTCTTCAGTTAGGAATCTAATCTTATTTGGGACTGATTATAGACTGGCGGCAGTAGCCACTTAACATCAGGTGAACTGCATGCTCGTCTGCCATTCCTACACTATAAAAAATAAAAATAAAAAAAGAATACCAAGAAAACATAAGTCACCATATGTGGTTGCTTGGCAACGCAATCGTTGTTTTTAATAGGATTCTCGAACATCATAATCAGTAAAAAATGGGAAAATACTTTTTGTAAATTGTAAATTTTAATGGATGGTAAATTTTTTTCTTTATTTTTATCACACAAACAACCAAAATGTGTCATTTCGTTGAATCGCAGTCAAAACTTCCATTACTACCATTACCATAGAACTTTCAGACGTGTAAAATTCGTCAAAAATTTTTATCTTTCATAGTTAAATCTACTGACAACCGATTAACCAAGTAAAATTCTCTATTCCAGGCGCAAGCTAAGCCGCGAAACGTGCAACTACAAGAAACTAGAAGCGAACACCGACGAGGACACAGATGACCGCAAGCTTAACATTGTCTACTCCATAAAGATACCAGGCGAGAGCTACAAGATGGCAGAATTCGCCTTGCCGCCCACTGACCACAACTTCCCTATCACCGACATAGGGAACAATGTGTACTTAAAAGTGGTTCTACAGAGCCTCCCGCGCATATCCGATATACCAACCGTCACATGTACCTGCCAAAAGAGACGCACCAGCAAGGAAACGCCACAGAACGTCCACGAGGAACTCGTCGGCAAACTGAATGATCTCACGCTGGGGCCGCGCTCTTCGAAATACTCCCCTGATGTCATCGGCCACTCCAGCCGTCGGCTCTCGATCATAAATCCACCGGAATACACAGAGAAACGAGATATAGTTGATGACAGAATGCTAACACCTTGCAGCGAGAGCGGCAAGCATAAATGCAATTGCGATGAGGAATCCGACGGCAAAGATAATCATAGATCTTCCACTAGCTTAAGTCAGGAACCAAAGAAGCTAGACCAAGCGAGATTGAAGGAAATAGCGAAGTACAAGAGACGGTTGCAGAAAGAGAACAAGCTGAAAAGACTCTGCGATAGTACATCTTCGGAAGGCGAGGGTTTGAAGAGCAAGGAGACCCACACGTCCATACCCATCCTACAAGCGGCTAGATTCGACAGATTCCGTGCAATCGGTTGCTACAGGAATCAAACGTACTTGACACTGCCGGCTAGTAGGATAGAGAGCAGATCGCCTTTCGTGGAGACAGTCAGCATACCACCGTCCGAGTTCAGGAAGACGAATACCGTGTCCACACAGACTGAGGACATTGCGTGCCAATGCGGCATGGTGCTCGAAATGCAATGTCACACTTGTTCAGACAGAGGAATGGTGCGATCCGAGGCCAATTATAACTTGGCCTCGATGAACGAGAACGGAGCTAGGCGGAAATGTGAGGAGGACGACAAAACGCTGAAGAAGCATAAATGTGATAATATTAGCAGTAATTCAACGTGTGATATAAGTTTAAATAATTTTAGTGATAGTGTTAAAGATGAGGCCTCGATTATAAAGAGGCCGAAGCTGCGGCGGTTTTTTCCAATAGTTGACAGAATCGAGAAGATTGTTGCGGATAGATTCGCGCAGAAGGATTCTGGCAACGATATAAAGGAACTGAACCTTCGTGATGACGATACGGTCTTTTCGCTGCCGAAGCCTGACGCGAAACGGCAGAAGACCTTCTCGATTGGCGAAGACTACGTCATGTATGAAAAATGTGATTACGGTACGATTGATAAGTGCGATTTGGAATCTCCGAAAGACCAAGAAGAAAGGAAAGACCGGAAAGACCTCAACGGTTTCGTGTTCCCTGATCCTAAAAAGGGTTGCCCTGATGCCCAAGTGCCGTCGCCGACGGAGATGGATAGGTTCAGGTGGCGGTTCGATTCCGCGGCGTCGATGGTGTTTCATACGAAGACTGGTCTGCCCCTGACGTCCAGTCCGGCCCCGCTGCGGCGCGGCAATAATTGTTTTGATTTTGATGACTCGATTAATGGAATTTCTGGTATAAAGAGGTGAGTTGAGTTAGTAATTCTTTAGTTAATCTTTAGGTCACATGTAAAATGTAACTAATTCCAAATTTATTTAAAATATTATTTTGGCTATTGCTCAAATAATGAAAGTTTTTTAGCTTATTAAGAAAAAAGATGTTATGGAATAATAAGGAAGTAAAGTTTGGAGTAGTTTTGTTTTTTTTTAGTAAATTTTTGGTTAGTTAAGTTCAGAGAAAAATATTAACTTGAAAGTCATCGAGTTACTTTAGGGTATTTTTTGCAAAATATTTAGAATATTCTATTGAAAAAAAGATTTTTAAGTTTAATTAAAATTTGATTAAAAACGTTGATATAACATTTGTTCTTACTATTTCTTCACCCTTTCATTGTATATATTTTTTTTTAATTTCTATTTTTTGCTAGGTGCCTAAATCTCCTTCAATCCTCATATTTAAAACTTTATTATTATTTTTTGATATTCTAATATCTTTTGTAATTTAATTATAAAGACTTTTACTAAAACATTTTCTTAATTTATTCGATACAAAACATTTATTTTTACTTTTCAAAAATATTTTGAAACAATGCATATAGATCGGCGTCTTTCGGTAGCCGACTTGTAGCCGGTGTAAAATGATATATTTCTTCCCACCAGTGCGTTGTTCCACCCGATCTCCCCGCCGTCGCCGGCCGCTGCGGTGCCGAGCGAGCCGCGCGCGCCGCCGCCGCGCCGCCGCGACCGCACACGGAAGCTGCGGATCGGGCCCAGCACTGGCCTACTGGGTGAGTCAAGTCAAATCAAATCAATTTCTTTTATATTAAACTAGTTATTGCCCGCGGCTTCGCCCGCGTTTCGAAGAAAATAATATGACATACTAACATACGTATGAAAATTCGTACCTTCATTGGAATGAAAGTGGCACCATCTGGCGAAAATTGGTCGTACCAACTCTGAAACCTTCGTGGGCTCATTGACAACGACTTTGCTAAAGACCATCACTTGATCAAATGCATAGTTTACGATTCAATCCTTACTAATATCGATTAAAATAATCGACTTATTGGTCCAACAGATCGATTCTCCGATTAATCGATCTTAGATCGCCATCCCTAGATTTCCGGGATAGTTTTTATCCTATGTCCTTTCTCGGGTCTCGGACTATCTTTGTACAGAATTTCATTAAAATCGGTTCAGTGGTTTAGGCATGAAGAAGAGACAACCAGACGGACAGACGGACAGAGTTACTTTCGGATTTTTAATATTAGAAAGGATAGATTGTTTACAGAACATTTTTTGAATGTCAATACAACTACCACCACTTTACAAGGTGTTTCGTTATGGAGAAGAAGCGGCGAAAGAAACTCTATAACACACATCTTCTAAAAAAATGCTTTTTACAATGTTAAACTTAGCCTAATGGTACATATGGAGCTGGAACTACTTCAGATTCCGTTTTGTCAGTCAAACAATCACTTTTATAGTACACTTTTTTACATAGCGTTTGTTTAACGACATGTTTGAATTTTTTTTCTTTGAGATTCAAAATGAGGTCGGGTATTTTATTGTAGTAGCGAATACAGTTACCAATGAAAGATCTGCCACCTTACATAATCTATGTTTAGGAATTGCTAATTTCTTTCTATTTCTAGTATTAAAGTTATGGTGGTTACTATTTTTTTTAAATATATCAGTGTGTTTTCTTACATACATAATATTTTCATAGATGTATTGACTATGTACCTTAAATATATTAACAGTGGGAAACAGTTTTCTCAGGGACTCATCACGCCGCAGACTATATATTGACCTTATTGTTCTTTTTTGAATAGTAAAGATAGAGTCTATGTTAGCAGCACTACCCCCTAGTTGAATGCCATAAGAGATAATGCTGTGAAAGTAACTGAAATAGAAAAGTCTGGCAGTGGGGATGTCTGTTAACTGTCTAATTCTTCTGACTACAAAAGCTGCAGTACTAAGTCTGCTGGACAAAGCAGAGATGTGGGGACCCCACTGGAGTTTAGAATCAATCGTTATCCCCAAGAAAAGTTTCATTGACAGATTGCAAACTCTCGCATTTGGTAGCATAAATTTAATAAATTTGGTTTTATTAGAATTCAGGTGTAGTGAATCGGTTATTTGCATCAAACCAGTTCTGAATCAAGCAAAGAGTTTCATTAATGTCGTTCGTATCCTGTGATTGTCGTTTTACTGTAAACACCAAGGAAGTGTCATCAGCAAACAAAACAATCTCAGATAAATCCTTTACTACATATGGAAAATCATTGATATAAACTAAAAATAGAAACGGACTCAGGATGGAGCCCTGAGGTACACCTATTTTAATATTAGAGCCTGCTGATAATGCTCCATTTACTTGCACTCGTTGGACTCTGTTGTTTAAATAAGAGATTTGTCCACTCATGATATAACCTTTACGCTTTACTGGGCTAGGATTAACAAGACCACTTATACTAAACTCATAACACTAGTAAATGGTGCGCTTTGTGGAGATTGGGTCCAGCACAGGTTAAGCTCACTCATGATATACCATCACGTTTTATTGAGCTACACTTGGTAAATGATCACATTTTACAGTCCCAATAGGTAAGACAACTTCTTGGCTATCCACTTGATCGTGGTCACTGCCACTCATGGACATCTGTGACCAATTCTGTCCTATAGGAATGAGGTTCTACTTGAAACCAATCACAGATGTTTTGCCGCTCCTTAGGACTAAGATGATCGTATCATATGTACGCTATATACTCGTAAGTCAGCCGGAAACCATTCGATACACAAAAACTGCTTCTTACAAAAATTGGTGTGATATTAGATAATATCCATCCATTAAAACAATATTTTCTCCCATTCCAGGTAGCTTCGAAGAATCAGCCCTTAAAGGCCGGTTGGAACCAGTGGCCACCGTCGCTGGCTTCACGGCGGAGCTGGGCGCCTCTGGTGCGTTCTGTCCGCCCCACGAACGTCTGCCTGTTACCGTGTTCTTCTACGCGCCTGGTGGTACCAACGCACCTTATATGGTGAGTAGTTCATTTACTTAGATGTATATTATATATATGTATAGGTATATATGACAACCCGCGCGGCGGAACAGTCAGATTGCCCGTCTGACGCGCATAGGGTCCTGGGTTCGATCTCCGGCCAGACAGATTTCTAAATGATGAATTTAGGTATCTGTTTCTGGATCTGGGTGTTTCTGTATTTGTCTCAGTGTGCTAATAGCGCTTCCGATACAGGGAATCCTAGTGTGGGGCTATGAGTGTGGAAAGCATAATAAATCGTAAAAAATTGTTATGATGGCTCTTTTCATAAGCTCCTAAGAATTAAAACCCCTAACCTCCTTTGGTGAGGGCTTTCATTCGTTTTTTTCTTGATGACATGGGGGTCAGGGGTCTGAATGGAAATTACATTGCTAAAATAAGTTACTACCTAATTCCAATTCTTCACTCCCTTTGAAAATTCACAGTTAATCTAATATTTATTTTTGTCACCAGGGCCACATAAACCTGGGTCCAGGCGGCTACCGCGTCGCCCGCTCCGGCACCATCCAAGTCTCCCTCTTCAACCCTCATGGTACCCTGGTGAAGATGTTCGTGGTGTTATACGACCTGACCAGCATGCCGGCGATGGCGCGCACCTTCCTCCGCCAGAGGACGCTGTACATGCCGGCCGGCGCCGACCCGCCCAAGCCCAGCCAGCTGCACAAGTGGCTGCGGTACCTCATACATCTCAGGTCAGTTCTTAGGGTTTTAGGTCCATTAAACGGTATTTAGATCCACAGGAGGGTTTTAGGGCCAAAAAAAAGTATTTTAGGTCCACAAAAGGATTTTTAGCTCCACAAAAGGGTTTTAGGTCTATTTGAGGGTTTTAGGTACACCATAGGGTTTTTAGGTCCACATAAGGGTTAGTTATATACACATCAGGTGAGTTCTTAGGTCCACAATTAGGTTACTTGGGAAACTTAGGTAGGTTTTACAGGTTTTTAGGCCTAATATGGATTTTTGGGTGCACGAAAGGGTTAGTAGTGTGGACGTTAGGTGAAAATTTTAGCACCCCTAGGGCGTAAGGTGATCACAAATATATACTATATGAGTAATTCATAGGTAAAAATCAAAAACGGCCTAGCAAACATCTGAATAATGATTGCTTTCTTGTTTTAGATGTACACAACTTGTATTTATATATTTAACTAATTTTGACAGTTGAATAATATGCATTTTTTCTTTCATTTCAGATTCATGACATCCAAATCGGGAAAATTGTATTTGCACACAGACATTCGTATAATAGTATCTAGGAAGGCCGATCTCGACACGGCTACGGCACATTCCGCCTTATTCCGCCCGCCGGCCAATCAGAGCGAGGTCGCGTCCACGTCGACCAATCAGAAGCGAGAGAATCCCGAGAAAACTGAACCGACCAATCACAACGCTGGAAACTCTAATCGGACGCCGAATCGCGTTTTCGGCGGCTGTAGCGACTTTGACTCAGAAATGAAGAATGAGATGAAAGAATTCGGGTATGAGAATCAAAATGGGGTGTCCTACGAGTTGAGGAGTTTCACGTACGCGCCGGAGAATCCAAAATATTCACCCCGATAGTATTGGGGCTGTAGGGTGGCTGTCTCTCAGTGCTTGCACTTGTACGCATTGATTTCGTGTTAGAATATGTATGTACTAATAAAAGAATATATTTTTGGTTTTATAAACGATTGTTTTATTTTATTGTCACAAATAACACATTAAAATTAGCATGTAAATACAGGCGAATTTTAATTGTTTGAATGTGTATACATTTATAGACATAATCTTATAATATTGTAATATTGAAGCGTAGATTAATAAAGATTACTCACTGCTAACAAGAGAAAACAGTTTTGATAATTGAAATTGTCACCGTCATCTATTTTCGTCTTGAAAAATATTAAAAAAAAAATTTTAGATCATTAACGAGTGAAACGATATTTCTCCGCACTTTTTCTTCGACTACGGGTTTTTGCACCACTTAACTACGCATGTCGGCATTGCTCCGCTTAAATTATACCATGACAGCCATTTGATGGCTTCCTTTAATTACAAGGCGGTGAGATATCTATACTTATCTATGTATTGAAGTACCAAACTAATAGTAAATTTTTACTGCACTACTGCATCTTAAATCAATGTTAAGTACCCACTTATCTTTGAAATATCCCATTCTTTTCCTTACCTACCAAAGATACTACATAATGTCGGCTACAGACCCATAGATTAGTAAAGATACTTCGCCGCCTTGAGATTGAATGAAGCCACAAACGGCTTATTAGTAAGTTCTTTTTTTGAATTCTTGACAAATAAAAACGTTTTTAGAGAAAATTTACGAATAAATACTGCGTAATTTACACGTATGGCATTTGCCGAATACTCCAAACTTCTACAAATGCACAAATGTGTGGATGCGTTATGTTTCAATGCTCGTAGCCGAAATATTTTTTTGCAAAATGGCGGACTTGTCAAAATGTCCAATTGTTTTTGATCAATAAAATCACAACAATAACTTTCAAAAATAATTTATTCAATAAATAAAACGAACACAGACAATAAATAAACTCGAGCTATGGCTTCAACTTAATTCTAGTTTTAATTTAACATTTACACGGACTGTTAAAATAAATTAATAAATAAACTTAAAATTAATAATAAATATATTGATTAGTCAACAGAGGCTATTGGCATAAGTCAAAAGAAGATAGTTTCTATTTAATTATTCAAAATTGGTTATTATTGAAGTTAAACTTATATTGGGGCGTTCGGATAAAAAATAAGAATGTCTTTTTTCAAAATGACAACCATAAATCTGTACCTACGATTAACGCCAAATGTACCAAGATATAGTCCGCGCCAAACTTCTAGTCCGCTCTGAAGTTGCGCACAGGTTTAGTTAGCATATACTCCGTAACGTAAGGGCACACTAACGCAGCTATGTCCCCGTAGGCGAGAGCGGTTCTTGATAATTGTTCAAAGTTTTGAAGTTAACTGACCGTTCAAAGTGATAAAATCGAGTTCAAAGATTCCGTTATATACATACATACATACACATACAAATCAAGCTAATAAAAAACGTAGTAAGAACAGTTATATACCTACATTTCTTTTCACTTACTAAGTTAAAATTAATAGCCTCGTTAACTTACAAGTTAAAATAAATTAATAATGTTAAGTAAAGCTTAAGTATGAGTTTTATTGACACTAATGATGATGTTTATATGAAAAATACAGAAATCATTACTAATAATTTAATAAGGTTATTTAAGTTTATAAGTTGACTTTTTAAAATATTCGATACTGACCTTTTTAAACAGATTTAAATAGTTTTTTTTGTACTTTATATTTTTATATTATATAGGAGTAGCAGACGAGCATGCAGCCCAACTGATGGTAAGTGGCTACTGCCATGGACATCTGTAATCAACCCCTGATAGGATAAGATATTCCTACTTGAGGTCGACAACAGATGCGGCGCTACCCCGGAGGACTAAGCTGGAACGCCTCGGAAAAGTATGTCTCCCTTACCACCTTTTAAACCAGAACACAGCAGCGCTTAACACTGCGGTTATGAGGCAGACATGGGTGTGATGAAAACACTTCAAATAATTTAAATATAATATTAGACTATACATGCTGTAATTGACTTATATCAGAAAGAAAAGGCATAGGTCCTATGAAAGGGTGAGTAAGGGCCGGACCGGGGAGTAGGGCTGGGTCCGTTCCTGTGCCCTATAAGGTCCATTGCTTAGTTCTACGTGTTCATCTGCTTCTGCGTCCTGGAAATCATAAATAATTTATTATAATAACATTGACGAGGCGAAAATTTGGATGACTTACAAATATTGCGCGTCACAGAGGAGTATGAGATTTGGCATAGGTAAATTTTATATTCGTAAGTAGCGCAGAAAGTCAAAATTAACATTTAGTATGTGTTACAAATCATTAAATTAAATAAAACATTCATACTGTTAACATAGATTAGTAAAGATACTTCGCCGCCTTGAAATTGAATGAAGCCACAAACGGCTTATTTTAGTAAGTTCTTTTTTTGAATCCTTGACAAATAAAGACATCTTTAGAGAAAATTTACGAATAAATAACTAATTTACGTAATAATTAAGTAATTTATGTTATCATCGTTAATAAGAAGCTTGGATATTAACGATATCACATTTTTATAACGTTACATTAAAGTAATATGTGACTCATTTGACACTACAGTTTAAAAACAGATGCGGGTAGGTGAAGTGGGGACGACACCTTGGCGGCGCTCGAATTAACAGAGAGCGACATTCTGGTCGGAGACTTCAGCAAGAACAGTCGAATAACGGAGATACTTGTGTAGTTATAATACTTCTAATCACTAGTGTGAACTTACTTACGTATAGTTATTATATCGTTACTCTGTACCTTTTATGTGACTATAAGATTACACGCCTTCAAGATGACTATTATTTAATATTTACGTAATAAATAAATAATTATTTCAAATATTTTAAGGACATTTTAGCGCAGAGACGTGGCAAATCTTTTTTACGCAACTATTTCAATTCTCAAAACTGGGTACATTTTCTTGTTAGGAGTGAGTAATCTTTACTAATCTATGACTGTTAATTAAAAAATAGTGAAATCTTGACATAAATCCATGTATGTAAATACAAATCATGTTAAATAAAGGGCTATTGCTTTTAAATGTAGTTTAGACAAGCTTCTACATTTATCTACAATTTAAAAAAAATCTCCAAAATTAATTTCGAGATTAAAAATAAACGCAGAAACGAAAACATGAACATACATATAATTATGTAGATATGTAAGCTTTGTAGTACATAAAAGCTGTTTTCCAATTATTTATCAAATCAAAAATTAAATATAATTCATTAAAATTGAAAATAAATAATGTTATACTTGGTATTATAATTTGGTAATGTGGTATTTATACTTGTTAAAACAGTAAAATTTATTTTCTATTTGGATTTCTTTCCGTTGAATCACTGCGACGAGTATAATACTTTTTGCATTCTGTCAACAGATGGCGTTACACGTTAAGATCTTACCTCTGGCTCCATACTCCTGGACCAGGGTCCCCAGCCAGGCTCCTCTTCATGGTCATAGTGGTGCTGATGCTGTGCGTGCTCATAGTATATCACCTGGAACGAATGACGTTCTGAATTAGTTTAATTTGAAAAAAGCGCGGAATTCCACTTATGCAGTAGGGAGGTTATAACATTTTGTTCTTTTTTAATATAGAAGTAGTAGACGAGCATGCAGTCCACCTGATGGTAAGTGGCTACTGCCGCCCATGGACATCTGTAATGAACGTTATGAGGTCGGCCACAGATGCGCCGCTACCCCTGAGGACTAAGGTGGACCGCCTCGGAAAAGTCTGTCTCTCTTACCACACCCTTCAAGCCGGAACACAGCAGCGCCTACCACTGCTGTTATTAGGCAGAAATAGGTGTGGTGGTGGTGCCGCCGGAGTCGAACCACAAAGAGTTCTACCACCTTCAATACTACAACTATAATGAATATGACACTTCGGATACGGATATCATAATATTTTTAATATTACATCCGTTTCTTTTATAATATAATATTAAAATGCTCAGAAAGGATTCCAGAAATACAATATATTCTTCCATAATTATTAACGTTTACAATAATACATTTTTATCCACTAATTTAGCACACTTCCATTATTAAAGATATTGCAAAAATCTGTTGACTATTCATAACTCAAAGCATGACTGAATATTACAAAAATATAAAATAGAAAAGTATTTAAAAAGTTAAGTTTAGTCCGCGTAAAACTGCTAGTCCGCTCTGAATATAGAAATGAATCGCGTCGCCATAGCGAATTGTATGACTACATCTGCTCGCAACAACTTCAGAGCGGACTAGCAGTTTGGCGTGGACTATACCTAAATTATGATATAAATGAATCAATGTGATGTGTCTGTAACAATAGGAATAGCATACGAGCGTGCAGTCCTCACATTCGTATTTATAATATTAGGATTAGACATAAATTAATACAAGTCTTCGGCGCTGCAGGGCTAAGCCCTTACAATTCTACTGTATATTTCTTATGTCAAACGTAGGTACATAAGTAATTGTTTAAGCCACACCTGGCCACAGCTCCGGGCAATCCAACTCTATAATTTTGTAGCAATGACGAATTAACGTTTATTACTTTAAATAATAGACGCACTAGCTTTCCCTGCACAACCTGTATCTGATCAACTGTTATTGATGCCAGAAAGTTGCGTTTGACAACCGATTACTTATTGAATTGTGTATAAAGGTACAACAAAACTTGATTAAGAGTGGATAAACATCGATGAAACTTGCCGGAGTTCTGTAAAAATGTTTTTGAGGTCGAAGGTGGTAAAATCCACTCCGGTGTTACCACTAGCAGTGCTAAGCACCGCTGTGTTCTGTAAACTTATTATGAATATTTACGTTTTTACAAAAATGACTGTTGCACGACTCATGATGCGAAGCATCAGAGAGTGCTTTACGATCGAAAAATTTTTTTCGCTTCATTTTGGCGGCTATTTTTATTATTATAGCCTTGATAGTTCACGGAATCAAGATATTTTGCATACTATTGTCGAGATAATTTAATGGAGATTAATTCCATACTTTTTAAAAATTGATTTACTGCAATAGAATTGGAAAAAAACACCAAAATAGGTCAAAAAATTTTCCTGTCCGTCATGTGTGAAACCTGAAAACACTGTAACTTGTGAAAAAATCCATCGTATGAGTTAATTTTTTTTTAAATTCTAATCGACGATTGTAGGTCACTGAATGCGAATGATTAATTAATTCAGTGTCGTTTAATTGCAATTAATAAAAAACGAAAACTACAAGACTGTATATCTATAGATATTATGTACATTTATTCCACCAGGGGCGCTTGTGCAGTACCTTCTTCCTACTACAGCTGTTTTTCGGCAATTAATTTTGAACGACTTAAGTGGTTTTTTTTTTTTTATATTTCATAATTAAATGAGCATTATGAGTCGTGCACTTTTGGATTTTCCAAACTTTATTTTGTATTTATTTACGTATTTGCCCATACATTTCCAATCAGCGCCCCCCAGCGCTGTATCAGAACTGATTGAAAAAGTATGGGAACATTTGTTCCCATACTTTCACACATCCCATACGTTCACAAAAACAGTCATTTTTGTAAAAACTTCTATGAATGGTACTGGTTTGAAGGGTGCGGTAAGGGAGGCATAGTATTCCGAGGCGTTCCAGCTTAGTTCTCAGGGGTAGCGGCGCATCTATGGCCGACCTCAGGTAGGAATCTAATTTGTAGTTGAGTAGGTACAGACATCCATAGGCGGCAGTAGCCTCTTACCATCAGGTGGACTTCATGCTCGTCTGCTACTCCTATATTGTAAAAAAAGGCTCCAATCCTATTTCAGATGTCAACTGGTTGCATTTTCTTGTTAGGAGTGAGTAATCTTTACTAATCTATGGCTGTAATGCCAAAGAATAAGACATACCTACATACACTCGACAAACATTACCCTCCGCCGCGTGTCACTGACACGCAAAGGAAGTGAGTCGTAAGTAAATATGTTTTATATATTAATATTCTCAGTACGCACGTCCGTCTGTGCTCAAACATAGTGTCTAATGAAATGCAAGTAGGTAATTAGCACGATCAAATATGTTTCACTTGTCATAATTATGGTATGGCTTTATGCCGGCTACATATCTTTAAACTAACTAAATTATTGTAAAATACATATATTAATCACTTCTTACAAGAAAATGTAACCAGGTTTGAAAATTGAAATTGTGCGTAAATAGATTGTTGCCACGTCTCCGTTCTACAATTTCCCTAAAATATTTGAAATACTTATTTATTTATTACGTAGTATTAGTTATTTATACGTAAATATTGTTCTTTATTTGTTAAGAATTCAAACAATACATGATAAAAGCACCGGCTTCATTCAATTTCAAGGCGGTGAAGTAATCTATATTACTTACTAGTTTTTGCCCGCGGCTTCGCCCGCGTGTAAAAGAAAATAATATAACATAAAACTGAAATTTCGTACCTTCAACTTTGCTAAAGATCATCACATGGTCAAATGCATAGTTTACGATTCAATCCTTACTAATATTGATTATTTTAATCGATTTTTTGGGTCCAAAAGATCGATTCTTCGATTAATCGATCTTAGATCGCCATCCCTAGTTCCCGTGGGATTTCCAGGATAAAAACTATCCTATGTCCTTTCTCGGGTCTCAGACTACCTTTGTACAAAATATCATTAAAACAGACAGACAGAGTTACTTTCGGATTTATAATATTAGTAAGGATCAAAGCTAACTAATATAAATGAGAATGTGAGTATGTTTGCTAGAATTTCACGCCGTAACTACATTACCGATTGTTATGAAATTTTGTACACACGTCAGGGGTTCAGAAAAGGACATAGGGTACATTTTATTCGGAAAAAGTACCGTATCCGAGGGATCGATAAAAACCTCTTACCGCGAGCGAAGCAGCAGGTAAAATGTCTTGACATTTATTTATTAATACCAGAAATAAAAAGCGAAGCGAAGTGATAGGTTAGTGGTTGAAAATCGGCCTCTCAATCGGGGAGTCAGATGTTCAAATCCTGTCTATTCATTAATGTTATTTTTAACTAGTTTTTGCCGGCGGCTTCGCCCGCGCTTATAAGAAAATAATATGACATACTAACATACATAAAACTGAAAATTCGCACCTTCATTGGAATGGCAGTGGCGCCATCTGGCGAAAATTGGTCGTACCAACTCTGAAACCTTCGTGGGCTCATGGACAACAACTTTGCTGAAGATCGTCACTTGATCAAATGCCCCGTGGGATTTCCGGGATAAAAACTATCCTATGTCCTTCCTCGGGTCTCAGACTATATTTGTACAAAATTTCATTAAAATCGGTTCAGTGGTTTAGGCGTGAAGATAAGACAACCAGACAGACAGACAGACAGACAGTTACTTTCGGATTTATAATATTAGTAAGGAAGTAAGGATTATCACTTACTTAAACGGCGAAGGAAAACATCGTTAGGAAACGCACTCCATAGATTTTCAAAGTTATGTGCGTATTAGAAATTATTTATCACTTGCTTAAACGGTGAAGGAACACATCGTGAGGAAAGAGTTGTTAAAATAAGTTCTGACGTGTGTGAAATTCAATCGGCCACCATGCCGGTCTGACGCGCAAAGGGTCCCGGGTTCATCCCCGGCCAGACAGATATCTAAATGATAAATTTAGATTTCTGTTTCTGGGTCTGGGTGTTTGTGTATTTGTCTATGTGTGTCCATGGCACCCACGACACAGGGAATCCTAGTGTGGGGCTGTGAGTGTAGAAAGCGTTTATTTAAAAAAAAATCTAAGTGAGTGAGTTTGCATCATTTCTCTACCAAGTTCATTTCGCACTTTGCACGTAGTACAAATGTAGTAATTTTCATTCAGCCTACTGACACCTCAATTCACTTTCACGGAGTGACCTCTGGTGGCCTAGTAACGCGGTCTCAATATAGATAAACTTCGCTCCCACACCATCAACTTACTCCCACTGCTGGGAACAATATCAAATATTGATACCACAAAGTTGCCTACTAAGTATCGCATGGCAAAAATACTGCCAATATAATAATTTTATTATTTGTTTTCGTTAAAAGGTGGTAGAAACCTTTGGGGTTCGACTCCGGTGGCACCACCGCCACACCTATTTCTGCCTAATAACAGTGTTAAGCGCTGCTGTGTTCTGGTTTGAAGGGTGTGGTAAGGGAGACATACTTTTCTCAAGCGTTCCAGCTTAGTCCTTACGGGTAGTGGAGAATCAGTGGCCAACCTCTGGTAGGAATATAATCCTATCTGGTGTTGATTACAGATGGATTATCAGGTGGATTGCATGCTCGTCTGCTATTCTTATATTATAAAAAAAATCTTAATAATGCCTTTGAATACAATTATATCTTAACGGCCAATCCTAATCTTAAGATTGACACAATACTAAGATTACACTTTTCACAGTATTATAACTATGATAAACGATTATACTTTTCACAGGCCCACAGTATGATACCTCATTGTCATGTCGTACACTGCGTGACGAATGAAAGTATAATCTTTAATAACGACACTCGACTTATCACTGAATGTACGTAGTATCCAAAGTGTGTCGTACACTTGCTTTCATATTAATTGCTGGTTTATTACGGTTTTGATAGGGTTGCCAAAAGTTTGTTACAATTATTTTGTAACACAAATATTGTTTTTTTCTTAAAATCAAATGGATTTTTTTTTAAATCTGAGATTAAATATGGCAATTAAATAAAAAAAAACAATCTTTGAATCAGTTAGTGTAAATCATAAAAAATGTAGTATTATAATAATTACACAATGAAGTCCGTTTCTTCTGATTTGTAAAATAGTCCGTTTCTTCTAATTTGGATTAAAACTGCTCACAAAATAGTCTGTTTCTTCTAATTTGGATTAAAACTGCTCATAAAATAGTCCCTTTCTTCTAATTTGGATTAAAAATATAATTTATCGCTACAATTTCGGTAGTCTGAGCGATAAATTATTAAAAGATGACCGCGCTTCGACTGCATATAATTTTGCCGCCACCGTCGGGAAAAAACGGTCGTCCTATTTAACCTTTTATTGATTTTGCCGCATCCTAAACGTGCCGCCTAGAGACGAAACTGAGTTTCCTGTATAAAAAAAGCATTAAATAATACGTAAAACCTAATTTTGCGGCCCCATGACGGGGCGCCCAGGGCGGAGTAAATTTGATAGTAAAAACCAAATCTGTTGAAAATAATATAATTTACAAGCAGAGAAATTAAATGCTATGGAGTGATTATTGTCGTGTTTTTTTTATAAAAAAAACGTCATATTGATAAGATCTCGAATTCATTAGCAGTGGCATTATACATTTTTAGATTGTTTAAAATCAACAGCTAACTTGTAGTTGACACTTTTCCTCCTCACGTTTTTATTTCAATTTCATAAAAAGCCTTTAAAATTTTTTTTCAAAAAAGGGAATAGAAATATAATTAGTAAATAGTACTTTTTATGGTAATGTTTATGTTTTTATATATGGTTTTTCTTTTTACATTTTTCATACATACATATGTACATTCTGTGAATAATTATTTTACTAGTATAGATTTTAATTTATTTTATTTTAATTAGTATTTAATTTCATCTTTATATATATTTATTAATAATTTGTATATATTTATTAAGTATTATAAAAATGCTGGGTTAATTATTTTCAAAAAGCAAGTGCCAACCCTAATCAATATTGCCGAATGTTTGATACTTTCATTCGTTGGAGAAACTAACATACATGCATTAACCAATTTATATACACTGTATATAGTGAAAGTACTTAAATAGACATCATCTACATAATTTTAAATTATTTAAGCATGAAATTGATTTTCTATGGTTAAGTTAGTTATCTACTAAAATATCTATATATTTTTTATGAAATTAATAATTGCTAAATGATAAAAACTAGTATGGTTCAACCGTGGTACCACCGTCACATCTATTTTTCAACATCACATCATCAAACCATTACTGTCCCACTGCTGGGCACGGGTCTCCTCTCAGAATGAGAAGGATTAGGCCATAGTCCACCGCGCTGGCCAAGTGCGTATTGGTAGATTAAGTTTTTATTTTAGTATTTGGTGTAATAGCGGCCACCGTTATTCATATTCTATAAAAAAACTAGCTGACCCGACAAACGTTGTGTTGCCATATAAATAAAAAAATGTTAAGGGTGAACAACCCTTATCACTTAGGGGTATGAAAAATAGATAGTAGCCGATTCTCAGACCTACTGAATATGCATATAAAATTTGGTGAAAATCGGTAAAGCTGTTTCGGAGGAGTGCGGTAACTAACATTGTGACACGAGAATTTTATATATAAGTTAATACGAGTATATATAAGGAAAACAGCGGTTTCTTGTATGACAACCCCCGTTCATTTTCAACTTTTTTATTTCTAGTATTTGTTGTTATACCGGCCTCCGTTATACATTCTCTGTAAAAAAATCAAGTGTCTATCTAATACGGTTCAAGAGATAAAGCCCTGTGACAGAGGGACAGCAAAGGCTTAGTAATAGGGTTCCATTTTTACCCTTTGTGCATGGAACCCTTAGAAAAAAAAACGCAAACGTCTGCTTTTTTGTCATTCCCAAAAATGTTTCTGTCGGAATCGAATCCGGATCTTTGTGTTAGATAATTATAAAAACTGTTCTGGTCAATGCGTATCCAAAGATGAAAAGATAATGTTAAGTGAAAATTTGAACATCGCGTTAACATTACAAGACTGAAAACAAGATTAAAATTTAATTAACATAATGTTAACACATTTTCACTCTGTAGAAACTTTGTTAATTTAACTTTAAATTTTCTAATCTAATCTAAGTAAAACGAACATGCAGTCCACCTGATGGTAAGTTACTGCCGTTTGGACATCTGTTATCAACCCCAGATAAGATTAGATTTCTACCTGAGGTCGGCTACAGATGCGTCAATACCCCTGAGGACTAAGCTGGAACGCCTCGGATAAGTATGTCTCCCTTACCACACCCTTCAAACCAGAACACAGCAGCGCTTAACACTGCTGTTATGAGGCAGAAATAGCTGCAGATGCGCCGCTACCCCTGAGGACTAAGTTGGAACGCCTCGGATAAGAAAATCTCCCTTTCTACACCATAATACGGGTTTAATAATTGCCTTCCTAATACAATTGAAACCAACTAACGTATCCTCCGAAACGCCTGAAACCACTAGCGGGCACCCATCCAAATTCCGACCGCACCCGACTTTGCTTAATATTACCTTCAATATTACTAGTAAAATATCGATTTAAGCCGTCATCCATCTAATTTGCAATATTTAAATAATGTATAATTATCACGTAATAGTATGTTAAACTAATTAATTAAATAAATCTATATGGAACTTCCCGTCGGCCTAGAATGTTCAATCGTGGTCAGCAATGTCATCAAGAATTCTGTTTTCAAGTATAAATTACGGCCTACGGTCCTATAGTCCGATTCATAATTAGGTGTCCAAAATGTAAACAAAGGTGTTGACCTATCAAGAAAATATGTGTCAAATGGCAGTTTATTATTTTTGACAATATTAAATTAAGACATCGATAATAAAATAATAATCTAAATAAATTAAAATCAATTCACATTTTCCAATATTTGTATTAACTCAATTTCATTTCATACAGTAATAATAATAAAAAACAAGATTTATGAGAAAAAATTAAATTGTGATAATGGTCACACAATCGGCGTCCAAAACCTTTTTTGTGCAGCCATTTTTAAGTTTCGTAGTTGATATTATTCATTTTCGCGATCGTGATCGAACTCGAATTTTTTCTAGTTTTCATAACGCGTTTTTTTAAATTGTGTGCAGTTATTAAGTTTTTGTTTTATGTTGAATTTTGTGAAAGTTTTCGTTTCTTGTTAATTTGTTAAGGTTTGCAATACCTGTCATCGAATTTTGACAATGACATTTCTTTGTTTACATTTTGGACACCTAATTATGAATCAGACTATAGGTTCGAATCATACGCACTTACATTATTCGAAGTTAAGAAGTAGAATTATAAATAAATCAGTAGGTACTTGAGTGTTAAAAAAAGTTCTCCAAAACTAAATTCCTAATTGAGGTTGATTATAGATGTCCATAGCCAATTACCATCAGGTGGACTGCTTATTCCTTTTTACGTTTTGGGTACGTAAACTAAAAAACTAAAAACCTAAAAACTAAAAAAGTACTATCTGTGTATAAAGCGTAGTTTTTGGAATGCCATAAAATTAATTATTTGCCATAATGTTAAACAAACAGTAAAATAACTTTACAATACAAAAGTCGACTTCAACTTTAGCAATTAAAGTGGTTTTAATTATGTGCTCTCAAGATCCAGTTTTTAATTAATACAATTAAACTACTTCTTGTAATTAAGGAAGATTACGATTAAGTATTGAGATTAGATATAACATGTTTCCATAAAGATTGCAGAATGCTTTGTGGTTCGACTCCGGCGGCACCACCGCCACACCTATTTCTGCCTCATAACAGCAGTGTTAAGCGCTGTGTTTTGGTTTGTAAGGTAAGGTAAGGTAAGGGTTGGTAAGGGTAGATATACTTTTCCGAGGCATTCCAACTTAGTCTTCAGGGATAGAAACGCATCTGAGACTAATCTCAGGTATGAATCTAATCTTATCTGGGGTTGATTATAGATGTCCATAACCGACAATCACTTATTATCAGGTGGACTGCATGCTCGTCTGCTACTCCTATATTATAAAAAAGTTACCTTACCTTCTGAGGCTGTTGATGCTTGTGCTTCAGCTCCACCCAGAACCTTGCCAGGTTAATAGCAAGGCCAATCAGAGCGATGATGAAGAATTTCACCTGGAATATAACAATATATTATACAACTGGTAATTAGTATAAAAAAAATATTATTTATCAATTGCTGGATGACTGAGTTAGGGGTCGTGCCCATAGTACGTGACCCATTTAGGGGGTGGGAGGGAGGTCTCGTAGTCGAATTCATCGAGAGAAATCTCGCGCTTTTTTACTATATTTGAATATGGCACGGAGTGTTTAGTGCTTCTTCAACTCTCAGTTGGTAGCGCATATGTCGAAACGGCAGCTAATTGAATGAAAACAGACACGGTTTGTTCGACAGTTTAGTGAAGTGGTCAAGCAAGTCGACGAGAATCCGTGCTAACTGCAACTGCAATACTTAATAACAAAAAATATCTTTATTCGTTTCATTTTCTGCGTTCGGAATGATAAAAATTCACATTCGCAATACTACGTAACAATAGAGGGGGGATCGTCACCGGAGGGGGGAGGGGTCGAAAAATATTAAAAAATAGGCCACGTAGTATGGGTACGTTCCCTTACATATGAGGCGACCTTAGTCCTCAGTGGCAACGCATATGAACGGCTTCAGGTAGAACCTCGTGTTTATTGTCCCTGTAGTCCCGGGACTAGAATAGGTACACCCTACCTGTCGTAAGAGGTGACTAAAAGGGCATCCAGGGTCGCCCGCAACCCCGGAAGCGTGGGAAGAGTGGGAGCTCTAACCGTCCTGCAAGCGACCCCGGCAAGGCTGGCGGTATGTGTCGTCGCATAGCGTCGTGAACACCAAATGGTGTGGGAGGAGCGAAAACTGCTCCCCCAGGGCAGAGCCCGATCGGGGCATCGCGCTTGCAGGAATCCGGTTGTGTTCCGTCGGAGATCCCGGAGTTCTCCAACAAGCGTTGAGGACGACCACCGGGTTAGTGTGGTAAAAAATCCCACATAACCTGCGTCGCTCCCGCGTGGTCGGGTACCTTTGAAGGTTTCCCCCTCGTAAAGAAAAAAAAGGTAGAACACACACACACTTTCTACACTCACAGCCCCACACTAGGATTCCCTGTGTCGTGGGTGCCATGCACACACACAAACACGAATACACAAACACCCAGACCCAGAAACAGATATCTAAATTCATCATTTAGACATCTGTCTGGCCGGGAATCGAATTCGGGATCCTCTGCGCGTCAGACCAGTATGGTAACCGCTCCGCCACGCGGGTCGTTCACCTGTTATATATGGAGTTGGTTAAGATGTCTATAGGTAACAGTGCCTTACCATCAGGTGGCCTATATACAGGGTTACTGGAAATTCGATACATTCCCTTGGAGGGGTAAAAGTAGAGCTCATTTGCAACAGGTTTTGTCATTAAGTACCCTAGCCGATAGTGATTTTTTTGAGATATTCAAGTTCGACACATTCCATAAATCTTTTTTATCCAAATTCACTCTGAAGTGGAAATAAAAAGGGTTTTTTTATTGAACTCTAGCAAATTGACCTCCATAACGTAAAGTTTAAGAGTACTACTACAGCGTATTGTCATTTTAAGAATGTGTTGCGATGTTAGGTATAAGATTATGCACAAAAATAGGATCAAAATAGGACATTCACTTAGGAGCATTTTATTTTTTGCCTGAAATCGGTACTTAGAAATAAAAACACAAAAACTTGAATATCTCAAAAACAAATCACTATCGGCTAGGGTACTTAATGACAAAACCTGTTGCAAATGAGCTCTACTTTTACCCCTCCAAGGGAATGTATCGAATTTCCAGTAACCCTGTATTTGCTACATCTATGCTAAAATCTTACCTGAAGCTTAAAGGATAATATCTGGAGTAAGGTTCCGATCTTGGCTTTCAACACAGCACCCAGGATCAAAAGTTTCAGGATCGCCTTCTTCTTCTTCTTCTTTTTGCCTCTTTGTTCTACAAATTGATTAAATAATTTTCAATATTTATGTTTACACACAGTCGAAAATACATACATACATACACACAAATACATACATACATACATACTATCTACTACTCTTTAGAAGTCGGTTAATAAAAAGGAATAATACACAATATTTTGACAGACATGGTGTAATATAAATAGTTTAATACGCATTTTTTTATTTTGTCTGACACGATACGTGTCTGACACGCTCTATGCCTGTAAATAAACCCTACCGGCATGTCTAAAACATATTTTTTTTCTCAGTAATGCCTAATATGAGTGAGGTTGAGTTGAGGTAAAAATATGAACATTTAAATAAAAATATGAAATGTGGGTATTATAATCTTATACCTATTCGTAGTGAAGAGTTGTTTTATTCCGAAAATACTTAAAGAACCTATCAGACAGATTTTTTGAAAATACTCGCACAATAAATAAACGATAAAGCAACAATAGGCTATAAAAATAATGGAACATGAAAAGTAATTTGAAAAACAAATAAAAAACCCTTTAAACACATTTCGAAGTATGTACAAGCAAGTTGTTTTTAAATGATTTGAAATAAAAATTCTGACCATTCACTACTACTAACTATGAATTTACTTAAAATACAATATGCACGTGCAATATATGTAAATCACGTGCAATATCGTGCAATATAATAAACATTCCACTTTTCATAATATTATTAAAGAAATTATTACATATGAGCACTACCTTAATGTACAAACAATTTTCACAAGCTCAGTTCAGTTTTTTAATAAAAATCTCGAGTGAGTAAAAAAAAACTGAGTAAGTTTTGACATTATAAACATTCAAATTTACTTAAAATGCAATATGCACGTGCAATATGAATCACCGGCAATATAATATATATCATGCAATATGATGTCTATTTACTCCTCAATATAAAACATTTCTCTTTTTATAATCCTATTATATAGAAACTATTACATATGAGGACAAAGATTATTATAGAAATCACTTTCACAAATCAGTTTTTTTAATTTCGTTCAAAAAAGAAACCTAAATTAATAATTTAAAAAAGTCTGAGTATGTTTTGATATTAATAACATTCAAATGTCTGTATGAAAAAATGGTTCTCTTAATTTTTGTGTTAAATAACTAATTACATAATTGAATAATTAGTTAGTTAATACAAAAAGTAAGTCTGTGTGTACAACAGAATATTTAAATTAAAAAATCATCAACAACCCATTACTGTCCCACTGCTGGGCACGGGTCTCCTCTCATAATGACAAGGATTAGGCCATAGTTCACCGCGCTGGCCAAGTGCGTATTGGTAGACTTCACATACCTTTGAGATTTTTTTTTTCAAATCTCTCAGGTATGCAGGTTTCCTCACGATGTTTTCCTTCACCGTTTAGCAAGTGATAATTAATTTGTAATACGCACATAACTTTGAAAAATCAGAGGTGCGTGCCTGGGATTTGAACCTCAGACCCTCGATTGAGAGGCGGAGTTTCTTAACCACTAGGCTATCACTGCCATTTCCATTAAAAAATAAATGAACTTATCTATCTACATTTATATATCTAAAAATCCGGCAATATCATTAACAGAAATAACTTAAAATTCAATATGAAAAAGTCAGGCAATATTCTTAAGAAATTCTTTGAAATAAAATCTATATACTTTATTAAATATTTTAAGGAATTCTTTGTAAGGCCTACTAAAAAACATGACATAAAACTTTCAAAAAGAAAATCATGCATGCTACTCGTATATATGCAGACCATGCTCATGCTTAAAATTCAAGTCGTTTACCGATCACTTTCACTCCGTTCCGTGAATTGGAACTATCAATAAATATGCTAAAACGAAAACATATATTTTAAGTATCAAACATTGCGTAAATATTGCCAAAAGTATTTTAATAGCGGCGATTTGTTAGCGTTTTCGCAGCGGATACGTTGCGTGATAGCAACGAGGACGCTCCGTGTCACTTATCATTTCATAGTTTTATATGCTGGAAATGGTCTTGTGCCCATGAATATTTACTAAAGATATGAATATACGAGTAACTAAAGAAACTCATAAAGAGTTGATGCTTTACTTTGAGGACTAAGTTGGAATGCCTCATGCTTTGTTTAGAGACAAATGGTCGTGTGCCCATGAATATTTGTAACTAAAGAAACTCATAAAGAGTTGATTCTTTACTCTGAGGACTAAGTTGGAATGCCTAATGATTTGTTTATAGACAAAAACAACACTACTGAAATTGGTATTACCGCTCATAGACATTTGTAACCAACTCAAATAAAACAAGATGTTCTCTATAGGAAGATCTGTTTCTTGTTTTGAGAACTAAATTAGATCCCCTGCTGCTTCATTTAGAGAACACAGTAACATTAGCGCTGTAAAGATAATGTTGTAATGATGAAACTGAAATATTTTCAATAATTGCTCCTTTGTGTGTTAGACTTTTAGCCTTTTGATGTGAAACATCTATAGCCGCACGTAAAACCGATTTCTGGCGTGGCGACGCATGCCGTGGCGACGCGTCGCCACGCTATACGATGGTATATATATACCGTCTATATGCAATAGTGTGTACGGTGTGGCGACGCGTCGCCATGTACAATCGAATTCAATAAATAGTCATCGTTATCTGGAAAAAAATCGTAATATTTTATTTTATCATTATGACATATTTAGTTCCTATCACAATATGTTCTTTTCTGCATATTACTTTTACAAAATAATGTCGATGTTTCACATCTGCCAGGCGTCCCGTGACGGCTCACATTTTTTTAGTGACGATATTATGTCAAACTTCGTTGATTTAGGATTCCATTACTCGTTTACTTTAGGTGATGCTTAAAGTCCTTAATTACCATCTTAGTTGGTGATATATTCTTGTGTGCTAAGCAACCGCCTAACATTTAGGCCAAACACTTAGTAATAACTCAAAATCTGACTACATCTAACTAATCATGCGAAACCACAACCAACCTTCGAAGGAACTCTTATCAGCTATCCCATTCTCCGAGTTGTCACTCTCAATCGCATGCTCTGCCACAGCATCCAGGGCCTTCTCCCCTAAATTCCACACATCCGTCAGGATCCCCCTGCCCTTCCGAGCCCCTGGAACCTTAACATCATCAGATTTCATATTCTCATTCTCATTCTTCCCAATAACCCAAGACTGTACGTCGCTTGCGTCGGATTTGAACCCGCGACCTTTTTCCATCGGCATCATCGCTGGCTGGACCAGGTGGATCCTGGGTGGCTTCTGCTTCTTTTTCTTCATCTTCTTCTTGTCGGACCCAGTGGATATCGTGATGCTGTCAATGCCTCCACCACCACTGTCGTGCTTTTTTGCTAGGGACCTGGAAAAGAAGAACGAGTTTCAGACAGGTCACGGTGTCCTAATAAAGTAGAAGTAGGATACGAGCATGCAGTTCACCTGATTGTAAGTGGCTACTGCTGCTCATGGACATTTGTAATCAACCCCAGATAAGATGATAGGAAGATTCCTACTTGATCTTGACCACCGATGCGTATCCATGAAGACTAAGTTGGAACGCCTTGGGAAAGTACGACTCCCTTCCACACCCTTCAAACCAGAACACAGCAGCGCTTAACACTGCTGCTGCTTAAATATGCTGGATTTGAATTTACTGATGTAGCCTATAATTATCTTGCAGGTTTTGTAAAGTAGAGTTAGTACACCTCTATCGGGGAGGTACCACCACGACATCCATTTCTAGCGTGAAGCCGTTCTGCGTTTTGTGAAAGGGTTCGACGACCCACGTGGCGGAGCGATCACCATACCGGTCTGACGCGCAGAGGGTCCCGGGTTCGATCCCCGGCCAGACAGATATCTAAATGATGAATTTAGATTTCTGTTTCTGGGTCTGGGTGTTTGTGTATTTGTCTATGTGTGAGTCCATGGCACCCACGACACAGGGAATCCTAGTGTGGGGCTGTGAGTGTAGAAAGCGTTTATTTATTATTTTATAAAGGGTGGTTAACAGCTGACTTATATAAGACTCATGATAGCCTTATGATTGAAACTTGAAACTCGACCTCTTGATCAAAGGGTCCGAGGTTCAAATCTCAGGCACCTCTGATTTTTAAAAGTTATGAGCATATTTTAAATTATTTATCACTTGCTTTAACGATGAAGGAAAACATTGTGAGGAAACCTGCGTGAACCCAAGAGATCTTAAAAAAAGGTTCTCAAAGGTATGTTAACTCCACCAATACGCAATTGTCCAGCGCGGTGGACTATGGCCTAATCCTTCTTATTCTGAGACCCTTTCCCAGCAGTGGAAGGTGCGGCAGTGGGTCAGCAATTGTCAATTTTCGATCTTTGGTAAGCAAAGCATTGGATAGGTTGATTATTAATAAAGGAAAATAGTCTTCGAGTTGCAACGCATGTCTGGCTTTAAGTAGAACCTATTCTTTTTTTTTTATAATATAAGAGTAGCAGACGAGCATACAGTCCACCTGATGGTAAGTGGCTACTGCCGCCCATGGACATCTGTAATCAACCCCAGATAGGATTAGATATTCCTACCTGAGGTCGGCCACAGATGCGCCGCTACCCCTGAGGACTAAGGTGGAACGCCTCGGAAAAGTCCTTCAAACCGGAACACAGCAGCGCCTAACACTGCAGTTATTAGGTAGAAATAGGTGTGGCGGTGGTGCCGCCGAAGTCGAACCACAAAGGGTTCTACCACCTTCATATTCCATATGTAGTTGTTACTGTAAGTTTGTTTGTTAATTGATTTCCATAAAAATGTATTACACTACGTTTTATTACTCAATTTCTCCAAAACGAGGTTGTGCTAACAAGAGAGATTATTTACATTGTAGCGTCAAATACTCTTACTTGTGTGTTTAAGAGAGATTTCCCGAAGAGTGAGGTCACCTTAGACGCCTTCAGTATTAAAATCATCATTATCATCAACCCATTACTGTCTCACTGCTGGGCACGGGTCTCCTCTCAGAATGAGAAGGATTAGGTCATAATCCACCGCGCTGGACAAGTGCGTATTGGTAGACTTCACATACCTTTGAGATTTTTTTTATAAATTCTCTCAGGTGCAGGTTTCCTCACGATGTTTTCTTTCACCGTTTAAGCAAGTGATAATTAATTTCTAATACGCACATAACGTTTTGTTAAAATAACATAATCATAATAAGCATATCAATATATATTATAAATGTCCAGAAAATCTCTTCTAAACTATACCCTTCAAACCAGAACACAGCTGTTTATACTGCTGTTATAAGATTTTTATATATAATATAGGAGTAGCAGACGAGCATGCAGTCCACCTGATGGTAAGTGACTACTGCCGCCCATATACTTTTATAATCAACCCCAGATAAGATTAGTTTTCCACTTAAGGTCGGCCACAGATGCGCCGCTACTCCTTGAGTATTAAGCTGGAACGCCTCGTAAAAGTATGTCTCCATCACCACACCCTTCAAACCAGAACACAGCAGCGCTTAATACTGCTGTTATGAGGCAGAAATAGGTAGAGGTTTCAACATGTAGGTTTCCCCCGATTATGTGAAAAGTTACCCTACCTATAAAGGTAAAGGATTTTTCCCACAATTAACAGATGTCGCTACTGGTGTAGTGAAAGTGTGTGGCATGCGGACGCGGTTCGATGACCGGGTCAAGTCATGTCGAAGTCAAAGCGATCAGTAATTGGTAAGGAAATAATATTACGTTTGTCTGACTCATGGATAGCTAAAACTTTGTTAAAAAGCTTTCTATATGAGCCTAATACTAGAATAATAAATCTATCTAAATTTTGCTAACCAAAGACTGAAAAATAACTAGTATGAAAAAAAATATTATTATTATTGCGTATTACAAATTATTGAGTGATAAAGTCGGATAGATTAATTATTAGTAAGACTATATTTGTGTGAAGGTGGTAGAACCCTTTGTGGTTCAACTCCGGCGGCACTACCGCCACACCTATGTTTGTCTCATAACAGCAGTGTTAAGCGCTGCTGTGTTCTGGTTTGAAGGGTGTGGTAAGGGAGACATGCTTTTCCGAGGCGTTCTAGCTTAGTCCTCAGGGGTAGCGGCGCATCTGTGGCCGATCTCAGGTAGGATCTAATCCTATCTGGGGTTGATTACAGATGTCCATGTGCGCCAGTAGCCACTTACCATCAGGTGGACTGCATGCTCGTCTACTACTCCTATATTATAAAAAATCTGTAGTTAATTACAGATGTCCAAAAGTAACTTTTATGTATGTAAAATTTAAAAATATACGGTAATATAAATAAAAGCATAGCTTTGATATAATATGTTGTACTAACAACATATTATTATGTCAAAAGCAATGTAAGGCGCGGAAGCTCCCAGTAATTTATAATATACTAGTGGTGCCCGCGGCTTCGCCCGCATTTTAAAGGAATAATATGACATACATAAAACGGAAAATTTGTACCTGCATTGGAATAACAGTGGTGCCATCTGTCGAAAATTGGTCTTACCAACTTTCAAACCCTCGTGGGATCTTGGACAACAACCTTGCTAAAGATCATCACTTGATCAAATGCATAGTTTCCGATTCTATAACTACTTACGAATTAAAAATTAATTAAAAAAATCTTTTACCACGGACTAAATTGTGAATCTAAACCATTCTCAAGTCCCCTTGAACACACACAACAAATTTCATCAAAATCAGTCCAGTTGTTTAGCAGGAGTTCAGTGACATACACACGCACATAAGAAATATATATATTAGTTTATTTATCAAAAAAAATCTAGAACATTCATCATTACGAAGAAATCTAGAAACCCCATTTTACAAAAAAAAAAAAAAAAAAAATATTTTTAAAACAAAAAATATGTGTTACATGCTAATTTTAATTTAACACAATTTCATTCAAATTTAGAAATGTCATGGGCAATAAAGCGTCATCTACATATTTTTTATTCTGTGTGAAAATAGCGGACATAAAACTTGTGAAAACCGGATATACTACTTCTAAACATAGACAATTAATAGATTAGAATTAATTAAAAACAACCACGAGCTTTATGGTTTTTAGAGTTCCGTATCCAAATGGCAAAACCGGAACTATTACTAAGCCGCCGCTGTCTGACCGTCTGTCATAGAGCTGTATCTCTTGAACCGTAATAGATAGACACTTGAAATTTTCAGTGTGTATTGCTATGACAAATAATATTAAGGTACCCATATGGGCACACAAAAAAACCTGTTATCCCCTTATAAGAGATACTCACATACATACAAATACATACCATATTTGTATGTGTGTATTTTTTTCTTACTAATTACTGAATGGTGATAGGAAGACAGTTTAAATTTGGACAATGCATTTACTATGTCCGGCATAAGCCACATTAACCAAAATTAAAAACAAAATAAAATAATCTGTATTGTAATTAAAATAATCTTATAAATAAAATTATCGTGTCACAATGTTAGTTATAGTACACCTCCGAAACGGCTTTACCGATTTAAACGAAATTTTAAATGCATATTCAGTAGGTCTGAGAATCGGCTACTGTCTTTCATACCCCTAAGGGTTGTTCACCCTTAACATTTTTTTATTTATATGGCAACACAACGTTTGCCGGGTCATCTAGTAATAAATAAATAAATAAATAATAATAAAAAATAAAATTTCGTGGTACGGAACCCGAATTCTAGTTCGACTCGTGCTTATCCTATTATTGTTTTTGTTTTACCTTGATATTATATAGGCAGCCATTTTCGCTAACCTCAGAATAATTTTATTATGCCTAATAACGGAAGTAAGAATAATAATGTAATCTTTATGTTAAAAAACAGTTTCCGTATGTTTGTATCTGCAAAAATCGAAAATTTGTCGATGGATTAACTTGTTTTATTTTATTTAATGTTGCATTTATATATAAGACTGTTTGTATATACTTTTTATTCCAAAATTCCTTCGTAAACGGGAACAGGATTTTATTTTCTTTCAAAATAATTTATATGGACCGAGCCATAGTGGTTTAGCCCTTGCTAAAAATAAAGGAAACCATCGTGAGAAAATCTAAATAGTAAATGCCTGAGAGGTCTCAAAAAAGTTCTTAAAGGTGTGTGAAGTCTACTAATTTCCACTTTGTTTAGCGCGGTGGACTACGGCCTAATCCTTCTCATTCTGAAAGTAGACCCGTGCCCAGCAGTGGGACAATAATGAGTAGCTGGAATGGGTTGGAGTGGAGGCTGACTGGGATAACTTATATTCCATTACTGATTTACGAGACTTAAAAGATAATTATGTTCAAAATGACCACATACTTAAGGTCCATCAACAGACGCAAAATGACCCCAATTAACTTGTTTTTCCCTCACCGGACATCAAACCCGAGACCACCAGCACAATAAACTTGCAAAAGTACATAATTACGAAAAAAGAAAATTGCCGTCCCAATAACCTTACCAAAGCCCAAAAACTTTCCAAAACCGGTCGCCACCCAATTACCCCGCCAAAATGGCGGCCATTTTAAATTTTTAATCTGTGATCGCCTAAGATGGGTGTGAGAGTGTCTGGGTTGCGTGTGAGAGAAATCTGGCACACATAGCCATATGTGTGTACTCATCTGCTATTTTGTATGGGGCATACATTAAGAAAAGGTGACTAACATATAAGTTATGACAGATGAGGGTGGTAGAACCATCTGTGGTTCGATCCCGGCACCACCGCCACACCTATTCCTGCCTAATAACAGTGTTAAGCGCTGCTGTGTTCTGGTTTAAAGGGTGTGGTAAGGGAGAGATACTTACGTGGCATTCCAGCTTAGTTCTCATGGATAGCATTTGTGGCTGACCTCGGGTAGGAATATATAATCCTATCTGGGGTTGATTACAGATTTTTTATAATATTGGACTAGCAGACGAGTATGCAGTGCACCTGATGTTAAGTGGCTACTGCCGCCCATGGACATCGGTAATCAACACACACACTACAGATGTCTATGAGCGGCCATTATTACGGCCATTTCCATTATTGCGGTAATTACCATCAGGTTGACTGCGTACCTACGTCTGCTACTCCTATATTAGATACTAGTCTTTGCCCGCGGCTTCGCCCGCGTTTAAAAGAAAGTAATATAACATACTAAACTGAAAATTCGTACCTTCAACTTTGCTAAAGATCATCACTTGATCAAATGCATTGTTTACGATTCAATCCTTACTAATATCGATTAAAATAATCGATATTTTGGGTCCAAAAGATCGATTCTCCGATTAATCGATCTTAGATCTCCATCCCTAGTTCCCGTGGGATTTCCGGGATAAAAACTATCCTATGTCCTTTCTCGGGTCTCAGACTATCTTTGTACAAAATTTCATTAAAATTGGTTCAGTGGTTTGGGCGTGAAGAAGAGACAACCAGACAGACAGACAGACAGAGTTACTTTCGGATTTATAATATTAATAAGGAAATAAGGATAAGGATAAAACCACCTTCAAACCAGAACACAGCAACGCAATATACACTTTGTAAAAAAATGTCCATCTATAACGATTCGAGATAGAGTTCTGTGACAGACGGACAGACATCGGAGGCTTAGTAAACGTTCCCGTTTTTACCCATAAGTACGGAACCCTAAAAATACGATATCTCCATTCGACTTTCGAGATCAAAGTAGATTTTAAAGCACTAAATCCAATAAAATCTACATTCTATCGCCTAGAGCGACGATACATGATTTGCCGCGATATCAATCGCTCTTCAGGCATAGATTTATCTTAGGATTCGTGTCTAGATTTCAGATTCCAGAAATTCGATCCGCTTGATCGGTTATTCGAAATTGCCTTTAAGCTATGTTGCAGTGTTTCTCAAAGTGGTCGCGACCCCTGGGGATTGCTAAGTCATAAGGGGGTCATGAAATCAATAACATAGGAAAAAAATCGATATTAATTTTAAAATGGTATTTTTTACTTAGTACAAGTAATATATATATTTTTTTATTATATAGGAGTAGCAGATAATTAAGCAGTCCACCTGATGGTAAGTAACTGGCGCCCATGGACATCTGTAATCAACCCTAGATAAGATTAAATACCTATCTGAGGACGGCCATAGATGCGCTGCTACCCCTGAGGACTAAGCTGAAACGCCTCGGTAAAGTATGTCTCCCTTATCACACCCTTCAAACCAGAACACAGCAGCGCAACACTGCTGTTATAACAGAAATAGGTGTGTTGGTGGTGCCGCCGGAGTCAATCCACAAAGGGTTCTACCATCTTTAAACTAAGTTACTTACCTAGCCATACTGCTTTGGAGAAGATCTGCAATGGTGAACAGAGAAGATTCAACTTCTCTGCCGATCTTGGAGGGCATCTCCTCAATAGATCTTCCTGATGAGGCCACCTCTGCATCTGCCGCATCTGTAACCAAGAAAACTGGTTAATAAAATTCCGGCTGAAAATAAGACTCTTTCTGCAGGAAATGTATTTTCGCCACGCTCTTATTAGCTTGACTTGTATGTTTCTATGTATGTAACGGAATCTTTAAACTCGACTTTTACCCACTTTGAACGGTCCGAATAATTTAAAATTTTGATCAATTATCAAGAACCGATGACAATATACGATTTTAATAATTTTATCCCATTCAATTCATCAGGATTGTCAGGATTAACGATTTTCCTTGTGCGATTCTAGCGTGGTTTTTAGTTTTTAAACTAGAATTATTTTATTTAGAATTAGCAAACGAGCATGCAGTCCACCTGATGATATGATAGGCTACTGCCGCGCATGGTCACTAATCAACCCTCGACAAGATTAGATTCCTACCTGAGGTATCCCTATCTATGGACAAAGTTGAAACGCCTCGGAAAAGTATGTCTCCCTTACCACACCCTTCAAACCAGAAAAGCAGCGCTTAACACTGTTGTTATTAGGCAGAAATAGGTGTGGCGATGGGGCCTCCGCAGTTGAACCAGGGTTCTATTAACTTCAGATAAATAGATTTATAAAAACACATTTTTCAAAATAATTTGACCACAGCAAACCGTGAGAACATGACCTTAATCTGCCAATTTCAGAAATTACGTCATTAAGCAATGCATTACCAATTATACAAATAAACATTACAAATTAATCGAAAGTAGAGAAACATAGTGTTTCACTAAAAACACTTTTCACTTTCAATTCTCACTTTCTTTACCCATTGTATTGGACGTGTGAAATTTTATGTATTCTTGTATATGGGAAGAAATTCACTTGTTTTACAACTATTCCTACGTATACTACAGAATCACTATCAGAGATCACTGGGTCAGAGTTTCAAATCCCAGGCTATGCTATAATCCAGGCTACCTATGATTTTTCAAAATTATGTGCGTATTGGAAATTCATTATCACTTGCCTAAACTGTGAAGGAAAACATCGTGAAACTGCATACCTGAGAGGTTTGTAAAAAAACCGCATGGTATGTGAAGTTCACCAATACGCACTTGGCCAGCAATCCTTTTCATTTTTGTCCCACTGCTGGGCACGGGTCTCCTCTCAGAATGAGAAGGGTACACGTATATTTCTGCCTCATAACATAAGCGGCGTATCTGTAATCGACCGAGATATGAATCTTATCTGAGGTTGATTGCAGATGTCCAAGGCAGTAGTTCCTTACAATCAGGTGGACTGCATCGTCTGCTCTTAAATTATAAAAACTATGATATCACCAAACCATATAAACTTTTATTAACTTTTATAATAGATTAAAGTTCAATCCGTGTGGACCGATAAGACGGCCTCTACCTAGTTATGACAACCGGGATCAATTGCTTCATTCATGAATTATCAAATTAACCTCTAATTATTATCATACAATTATCGTCCGGGTGGGCACGGATCTCCTGCTTTGAGATCTCGGTTGAGGTCGCGTTCCGATCCGGTAGTAGTATAAATAAAATAAAATCAAATTCAATTTATTTAAATAGATTCTTTACAGAACACTTTTTGAACGACAAAACATCTAGCGCCACTTCACAAAGTTTTTCGTTATGGAGAAGAAGCTGCGAAAGGTCCAATCATATGCTTAAATTTAATACAGCATTATAACGGAAATATGGATGAAGGTCTAAACAGACACGTCGCTTTATACCGTACAGATGTGATAGGCCATCGTTAGTATTGTCCTCACAGATTTTGCACATCTTCGTTTGTAATTCCTGGTTCCTGTTGCGTCATGAGAAAAGTGGTAAACAAAAATTATTGCCACTCAAAAAGTTTCGATTCGATTTATTTGGGAAACTGCGTTTTTTTGGGAGGAGGTCTTCTAATCTTTCAACTCAATTAATATATCTCCAAACTTGTTGATATGTCATAACTTCCGAGACTTTTACCTTTAGTATTTTCCAAATGTATGATATTTTTTTATGTTTTTTTAATTATTTCTTAGTTTAGTAAGTACTTGGCGGTGTGCATTTAAAGACACATTATTTTTTCTTGTGGACCTGGCAGTGTGCACTAAAAGACACATACTATATCCTGAAAACTGAATTTCAAAGATTTTTTATTTTATTTTTCCTAATATCCTTATAACCCAATTAACGCAGGGAAGTAGCAAAAGTATAATTTTTTTAGGGTAGAATTCTCTGCCAAGTATAGGGTTAAAGGGTACAGAACCCATCGTATGCAAATTCGACACGCATAGGCATATACAGCATGCACTTATGCAGATAATTATTTTAAATAATTATTCATACATGTTTCCTCACGATGTTTTCCATCACTTAAAGCATACATGTCTGAGAGAACCCAGGACCTCTAAAAGTAAACAGGTTCAGTTGACAGGTACATGCAAGTGGCAAGGCAACTCATCCGACGGGCATCGGGAACCGGATGGTACTGTGCCACTTTACTGAAATGAAAGTTATGTACATACTTAAGGTTGCTGACTTTTTGCGAATTTATGTTTTGTGGCGGAGGGGTCTTATTGGCCTGAGGGTTCCGGGTTTGATCCCCGGTTAAGGCATCTGTATGATAGTTTTTTTTATAATATAGGAATAGCAGACGAGCATGCAGTCCACCTCATGGTAAGTTGTTACTGCCGCCCATGGACATCAATCCCAGATAGGATTAGATATTCCTACCTGAGGTCGGCCACAGATGCGCCGCTACCCCTGAGGACTAAGCTAGAATTCCTCAGATAAGTATGTCTCCTTTACCACACCCTTCAAACCGGAACACAGCAGCGCCTAACACTGCTGTTATTAGGTAGAAATAGGTGTGGCGGTGGCACCGCCGGAGTCGAACTACAGAGGGTTCTACCACCTTGTATATTAAGATGTAAGTTTATATCATCGCAGCGGTAAGCCGCAGCCGCAAGCCGCAGCCGGTTGTACCACCGTCATTTTTGTAAGTTTAGATTATCGCAAGCCGTAGACGCAAGCCGCAGTCGCAAGCCGCAGCGTCGTGACGTCACCGTACTAGTTAGCTGCTCTGGTTTTCAAACCCAATTCTCACTTTAGATCGTGATAAACAATAATCATGTATGTTCTATTGTAATAGAATGTATACTCCGCAGTTCTAGCACCTTTAAAATTCCTTTTGTAGCATACTTTGGACGTTTTTGAGTTCAAAATCGAAGTCTATAAATCCATGTTAAGCCCAAATGTAAATGATATCACGAAAGAAAGTTTAAACCATAACTTTCACCCAAATACTCACGGACCGGTCGGTTTTGGTCCAAAAACTGGTTTTCTGATCATGAATGTGACCCACTCTTATCATTGTATCCTTAAAGGTTACTGAAAGTAAAAGTTCTTGTAATCGGCAGTATTATTTTTCAAATTTATAGTGTAATAATCTTTGATAAGTAAAGATACTTCGCCGCCTTGAAATTGAATGAAGCCACTAAACGGCTTATTTCTCAGCTGTTTGTCATTTGTTCTCTTGAATTCTTGGCAATTAAACAAATTAGAGAAAATTTATGAATAAATAACTAATACTCCGAATTTAAATAATAAATAAATAAGTATTTCAAATAATTTAGGGACATTTTAGCACGGTACGTGGCAAAACTTTTTTACGCAACAATTTCAATTGTCAAAACTGGTAACATTTTCTTGTTAGGAGTGAGTAGTAATCTTTACTAATCTATGGCAACACCTATACACTGTAATAAGGCGTTAAATAATTAAATAAGGGGTCCGAGGTTCAAATCCCACGCACGTCTGATTCTTCAAAGTTATATGCATATTACAAATTAATGATCACTTGCTTAAACGGTGAAGGAAAACATCGTGAGGAAACTTGCAAACCTGAAAATTCTTTAAAAAAAAGTTTTCTAAGGTAGAAGTCAATTCGCAGGCCAGCGCCTTGGCCAGCGCGGTACTGAATAGGTACGCATGTAAAATTACGGTACGGAGTACGGTAACTAACATTGTGACACGAGAATTTTATATATAAGATAGATAAAACGAAAAGCCGCCCAAAATAATGGTTTGTTGTATGGCGACCCGTATTTATTTATTAGATTTTTATTTTTAGTATTATTGTTATAGCAGCTACCGTTATGCATATTCTGTAAAAAAAAATGTGAGCCGTCACGGGACGCCTGGCAGATGTGAAACATCGACATTATTTTGTAAAAGTAATATGCAGAAAAGAACATATTGTGATAAGAACTAAATATGTCATAATGATAAAATTCGAGCTCAGTGTAGCAAGAAAGATGGCTTAACGCCAGATCGAGTGGGAGAGAATCGCACAGTCAAATGCGCATGGCGACGCGTCGCCACACCGTACACACTACTGCATATAGACTGTATATATATATACCATCGCTCAGCGTGGCGACGCCACGGCATGCGTCGCCACGTCAAAAATCGGTTTTACGTGCGGCTATAGATGTTTCACATCAAAAATAAAGATTTTATCTATTATAATTCAAGAGACAGAGCCCTGTGACAGACAGACAGATGGACAGACAGCGGAGGCTTAGTAATAGGAATCCGTTTTTACCATTTGGATACGGAATCCTAAAAAGAAGACTAAAGTATTTACGAATATTTTTTTAAAATCACATACCATTATAGCGTTTATGCGACTCAAATAGACACGAATATACTCTCTACACGTATAAAATGAGCTAATCTAGTTTCGTACCATAATCACAAATATACTCAAATGCGAACATTTTACGCTCAATAAACCTAGATAAAACATATCATTTTCAAACAGTTTCATATGAAATTCGTTCAGTTACTGTTGCAATAACATTCGTATAATTTTTGCATAAAATGCACAGGTTTTTGACCGCGAGGTAAACTTTAATCACATCTGTATTAAAAGTGTGATTTAATTTAACATCCGGGTTCCAATCCACGTATTTTTATGATCGTTTAAAAAGCGTATATAAAAATGTGTGTACGGATGTTACTAAGTTTAAAGTTATACTTAATTTTTTGAAGATGGTAGAATCCTTTGTGGTGCGCCTCACATCGCATCACCGCCACATCTATTTTCGCCTATAACAGTAGTGTTAAGCACTGTGTTCCATTTTGCAGAGTGTGGTGAGGGAGACAGACTTTTCCGGGGCGTTCCAGCTTAGTCGTTAGGGGTAGCGGCGCATCTGTGGCCGACCTCAGGTAGGAATATCTAAACCTATCTGGGGTTGATTACATATGTTCATGGGCGGCGTTAGCCACTTACCATCAGGTGGACTGCATTCTCGTCTGCTACTCCTATATTATAAAAAAATCTATAATCAATCTCAGGTAGCATTAGAGTCATTTCTGACGATTTACGTTTATGTATCCAATTTCAAAATTTGACAGTTTTTGTCATCTAGAAATTGTAAAATTTGGACTTTTGGTAGCTACAGAATTATTAACGGAGACTATGTCTTCTTGAAAAAGTATGTCTTCCTTACCACACCTTTCAAACCAGAACACAGCAGCGTATAAAACTGTTACTAACTGTTATTAAGCAGAAATAAACGGGACGGTGGTGCCGCCAGAGTCGAACCACAGAGGATTTTACTTAAAAATATAATCATAAAACAGCTAAATCTCCAAATAAAAGTTTCATCCTATTCGTTCCAGCCGTTTCCCACAAGAAATGCGAATTTAAAGTCGAAAGATTTAAAATTATTCATTTATGTCATTACCTACGTTTTTGCATCAAGATTAGAGAGCTGAATTAATTGGGACTGAATTTTTATGATGATGAATGATGAATTTTTATTCAAAAACTATTTTTTTTTGCAATGACTGATTTTTTTATTCAAAATTCAGGGACAAAAACGCAACAGTCTTTTTATATATTTTTTTAATCGCAGACGAGCATGCAGTCCACCTCGTAAGTAGCTACTGCCGCCCATGGACATCTGTAATCAACCCCAGATAGGATTGGATTCTTCAAACCAGAACACAGCAGCGTTTAACACTGCTGTTATAACAGAAATAGGTACGGCGGTGGTGCCGCCGGAGTCGAACCACAAAGGGTTCTACCACCTTGTTGTTTGACGTACAGAAGATTATAGGAATTTTAAAATGTACCTTTTGAATTTCTTGTTACTTTAAAAAAATAAGTTAGTTAAAAGTTTAAGGGCACAGTAAAATTTACTGAAGGGCGCAGTGGCGCCCGCGGGCGCTGCGTTGCCGGCCTCTGGTCTAGAGGATTATTTTTCGTCGGAACTATGTGGTCCCTGGTGGGATTCGAACTCACAATCTCCGGTGCCAGTAAACTGGGCCTTTCCTATTAGGCCACAGGGACACTTAAATTTTTACCTACTACCTACATTTTAATAAACAGAAAAACCTCTAAGAACCGTCTTTTTTAGCATATAACAGACTAGCTGACCCGGCAAACTTTGTACCTCCTCAAAATCTATTTATCAAATATATTTCATATAAAATATAGCCTATGTTACTCGTGGATAATGTAGCTTTCGAATGGTGAAAGAATTTTTAAAATCGGTCTAGTAGTTTTTGAGCCTATTCATTATAATCAAACAAACAAACAAAGTTTTCCTCTTTATAATATTAGTATAGAAGTATAGATAATAAAAATCAAGTAATATGTAACAGACGGATCACAACACAGTTTTATATCGAAAAACAGCCGAGAAACCTAAAAACCTAGCTGTTTACCGCATTCTATCAAGTTGAAGAGCCTAACTGGAAATCTGCGGTTACACCGTGACGGTATCTCTCATACAGTGGTTGGAAAGCTATTGTTGGAAAAGCTTTTTAACTACACTCAGTGGCCATTGATACGATAATAGATTTTTGTATTGAATTAGCAAATGAGAATGCAGTCATGAGAATGCTGGGAATGGACATCTGGATTGACTGGTTTAAAGGTGGTAGAACCCTTTGTGGTTCGACTCCGGCGGCACCACCGCCACACCTATTTCTACCAAATAACAGCAGTGTTAGGCGCTGCTGTGTTCCGGTTTGAAGGCGGTCCAGAAGAAATAAGTTAAGAAGAAATTAGGAAGATATGTAGAATAATAATTATAGAAGAAATGTAGAAGAGAAAACTGGATACGAAAAAAATGGATACGACGAAAACTGAAGATTAATAAATACCAAAAATGAAGACACGTAGAAAATATTAAAATATAGTCATACTTCAAGAAGATATGAAGAGAGAAAATGTCACCAAGACAAGAAGACGAAGTAGCAGATTACGCCAAAAACATCGTAATGACCAAATAAGAAAATAATCAAGGACATCGTGCAAGAGAACACAATCTGAGAATCGGCTACTATCTATTTTTCATACCCCTAAGTGATAAGGGTGGTTCACCGTTAACATTTTTTTATTTATATGGTAACACAACGATTGCCGGGTCAGCTAGTATTATATATATCTATATTAACCTTCGCATTTAAAAAATAACATTACGTCTTTGAAACAGGAAAAAAACAGATCTAAAATTATTCAGATATTTTTCTTAAAATTTAAATTCAAATTCAAATCATTTATTGCCTGAAAATGGGTAGGTACAAATGATCGACGGTAATAGATTTAGGTTCGCCAAATTCCACCTGTCAAGGCATGCAATTTATAGGTACTTACAATTCATTATTATCAGGAGGCACGGCAGTGCCTCCGCCAAGTCGAGCCAAAAAAAGCGGCACGGCCGTAGTATTCTTTATTAATTTACAAAATTAGTCACTAATATCTAAAATAATTGGTCTATTCTTTCTACTACATGAACTTTCAAAAAAATCTGGTAATAGTGTGTGCATTTAACCCTGAATTTGCAGAAATCTGGTAATACTTTGCAATGGATGCCTTTGCAAGTCATTTTGACCATTTTTAACTTGTTTTTTTGTACAGCGACGGTAATATACTAATTACAGTTGTTACCATTGACCCAGTGGCCAGTACCGAATGCTTTAATACTAACTAGTGGTCGCCCAGAGGTCGAAATTCGACCATCTTTATATATATATTTCTTATGTGCGTGTGTATGTCACTGAACTCCTCCTAAACGACTGGACTGATTTTCATGAAATTTGTTGTGTGTGTTCAAGGGGACTTGAGAATGGTTTAGATTCACAGTTTAGACCGTGGGAAAAGGTTTTTAATTAATTTTTAATTCGTAAGAAGTTGTTGATTTTGGAATGTTTCACATTGGATTGCGGGCGAAGCCGCGGGCACCACTAATATACTAATTATATAAAAAATGTTATGAAAGTTAACATATGAAGCAAAACAGCCATAGACAAAAGAGTATATACGTGTAAGCTAAGTACCTTCGCTTAATTTGCATCCATGTAGTAGATTGTATATAATGTAATATTTTTTCCTGATAAAAATAATAATGTCAATGTGTCATTTTATACGAAAAGTTTTGATTACATTGTTTGTGAATTGTATGTGTTTGTGTCAAATGCGCGGTAGTGTGTGTTATGTTTTTTTTTTGTTTTTTTTATTGATTACTTTCTATGCATTATTTTAAAGAAATATTAGCCTTCTGCTCTTCTTCTCTATGTGAACTATACCTGTAGCAAGTTTCATACTCGTCCGTCCGCGTAATTTTCGAAAAAAGGGATACAAAGTTTTTGCTTCACGTATTAATATACCTATAGATATACGAAATGTCCAAAATAATTAGTTTATTTACTTTTCAGGCTGACCGTCCATTAATGGTGAATTTTGAGCGAGAGTTGCTAAAGCTACAATATTGTCGCTTAGGCCACTGAGTAGTTGCTTAATCCGCTGCTGCCCAGGCGATCAATTTGTTGCTTGAGCGATCAAGTAGATACTAATAATATAGCTTTGAAGGGTGTGGTAAAGGAGACTTACTTATCCAATGCGCCCCAACTTAGTCCTCAGAATTGCAACGAATCTGTTGTTAATCTCAGGTAGGTATCTAATGTTATCTGGGGTTGATTACAGATGTCCTTTATTAGTTTTAGTTGAAGACAGACCCGGCAATCTGTGGGCGGCTAATAGTTGCTACCCTTGAGTACTACATACAGTTAGAACGCTATGTAATTAAACTTATCCGAGAAAAACATATATATTTTTAACACGCTTTTATTAGCTTGGGTTGTACTCGTATGTATGTATGTATGTATGTACGTAACAGTAACGGAATCTTTGAAACCGATTTCTATCCACTTTGAACGTTCAGTTTAATTCAAAATTTTGAAAAAATATCAAAAACCGATAAAAATACACGATTTTAATAATTTTGTATCATTGTCCTTATCAACATCCTCAGGATTAACGATTTTCGAGGCTAGAGAAAGCGCCTTAGGGAGCAGGCAAAGTTACCAGATTGATTTTTAGTTTTGAAAAATAATAATGTTATTTCCCTATAACTTAAATGTACTGAAACATATCTATAATGCCATCTTGTAGAATGATTTTTAGGATTCCGTACTCAAAGGATAAACCCTCCGCTGTCTGTTCGTGAGTCACAGGGCTTTATCTCTTAAACCGTAATCGATAGACACTTGATTTTTTTACAGACGATGCATAATGATGGTCGCTATAACTACAAATACTAAAAATTAATAAAATAAATAAAAATAAAGGCGTGTTGTTTAGATTTTTGAACTATATTTATTTTAGAAAAAGTTATTCCAATTGAATATTTAGGTAAATTACAAAATCAATGTACATTTACCTACTGCGTTTTAGTTTTTTTCGCTCCAAATCTGTATTTTATTAACCTAAGTTCAAACAGAGATATCGCAAATATCTTTTAAGGATAACCAAGTAACACTACAGGTATTCTAGTTCTAGATTGGATCTAGTTATAAATGTAAATAGCCAACAATTTTCCATTCAGCGCCCAGTAAACAAGACTTGAAGATTTTATCTTGATAACTAATGCTTAGAAATTATCTTTTCGAAGTTACTCGTATGTATACCTTTTATATGCCTTAAGCATAGATTAGTAAAGATACTTCGCCGCCTTGAAATTGAATGGAGCCACAAACGGCTTATTAGGAAGTTCTTTTTTTGAATTCTTGACAAATAAAAACATTTTTACAGAAAATTTACGAATAAATGACTAATTCTGCGTAATTTACATAATAAATATTTAATTATTTCAAATATTTTAGGGACATTTAAGCTCGGAGACGTGGCAAAACTTTTTTACGCAACTATTTCAATTATCAAAACTGGTTACATGTTCTTGTTAGGAGTGAGTAATCTTTACTAATCTATGGCCTTAAATGCAAAAAGATGAGTGTTTGAACATGTTGTTGCTAATATTGTCCCACTGCTGGGCACGGGGTCGTCTCAGAATGAGAAGGATTAGGCCATAGTCCACCGCGCTGGTGAAGTAAATTGGTAGACTTCGCCCATCTTTAAGAGTTGTTTGTTGCGAAGTTGTTTGTAGCAGGTGTAGTCATACAATTTGCTATGGCGACGCGATTCATTTCTATATTCAGAGCGGACTAGCAGTTTTACACGGACTATAAAAAAGTTATGTATCAGTGATTCTATTTTGTATCTCTTAAAAAAATAAACGCTCAATTAAACTGTATGCAAAAAATTAAATTACGTAAAAATATATTATTTCATTTATAGCTACGTCCGGATCAGAATTGCTTTATTCTTAAATAATTATTATGAACTTTTATGGTATATATGTATATTATGGAGTTTTCATCCGACTTCATATGACAAACAACCATGAAATTATAGACGTTTAAAATATATGTATACAAAATGGGAAATGTATTAGGACTAAGTTGGAACGCCACGAATAAGTGTGTTTCTCTTACCACAACCTTCAAACCAGAACACAGTGTTTAACACTGCTGTTATTAGGAAACAGGTGTGGCGGTGGTGCCGCCGGAGTCGAACCATCAAGCGTTCGTCTTCAAACCTTTGAGGTCGTATCGAGGAAGTCTCAGAACGACACAAATGTTTCTTTACCATTAAAACAACTGACAATTACTTAATTTAAATCAATTATTTCTGTCTAATAACAGCAGTGTTAGGCGCTGCTGTGTTTCGCTTTGAATGGTGTGGTAAGGGAGACAGACTTTTCCGGGGCGTTCCAGCTTAGTCCTCAGGGGTAGCGGTGCATCTGTGACCGACCTCAGGTAGGAATATCTAATCCTATCTAGGGTTGATTACAGATGTCCATGGGCGGCAGTAGCCACTTACCATCAGGTGGACTGCATGCTCGTCTGCTACTTCTATATTATAATTAAAAAAAAAAAAAACACGAACCGTGCCCTGAGATGTCACCCAGGTTTAACTTAAATAATACTTTGGACATCTTTTTATTGTCCAGAACCCTAATTATTTTTTAAAAGTAAAAGTAGCCTAAGCTACTCCTTATAACATCATCTTACTGTCAGTGAAAGTTCCCTCAAAATTGGTCCACCTGTTTTGGAGATTAGCCGCAACAGACAGATAAAAAACAATAATTGTTTTTTATTATATACAAATCATGTATACTTTCATATGAATCCAATAAAAAGCTTTAATAAAATTTTGTCATTACAGACACTTTTTAATTTATAAGTATAGATAAAGGTAAAGTAAAAGAACAGGTAAAGTAAAATTTATAGTTTAAAACCTAAAAACCACGCTAAAATCGCAAAAGGAAAATCGTTAATCCTGATTCCTAACAATCCTGATGAGGTGAATGGGATAAAATTATTTAAATCGTGTATTGTCATCGGTTCGTGATAAGTGTTCAAAGTTCCGTTCAAAGTGGGTAAAAATCGAGTTCAAAGACTCCGTTACATATATACATACTGGTCAAGCTAATAAAAGCGTGATAAATATAATAGTACTTTTTAAGTACGGAAGCTTTTAAAACAAGTCATTAAATGTATTGACACAAAATAAATCTTGTTCTAAATTTAAAGATATTTTAATTCAAATATCCGTATACGTTAATGATATAAATAACACATTTTGTCGTCATTTGTTTGTTTTTGTTTTTAAAGATACATACTTAATTTAATTTAAATAATTTATAAGTAAGTATGTTTGCATAAATATTTGACATTTAAATTTCGAACATTTATATTCTTGATTCCAATCTTTAACATAACTTCGTGTTAATAATATTATAAATCAGAGTGTGAGTTTGTTTGTTACACTTTCACGTTTTAACTACATAACCGATTTTCATGAAATTTTGTACACACGTTGTCAGTTTTAAAAAAGGACATAGAGTAGCTTTTATGCGAAAAATGTACCGTTCCCGAAGGATAAATACAAATCTCTGATAGCGAGCAAAGCTGCAGGTGAAATAAAAAGATAACAAAGTTTAATATTGTCAAAAAATATAGCCCAACATAATTTTACTGTGTGTGGCAGGAGCGCCAAGATATTCTAACGAATCTGTAATAGTAGTTTAAACATTTAAATTTTATTCTCAAAAAAATAAGGTCGTGTTTTTAAAATATTAACTTAAATAAGAGTTAAATTAAATTAAAACTTAAAAATGTTGTATTTTAGGACATTGAGAAATCTCTCGTGAAGCTCGCAAAGAAAACTTTGTCTATTAAAAATTCTATTACTTCTTTAATGGCTGAATGTCATGAATATTATGGCTCGTGCCTTGATGTTAAAAAAACAAACCTTGCCAACTGCGCCTCTGTTTATCGACTTCCTGCTCCCAGTTGTCAAGAATTCTTCCCGCCTTTTCTTTCGCGCACAACCACGCTTCCTTTTCCGCGAAACAGTCTAAAATAGACATGAAACTAGGCGCTAAATTCTTTCCGAAATTTAAAACATATTCGTACGATCTTTCGAATAAACTCGCACTGTGTACTGTTGTGAAGAATAATAAAAATAGAATTGCAATTGACTTCGCCATTATGACATTTGAGTTCGCGCGCTGTTTTTTTTTAAACGCGCGAGGCCACCGCTTTCACGTTCAAGGTTATACTGAGCCCGCGTGTGAATGTATGACGGCTTTATAGACAAACTACTTTCTTTTGCCAACCAGAAAGCCCCGTTCGTCTATCCTTTTCGTTTGTAGGACGCTAGATAGGGATGGGTGGTGATTTTGGTGAATTTTAACCGTCAGCATACCAAGAGATACAGCCTTACCGTATCCGCTTCATTAATTTGTTTGGTTGTACTCATTTGTTAATGTAGGGTGTCCATGCTGACCATGCGTGTTATTTACGGCAGGACATTTCCGTTTTTAACTGCAGAAATAATTTTGTGAACAAAAAAACAGCTTCGTGTATAGTGAAAAATATTTGCGTGTTGCTTGCGGCAACTATTCCCTTTTCACCACTAAAAATTAAATAAATATTGTTCAAAAAACTAAAGAACACGCTTTTATGATAAAATCAACTAAAAAGCTTTCGGTATTCTATTTCATTCTTTCATACATGCAGGGTAAGATAAGGATGTATGTAGATCTTTGTCTACTGAAAAGCGGAGTTACTCACTGACAAACATACAAGTGAAGCTAATATAAAGCGTGTAAAAAAATCATAGCCCGGGGCGGAAAGTTGAAGGGAGGCCCCCAGTGTAAAAAGTCGAGTTGATTTGACAAAATTATAAATACGTCACATATAGGCAATTAGGTATATTCGCCAACAAATACGTATGATTCCGGTGACCTTATTTTATTTATTGCTGGTTAGCAACTCGTTTGGGGCCCCCAAGAACCGAGGAGGCCCGAGGTTGATCACCCCTTCCCCCCACCCCTTAGTCCACTATAGCCTAAACATAATATACATTTACAGCAAAAATATATATCTAACTCAAATAAAGGAGCCCCCTAACCTTAGTGGTAGCAGTTTCTGTGGCATGAGGGTAGTTATTTTTGAGTGTCTTCTATAATATTCAGGCTTAATTAAATTATCACGGGTGGCATTAACCACCTACTGTCAGGTGGAATAGATGGCCGTTTGTTAACTTTTTTTTTTATTGTTATTTAAAAAAACACAAGTAGGTATTTTATCTTGAATTAATATTCTCTTTTGCTATTTATTGTGTCATTAAATAAAATAATTTGCTTTTTTTCAATATTTATTTATTTATTAATTCTATTAAATGGTATTACATTTAATATGGTGAGTATAATGATAGTAATTGGAGTTATCCCCTTTTGTGCAAGTGACAGGTGGTCACCCTGTGACATGAAGTAAAGTACTCGATGTATAATTTTGTCTTTATTTATAAATGAACTTTCCCCGTAACTTCATTAGGATGCACCCCTCACCCCTCATTCTGAGGACAGTTATCGATTTTTCACACGGGTTTTAGGGTGAAAATGTTAAGTGTCAAAGAGTTTTAAAGAAACATTTTTTTTCATAATGTAGAGGTAGCAGACGAGCATGCAGTCCACCTGATGGTAAGTGACTACTGCCGCCCATGGACATCTGTAATCAACCCCAGATAAGACCAGATTCCCACCTGAGGTCGACCGCAGGTGCGCCGTTAACCCTGAGGTAGTCCTCGACGCTGCTGTTGTGTTCTTATTTGAAGTGTGTGGCAATATTGCCAATTTCAAACATATTTAACCAAAAAATGCAACCGACTTCTATGTCACTACAAAGTAAAAAATAATTGAAATAAATGTTGGTTTAGTACATACTTCTGAAGTCGGCGCTCATATTGGACACGCTGTTTACACCGTTATCCATCGAAATATATTTGATTTTTCACCTTTTTTTAGTGATGACATACTAAAGTTTATATTAATATATTATACAATAAAAAATACTTAATAAAAAAAACTTATAAACGCACTAGTCGCCACTGTAATTTTTGAAAGTTCCTCTCGATTTCTCTGGTCTGCCATCATCAGATCCTGATTTCCTTATAATGGGACCACCTAGTACATATCTTCTTACCAACAAAAGAAAATCATCAAAATTGGTTCATAAACGACGGAGCTATCCCCGAACAAACATAAAAAAACATATCGATAGAATTGAGAAACTTCCTCCTTTTTTGAAGTCGGTTAAAAATATGAAAAATATACAACAAAAAATTAAATTAGCAATATTATCAAAAGAAACTAGGCAAACGAAAGAACCGTCAGACAGACGAACAGACATAATTATAAAGATTCCGTTTTTCCATTTCGCTACAGAACCCCAAAATTCAGACATCTATAAACAAAACCAGTATTATCAACAATTCCAATATATCAAGTTGTTTTTATCTCAGGCAGACATAATTAATACCTAGAAATTGTAGACCAAATGACCTTTCAACATGAATCACATTGTGATTTCCTGAATCTGGTATAATGTCACAGATGGCATAATTATACAGCTTTGAATAGTGGTTATGCTCTCTATAATCATCCTTTGTCTATGAAAATAGAATTGACATTTGTCTTTGTTTTTCAACTCCGGCGGCGCCACCGGCACACTTATTTCTGTCTATTAACAGCAGGGTTAGGCGCTGCTGTGTTCTGGTTTGAAGGGTGTGGTAAGGGAGACATACCTATCCGAGGCGTTCCAGCTTAGTTATCAGATAGCGGCGTATCTGCAGCCACTTACTATTAGGTGGACTGCATACTCGTCTGCTACTCCTATATTATAAAAAATATCTAGTACATACTTACACACTGGCAAACTTAAGGGGGCGGTAGGGGCCCTGTCCTTGTAGTTCCGAGACAGACCAACCAGACCGACCGAGACCAGAATAGGGCTACGGTATCCCCTGCCTGTCGTAAGAGGTGCTTAAAAGCGGCTCGAACCGCCCGGTCAGCGACATTCGGAAGGACGGTAGTATGTGTGGTTTTGCATGCTCACCTGGGCGGAGCCCGACGTGGCAACGCGCTAAGAGGATTCCGGTTATGTTCCTTTAGAGATTCCGGTACCGGTGTCGCTCCGGGTACCTTTCAAAGGTTTCCCCCTCGAAAACAAAACAAGGGGGCCTCTGGTCATAGGGCGCCAAATGTCTACAAGTTCTTTCCACTACAAAAGAATTACTCCCCACAGTCGGTTAAAAAGCGATTTTTTTTCATTTTTCTCACAAAAACCTTTCATTTGATGATGATTGGCACAAAAAATTGGTCCGCCATCTTAGGGCGCCATATTGGATTTATGACGTCATTAAGCTAAGTATGCACTGTCAAATCAAACGTGTTCATAAAATTTCAACTTAATCGGTTGTGGTCAACTGGTTTAAAATTCAGTTGCAATATTTGATCCTCACATACATATGGACTAAGAAGGCAAGCTAAATGTTTTTGCAAATGCGTGCAAAAGCAGGTTTTGTAATTACACCAATGCACGCGATGTGACGTCACAAACCACCTATAACTTAGTTAGCCTATTATCAAGTACTAGGTTTTATCCCCGTCTTCACTCGCGATTAGATTTGATGACAATAGTTGTTTTATCCATCCATTTACCTACTTATGCCTAATAACAGCAGTGTTAAGCGCTGCTGTGTTCTGGTTTGAAGGGTGTGGTAAGGAGGCATACTTTTCCGAGGCGTTCCAGCTTTGTTCTCAGGGTTAGGGTAGGTTAGGCGCATCGGTGGCCGACCTCAGGTAGGAATCTTATCCTATCTGGGGTTGATTACATATATTCAGAGGCAGTAGCCTCTCGCCATCAGGTGACTGCATGCTCGTCTGCTACTCCCATATTTATAAAAAAGGTCCCCTAGGAACAATTTTTGGCATAAAAGGTACCCTATGTCCTTTTCTGGACCCCTAACAACGTGTATACAAAGTTTTATAGTAAGGTTTGATATAAGGCTTGAAAGCATAGTATAGTCAGTAAAACTGCTAGTCCGCTCTGAATATAGAAATGAATCGCGTCGCCATAGCAAATTGTATGACTACACCTGCTCGCAACATCAGAGCGGACCAGCAGTTTGGCGTGGACTATAACAAACAAACTCACTTTCGCATTTATATTTTATAATATGAGTTAGGAAGTTAGGATTAGAAGCCGTAGTAAGTAGGTCGTTGTCTTACTAACTTGTAAATCAATAACAATATGACTTACTTAGTTAAACTGATAGCCTACTGGTTAACTATAGGCCAAAGAGTTCGAGTATTCAAGGTTCGAATCCCAGGCACCTCTGATGTTCAGTGTTTCACAATTATGTGCGTATATAGTATCCCAATTTAGTACTGAGGGGTAGCGGCGCATCTGTGGCTGACCCCAGGTAGGAATCTAATCTTATCTGGGGTTGATTACACATGTCCATGGGCGGCAGTAGCCACTTACAATCAGATGGACTGCATGCTCGTTTGCTACTCCTATATTATTAAAAAATGTTCATCTGTCTTCCAAATCTAAAACAGGGGTTATTTTAGAGTGAGAATTATAAGAAATTAATTATCACTTGCTTAAACGGTGAAGGAAAACATCGCGAGGAAAGCATACCTGAGAAATCTTAAAAAAGTTTTCAAACGTATGTGAAGTATACCAATCCGCACTTGGCAAGCGCGGTGGACTATGGCCTAATCCGTTTCATTCTGAGAGGAGACCCGTGCCCAGCAGGGACAGTAATGGGTTGATGATGATGGTTCTTTCTGATGCCGATCACAAATGCGTGGAGACTCCTGAAGACTAAGATGATTGCTCATATGTAAATCATATGTTTTATTTTCTTAAGCGTGGTATTTAGGTCTACTCAAAGGTAAAGTAAAAGTGTGTAAAAATTTAATTACTCAAACAGTATTATATTGGCAAATAATTGTTAGAACTTTCGCTCATAACTGTTATGTGTTACGGTTTGCCCGTCCTATGCTGGGCATTTGCCCATTATTGGGGAAAGTGGGGACAAGAAAAGCCGGTAGAAAATGCTCTAAAGAAGGATCTAATCTATCTGAAAACCACAAAGTTGATTAGAAGCAAAGTTTAGAATTTTAATAATGATGGATAAATAATGTGTTTAGTACCTGGAGGACCGACCTTTGCGATGTCTCACAAAAAGAAGGGACTCGAACAAAAGAGAAAAAATAAAAGAAACAATCGGACCGAAACTTGACTTCGGGTTTTCTGCGTTTTAATGCGCCCGATTTCCCGGTCGAGCTATACTTACTTCGTATAGGTTCATTAACTTTTATTAACTTTTTTGAAGGTGGTAGAACCCTTTGTGGTTCGACTCCAGCGGCACCACCGCCACACCTATTTCTACCTAATAACAGCAGTGTCTGGCGCTGCTGTTTCGTTTTGAAGGGTGTGGTAAGGGAGACAGACTTTTCCGAGGCGGTCCAGCTTAGTCCTCAGGAGTAGCGGCGCATCTATGGCCGACCTCAGGTGGGAATATCTAATCCTATCTGGGGTTGATTACAGATGTTCATGGGCGGCAGTAGCCACTTACCATCAGGTGGATTGCATGCTCGTCTGCTACACGCATATTATAAAAAAAGGAATCTAGACTACTGGTCGTAAAAATAAAACAGTTAAAAACCAGTTTTCTTCTAGGACCTCCAATCCACAAAAGGCGATCATAGTTTTGTCATTACGTCATTTTACCGAACCTTCGAATGCAAAATGTATGCTAATTTGGTTCCGGAAAAAATGTCTAGCAAAATGATTTTTTTTTTGCGAGATTATCTAATAATATGGCAAAAATGGGTTAAATAACGGTAATATTATGACAAAATTAATTATTTTCATAATCTGCATTTTTTCTCATTTTTTAACAGACTTCCAAAAAAAAGGTTCAGTATTTACCTACCAGTCCACCGCTATGTATGTATGTGTGTATGTATGTATGTAGGTATGTATGTATGTAGGTATGTATGTATGTAGGTATGTATGTATGTCCGCGATTTTCTCAGAATTACTATTCCAATTTAAATGGGGTTTTGGTTATTAATTATTATAAATATCATCAAACGAGCACGCGGTCCAACTGATAGTAAGTGGCTACTACCGCCCATGGACATCTGTAATCAATCCCAGATAGGATTACTACTTAAGTTTGGCAACAACTTCGTTGCTAATGCCTTTCGGTATATTTATTGACCAGGATAGGTAGACACTAAATTTTCACAATGCATTTACTTCTATGGCTGCTATGATAACAAATACTCAAGAATAAAAATAAATGAAAATTTAAATTTAAATAATCCTTTGTGTGCGAGTTCATCTCATACTTGGCCTATCGGCCTTAGCTTCTATACTTTTATCTCGAATTTTCCATACGATTTGGAAGAAAAATCTTTATTTTCCTGAGAAATAACATTAGAATCATAGATTAGTAAAGATACTTCGCCGCCTTGAAATTGAATGAAGCCACAAACGGCTTATTAGTAAGTTCTTTTTTTGAATTCTTGACAAATAACAACATTTTTCCAGAAAATTTACGAATAAATAACTAATACTGCGTAATTTACATAATAAATAAATAATTATTTCAAATATTTTAGGGACATTTTAGCTCGGAGACGTGGCAAAACTTTTTTACGCAACTATTTCAATTTTCAAAACTGGGTACATTTTCTTGTTAGGAGTGAGTAATCTTTACTAATCTATGATCAAAATATTAAATTTTGACGACTTTGAATTATAATAATACTAATTCACTATTTTCTCAAAAAACCCATCATTTTTGAGAAAGGTCATTGGTATTAGCAGACATTTAGATTTTATGGCACTTTATCCCGTTCGCGAGATTCAAGGTAATTTGACCCCAAACTTGATTTTTCTTACGTATTCCGATCACATAAGAGGTTATCCTCTACCGGAGCGCGCGTTCCAATTTTAAAATACGAGCGAGAAAACAATAAAAAAATAAATGACATTTTAAATATAGAATAAGTAATTTTATTGTGGATAAAATTGAGTGATATTTTTTTATTGTTATAAAATAGAACTATTTCGACCTGTTTAATAATTTAAATTGTTTTCGATTAACTTATAGTGAAAAAGTGATCTAATTTCGTAATTAGTGAGAGTTTATTTACTTTTAATTATTGTCACTGTGAACAATTAAAACCAAAATATTAATCCGGAAATTAATTAAATGAGACTGGCATTAAAAAAACAAAATAAAAATAAAAATTGTGCTTTAAAATTTTTATTGTGACATTTATTTTAAAAAAAAGTTGGACTATTTTTGTAGCGTTTGTTTTCTGTGAAGCGTTCGAAAATCAAATTATCAACTGACATTTAAATTTATTGTGATAGTGACATTTATTGGTGACGTTTTTTGTTTTAAAATGGCTGAGGTCGTGTTAAATGGTTTAGGACAGCCAGGAAGTGCAAAAAGATTTTCTATAATTCTTTTTTTGAAAACTATATTTCATGGTGTGGCTTTTATCACGTGGGTTTCCGTTTTGGCATGGGGTCTATATATTTGGGCAAATATAACTGAAAAACACCAAGAAAATATAGTTTTAAAGGATTTGAAAATGCTGACGGCTTGTTTCTTCACGAATTGGAATTATGTAAGTTTCACAATTTTTATTTGAAGTATTTTTTTGCGAATGTTATATAATTTTGTGATACTTTAATTTTTAAGTTATGGTTCTTAAGCTTTTCCTGACTGAAGGTGGTAGAACCCTTTGTGGTTCGACTCCAGCAGCACGACCACCACACCTATTTCTACCTAATAACAGCAGTGTTAAGCGCTGCTGTGTTCCGGTTTGAAGGGTGTGGTAAGGGAGACATACTTTTCCGAGGCGTTCCAGCTTAGTCCTCAGGGGTAGCGGCGCATCTGTGGCCGACCTCAGGTAGGAATATCTAATTCTATCTGGGGTTGATTACAGATGTACATGGGCGGCAGTAGCCACTTACCATCAGGTGGACTGCATGCTCGTCTGCTACTCTTATATTATAAATGAAAAAAAATATGCAGTTGACCAAACTTAAACCCTCATTCATTTTGTCCTCATTCGAATTGTCATATTTTCCTTAAAAAGTTAAATTTCCTGCAAAATATAATGAATAATTTCGTCTGACATCAAACAAAACTACTTATTGTCCACACTAATATTATAAAGAGGAAAACTTTGTTTGTTTGTTTGTTTGTTTGGTTGTAATGAAAAGGCTCAGAAACTACTGGACCGATTTTAAAAATTCTTTCACCATTCGAAAGCTACATTATCCACGAGTAACATAGGCTATATTTTATATGAAATATATATGATAAATAGTACAATATTTCTAGCTGAGCCGGTAAGGCTCAGCTAGAAATATTATAAAAACAAACTTACTTTATCGAGGTCGTGGTACGAAATTTCAATGTATGATCAAAATAATATTGTTTTAAGAGATGGTAGTAGGCCCTTGCTTCAAAGCCGGCGATGCATTGATGACTCCTCTGGTGTTGCAAATGTCCATAGGCGACGTTGACTACTTTCCATCAGGTAGCACGTCTGCTTTATCGTTAGGCTAAACAATAAAAAAATACAATAATTACGAGTAAATATTATACAATGATAAATAAATGAATTTTAACAATTTCCAGTATACGCAAAATGACAAATTTTTATGAAGGAAATCATTTTATAGATTTGTTTATTATTAACGGGAATATAATTATCGATTTTTACATAGATACTAGCTGACCCGGCAAACTTTGTGTTACCATATAAATAAAAAAATGTTAAGGGTGAACCACCCTTATCACTTAGGGGTATGAAAAATAGATAGTAGCCGATTCTCAGTTTTGAATATGCATATAAAATTTGGTGAAAGTCGGTAAAGCCGTTTCGGAGGGGTACGGTAACTAACATTGTGACACGAGAATTATATATATAAGATGTGTACATTTCTACCAACATTATGAAAAAATTTCATGGCCAGTGCGCAAAGACAAAGAAATAAATATAATGTTAAAATGTAAACAATAATTTACTCGTAGGTAATTGTCTTTGCAGGGCCGGATTTAAGGGAGGGCAACCGGGGCAGCAGCCCCGGGGCCTCCACAAAAGAGGGGCCCCCACAATAGAGACGTCAAATTTTTTTTTCAATTCCGACTAGAAAACACTAGTAAAAAAAAAATAATAAGTTTTCCTTTGATATTTTTTTCGCTGTTTTACCTTTATCTACAGTACTTTGTACAAACATTAATACTAGAATCTACCTTTTCACAATAAAATATTTATTCAAAAACTCAACTGAAAAAATTGTTCATTTTATTCGGAAAATAATTTGGGGCCAGGGGCCTCCACTTCTTTGTTGCCCCAAGGCCTCTAGACCTCTAAATCCGGCCCTGGGTCTTTGCAAAAAATAACTGACTACTGTTATGCGTGTATTCTTAATCATTTTCATGTCATTACGCAAGTAGCAAAAAGTTAAAAAAAGCTAAAAAATTACCGTTTAAAATACATATAGCTAAAGGTATAACCTCCTCCTTTTTCGGAGCCCTGTTAAAAAAAAATCATCATCATCAACCCATTATCGTCCCACAGCTGGGCACGGGTTTCCTCTCATAATGGATTAGGCCATAGTCCACCGCGCTGGCCAAGTGCGTATTGGTAGACGTCACATACCATTGAGATTTTTTTTTTATAAATCTCTCATGTCTGCAGGTTTCCTCACGATGTTTTCCTTCACCGTTTAGCAAGTGATAATTAATTTCTAATACGCACATAACTTTGAAAAATCAGACGTGGGATTTGACAGCCTGGGATTTGAACCTTGAACCCCTCGATCGAGAGGCCGAGTTTCTTAACCACTAGGCTATCACAGGAGCTTCAATGCAACGTGATAAATGTGAAATATTACACGACTTTGCAAGCGAGTCTCACACAATGCTGGATAATTTAAAACCACATTTTAATTTTCTCAGCTTCCTATTGCCGTAACTTTAATTATCTTAATCCAAACTTAGATAGCCTGGCGTAACTTTGTTTTAGGGTTCCCTACCATTTAAATGGAACAATTACTAAGCCGTCTCTCCGTCCGTCCATCTGTTTATCACAGGGATATTCTTCACCTTAATAGATATTTGTGAAGAGAGGATTGCTATGGTCGATATAAAAATTATTACTAAAAACAAAAAAAAATGTGAGCCGTCACAGGACGCCTGGCAGATGTGAAACATCGACATTATTTTGTAAACGAAATATGCAGAAAAGAACATATTGTGATACGAACTAAATATGTCATAATGATAAAATAAAATATTACGATTTTTGCGCATGGCGACGCGTCGCCACACCGTACACACTACTGCATATAGACTGTATATATATACCATCGTATAGCGTGGCGACGCGTCGACATGCGTCGCCACGCCAGAAATCGGTTTTACGTGCGGCTATAGATGTTTCAGATCAAAAATAAAGTTGAAAATATAAAGGCAGTTCGAAGCTAACTATTGAACGATATAAAGAAAGTTTAAATCTCCACAATGCATTTACTACTATGTCTGTCATAATAACAAAATTAAGAAATCTTAAAAAATAGGACTTTGTGGTACGGAACCCTCCATGTACGAAGATAACTCCTACTTGGCATTATTACTTAGACACTTCTGTCATTAGCGGTCATTGTAACTTGAGTTATTGCACTGAAGTAATAAGTGAGCATATTGTGCATCTTTATATATATTTCTTATGTGCGTGTGTATGTCACTGAACTCCTCCTAAATGACTGGGCTGATTTTGATGAAATTTGTTGTGTGTGTTCAAGGGGACTTGAGAATGGTTTAGATTCACAATTTAGTCTGTGGGAAAAGGTTTTTTTAATTAATTTTTAATAAGTAAGTAAGTAAGTAGTTATAGTATCGGAAACTATGCATTTGATCAAGTGATGATCTTTGGCAAAGTTGTTGTCCAAGAGCCTACGAGGGTTTGGGAGTTGGTAAGACCAATTTTCGACAGATGGCACCACTGTCATTCCAATGCAGGTACAAGTTTTCCGTTTTATGTATGTCATATTATTTCTTTAAATGCGGGCGAAGCCGCGGGCACCACTAGTATATAATAACTTTTTATTATATGCAAGTAGCAAATAAAAATGCATTCCATCTGATGGTAAGTGGCTATTTGTCCCTGTAGTCCCGGGACTAGTACCCTTACCAGGAGTTTTTACGTTTCGACAAATATGACTGTTTTGGTATTTGTTTACGTATTGGCCCATACGATTTCCTAGTTCTGACATAATCCGCTAGGGGCGCTATTTGGAATTTGTATGGGCAAATTGTCTAAATTGACCGGACTATTACTTTAATCTTTCATAATATGAGGTAGGTATCGTTGGATTCGTCTAAACAGTCTTATATAGAAATGGAACGTTGTCACAAATTTTAAGTTAATCGACGATTTTATAATATAGGCACAGACCTTTCTGTGAATATAGGAGTAGCAGGCGCACATGCCGTCCGCCTGACATGGACATCTGTAATCAACCCCGGATAAGATTAGATTCTTACCTGAGTTCGGCCACAGGTGCACCGCTACCCCTGAGGACTAATCTGGATGGCCTCGGAGAAGTATGTCTCCCTTACCACACCCTTCAAACCGGAACTAAACTCCGAAGTACGGTAAAATTTGCCGGTAAATTCTATTTTTTATTTATTTTCGTCCGAAATTATTAAATAAGAGACAATTTGGGCATATTGATAGATAAATATATATGTATAAACATAATCGTGAAATCAGTGTTGCGTTGAAGATTATTCCGATAATAATCATAGTCGCCATTTTAATCACATCACTTAATTATGCATTATTACCATTTTAAGTTAAATAACACGTATTTCCGCTTGTTACCATTAAAAAACTTGGTAACCTTGAAAATTTATGCCAAGTAGGTAATCTTGTATGAAGAGTGATATTATTATGGTAATTATCTATTGTAAAAACCATGGATTGATTTACATTGTTATAGTTCCAGATTTGAGCACGTGGCTACTATTATTTTTAACGAGCGTAACGTCTACTCAATTGTATGTGACTATTGCTGAAATTTTAAAATTTCATTAAAATCTGTCAAATTTCGATGTTTCGTAGGAAAAATATCTGTCCCTGTAGTTCCGGGACCAGAATAGGGCTACGGTATCTGCCTGTCGTAAGAGGCGACTAAAAGGGGGCTGTCGGGGTTGCGGGTGGCACGAGGGAGCTCTAACCACCCGACTAGCGATCCCGGGAAGAACGATCGTATGTGTGACGGCACACCGTCGTTCCACAAGGAGTGGCGGTCTGCATGGTCATCTGGGCAGAGCCGACGGGCCAACGCGCTTAGAGGACTCTTGTTGTGTTCCTTTGGAGATCCTGGAGCCATAGTAGCGATCCTAGTCCTGGAGAAGCGAACCGTAGATCGCATCCCTCTTTATAAATAATTGGCCAAGTGCGATTCGAACCCGCGCGTGGATCGGTACTACCGAAGTTTCATTCCTTTTTAACACGCTTTTATTAGCTTGGGTTGTATGTATGTCTGAATGTATGTATGTAACGGAATCTTTGAGTATAATTTTCACCAACTTCCACAACTCTGATTAATTTGAAACTTTGCACACGTATCGAGGACCGATGACCCTGATAAAATAAATATAAATTATTGAGTAATTGATAAAAATAAATAAAAATAAATTATTGAGTTTGTCACAGATTACAAAATGAACTATAATCAATCAATCGCCTCAATAATTATATAATGAAGCGATTCAAAATAAAATTCATTTTCTAGTTTTTAGTTCTATTAACAATGAAAGCGTGTGTTTTAGCATAACTATTTATTAATCTGTGGTTTTAGTTTTTGAAAACCGTTATTTATTTTAATAGTCTACATATAAAGGTTTAAGAGCTAAAAACGTCGAAAACAGGGTTTTCTTGTATGGCGTTACCCATTTATTTTCAACATATATACATACATACATAAAATATACTTTAACTACCAGAGCTAAACTAAGTAATGAAAATCAAGTAATCTTATTGGTAATTAGGCTCCCATAGTTACCGATGCTAAATTTTGAAAAAAAAATAATAATTATTATTACTTATTAAATCATATTCACTAACATTGCAGGAGTTCCTAATTCGTTAGTAAATGTAGTCATATAATATTATTAATTACCTATACCATTCACTATAATTATTTAAAAGTTGAATTGTTTAACTTTTCAAGGTATTAATAAGTGAAATCAAATTATTAGTAAAATTATTATTAGTATGTCACAGTCCAAATCTAATGTCAAGTTATCAAATTATGTCAAACAAATATACATAGAACATTACCGATTAAGATCCAATAAAAATACATTCAAATAAAAAATATTGAAACTAAAATTAAAATTAAAACGGCCAAAAAATTAATATGGTCAAATTTGGAATTTAACGAACTATGTATTAATAATTTATATTGAGCACTGTGACCGGATATTCTAGTACATAATATTTCATAACAAAATGATAAGTTGTCCTAATTTTAAAGTTCCAAGATCATTGTCACCATGTTATCTAAAATTTTATAACAATTAATTACTCAATATCTACGGTAGTGGCATAGATAAGTATAGATATCTCACCGCCTTGAAGGAAGCCATTAAATGACTTAAACGGCTGACAATTCTCTCAGACGTTTAATGGCTGTCATGTAATTTACGCGGAACAATGCCGACATGCGCAGTTAAGACACGAAATCGAAGAAAAAGTGCGAAGGAATATCGGTTCATTCGTAAGCGATCTAAAAACTATTTTCTTTTTATATTTTTCAAACACGAAAATAGATGACAGTGACAGTTGTCAAAAGGTTACATTTTCTTGTTAGGAGCGAGTAATCTATACTAATCTCATAGATTAGTAAAGATACTTCGCCGCCTTAAAATTGAATGAAGCCACAAACGGCTTATTAGTAAGTTCTTTTTTGAATTCTTGAAAAATAAAAACATTTTTAGAGAAAATTTACAAATAAATAACTAATACTGCGTAATTTACATAGTAAATAAATACTTATTTCAAATATTTTAGGGACATTTTAGCACGGAGACGTGGCAAAACATTTTTACGCAACTATTTCAATTCTCAAAACTGGGTACATTTTCTTGTTAGGAGTGAGTAATCTTTACTAATCTATGACTAATCTATGGCTAGTGGTGTTAAGTTGGTATCATGCTGGTGGATCAGGGTTGAAATTCCAAGCACGCACCTCAGATTTTTCGACCATTGAAATCAACCCATTTGCAATATATTTTTGACATAAATTTATACAGGGTGTCCCGTAAGTACCACGACAAACTCGGGGAGAATATAGGTAAGGGTCTGACCTCTGTAAGAAAAAAGTAAGTTATGGTCTGACCTCTCTAAGAAAAAAAAACCTTATTAAAAGTGTCACCGCTTTTGCACTATCGATTGTTTGTTTTTTTTTAATTCAGCCCTTTTCATCATCTTTCGCTAACTGCGTGTACAAATTTGGTGATAGTGTTTATTTTTAACACGCTTTTATTAGCTTGGGTTGTATGTTTGTATGAATGTATGTACGTAACAGTAATGGAATCTTTGAACCCGAATTCTATCCACTTGAACCTTCAGTTTAATCAAAAGGACAATGCCCATGAAAGTATGGACCGCCGTCCAGAGTTGCATCAAATTGAAACTTGTTGTGGGCGATGTATAATTAACCATATACTACCACCAATAATTATTTTTTAGATCAGCACCCGGGTTCTGAAGTTATTTACGGAAATGTTACATAACCTCAAAATCGAAAATATCCGACGATAGATTGATGGTCAGTTTTAACTGATAGTAGGTACCTATAATGTACTTCGATTAACATATTCCATTTACTTTTAAAGGTAGTAGGTAAAAAAACCTAAAATAATCCTAAAAACCTAAAATAATGAATTCCGAGTATAAAATACCGCCATTTTAATTTTTAAGAACAACAATCAACATTTCGTCTTATTTTATCTTAAATGGAATCCCCTGTTCACAGAAACTATTCTGATCGACAAATTATGTAAAAAAATCAAAAAATAATTTTAATATTACTTTCATTTTGATGCATGATAAAAAATCATTAGTCAAAACACTAATAGATCTTATTGAATTCCGAGTATAAATTTCCGCCATTTTAATTTTTAAGAACAACAATCAACATTTCGTCTTATTTTTTCTTAAATGGAATCCCCTGTTCACAGAAACTATTCTGATCGACAAATTATGTAAAAAAATCAAAAAATAATTTTAATATTACTTTCATTTTGACGCATGAGAAAAATCAGTACCAAGAATGGGCATTCTCCTTTTGAAGAATTATCAAAAACCGATGACAATACACGATTTTAATAATTTCTTACCATTGTCCTTATCAACATCCTCAGGATTAACGATTTTCGAGGCGAGATTGACCAAGCGCCTTAGACAAAGTTCATCGCAAGTTACTAGATTGAAAATAATTATTGCTTTTTAGTTTCAATAAGGCGTAACTGTTATAGCGTGATTTTTAGTTTAGAAAATAATAGGTAGGTAATGTTATTTCCCTTTAACTCAAATGTTCTGAAATAAGCTAAAAAGCGTGTTTTATAGTTTTTTGAACTATAATTATTTTTAAATTCAGCCCTTTTCATCATCTTTCGTTAAGTGCGTGTACAAATTTGGTGATGCAGTGTTTTTTTATGTTAAATACTATCAGTTAGTTGGTCTACCATATTGAATGTAAACTGTTTAAAATATGTTAAGGAAAAATGCAAAAACTAGGGCAATTTTTAGATTTTATTTTTTTTACTATTTTTTCTTTGACTATTGTCGGTAAAAAAAATGTATTGAACTATAATATTTTTTTTATAATATAAGAGTAGCAGACGAACTTGTAGTCCACCTGATGGTAAGTGGCTACTGCTGTCCATGGCCATCTGTAATCAATCCCAGATAGGATTAGATATTCCTACCTGAGGTCGGCCACAGATGCGCCGCTACCCCTGAGGACTAAGCTGGAACGCCTCGGAAAAGTTTGTCTCCCTTACCACACCCTTCAAACCAGAACACAGCAGCGCCTAAAACTGCTGTTATTAGGTAGAAATAGGTGTGGCGGTGGTGCCGCCGGAGTCGAGCCACAAAGGGTTCTACCACCTTCAGAAAGTGCACATTGCTGACAAAAATATGTCTAGTTAATAGAGATTTCTGAAAGACACTTACAATTTTAAGTTGAAGAAAAAAAGTTAAGGCTGTTTTAGCATGAAAGGGACTGAAACCAACTAAAACGTAATGATCGAGTTTTTATTAACCGACTTCAAAAAGGAGGTGGTTATCAATTCGGCCGGTATCTTTTTTTTTTTTATGTATGTACACCAATTACTCCGCCGTTAGTGCACCGATTTTAATAATTATTTTTTTATTGTGTAGAGAAGAGCTGGAAATTGGTCCCATTTAAATATGGTTAGGATCCATCAATTGGTTTTGGAGAAAAAGAGGGGAACTCCTCCACGCATGTAAATATAACAGCCATAACTTCGCCGTTTATGAACCTATTTTAATGCCTTTAATTTCGTGTGTGGACAATTGTTACAAGTTGGTCCCATTTAAATATGATGAGGATCAGAGTGGGTTCTGGAGACAAAATATGTAACTCCTCAACCGATGGGAATAATTGAGTTGTGTTTGAAGATATTTGGTGTAGGTTCTAACGAAATTGCAAAGCCAGTTCATCATTGACTATTTAAGGGTCTGATAATGTGGCTCGGAGACAAAATATGTAACTCCTCAACCGATGGGAATAATTGAGTTGTGTTTGAAGATATTTGGTGTAGGTTCTAATGAAATTGCAAAGCCAGTTCACCATTGACTATTTAGTTAGGTTAGGTAGGAACATATAAGACAATATAAAACTAAGCGAGTAGGGCGTGGCAGCGCCCTGCGAGCGGGCGGTTCCAATCAATGTAAATACAGACCTTACCTTAATTCATGGTCACGTTTATACAATTTTATATTGTATTAATATAAATGTTATTATGTCATCACTAAAAAGGGTGAAAAAACTTCAGAAAGGACTTCAGAAATATGTACTAAACCAACATTTATTTGAATTATTTTTTACTTTGTAGTGACATAGAAGTCGGTTGTATTTTTGATGTGAAACATCTATAGCCGCACGTAAAACCGATTTCTGGCGTGGCGACGCATGCCGTGCGCAATCGACTGTGCGATTCATTAAACGAATTAAGTAGTCACGATTTGAAATAAATTCGTAAATTTTTGTATTTAATGAAAATAAATGTTTATTCAATAAATAGTCATCGTTATCTGGAAAAAAATCGTAATATTTTATTTTATCATTATGACATATTTAGTTCCTATCACAATATGTTCTTTTCTGCATATAACTTTTACAAAATAATGTCGATGTTTCACATCTGCCAGGCGTCCCGTGACGGCTCACATTTTTTTTGTTAATTTTTTTTTATATTTCGCTTGCTACGTGTGAAACAGTACAAAATTTCATTGCTGACTATTTAGACACTTTAAAGTCGGCGAGGTATCTCTGTAGTTCCAGGACAAGAATAGGGCTACGGTATCCCCTGCCTGTTGTAAGAGGCGACTAAAAGGGGGCTTCTGGGGTCGTGGGTGGCAAGAGTGGGAGCTCGAACCGCCCGGCCAACGGCCCCGGGAAGGACGGCGGTATTTGCGGTCGCATACCGTCGTACGCACCAGACGGTGCGGTGAGCGATAAGCTCACCTGGGCGGAGCCCGACGGGGCAATGCGCTAAGAGGACTCCGGTTGCGTTCCTTTGGAGATCCCGGAGTCCTCTACGCAGCGCTGAGGACGGCCACCGGGGGGGTTTTAGTGCGGTAAGAATCCCACATAACCCTGTGTCGCTCCCACGACATCGGGTACCTTTTGAAGGTTTCCCCCTCGTGAACAAAAAAAAGACATTTTAAAGTATCCTTTTTCAGTTCTAAAAAACCGACTACGTAACTAACTAGCAAATAAAGTAATATAATTTTTCAAGTCAATTTTCACCTACTTTTAACTGTCGTTTCGAAGTGAAACTTAATATTTGTATGTAATTTGAATGACAAAGATGATGAAGCTGGAGATGGTAGATCTCCTTCAGTGTTTACCCTTAGTCGCTGAAGAGTTAGAATATTGCCCTTGGCTCCACTATCAGATCAGTTCCAAGATACCAAATTATGGCAATTAGATAAAAATTATATACAAAATGTTTTACTTTATTAAAAGAAATACGGAAAAATTCTTCCAACGTAATTAATTTCAAGCGCCTGATAACTACCAAACGCAATAACATTAAACATAATAGTTATTATGTAGGTAAATTGAAACCGCAATAATCTGAGAACAACAGTTATTAAAATTATCAGGCGCTGTTAATTTTTATTGTGAACCGAACAAGATCAACTTTAAATACGATAATATTTTATGTCGGCCACATATGTGTTGCATCCCTGAGGACTAAGCTGGAACGCCTCGGAAAAGTATGTCTCCCTTACCACACCCTCCAAACCAGAACACAGCAGCGCTTAACACTTTCTTTTTACCCGACTGCCAAGGAAGGGTTATGTTTTTCGCGTGTATCTTGTATGATTGTCTTTCTTTATTATAATATAGGAGAAGCGGACGAGCATGCGGTCCACCTAAGCAAGCAGCTACTGCCGCACATGGACATCCGTAATCAACCCTAGATAAGTTTAGATATTCCTACCTGAGGTCGGCCACGGTTTCGCCGTTACTCCTGAGAACTTAGCTGGAACGCCTCGGATATCTCCATTACCACACCCTTCAAACCAGAACACAGCAGCGCTTAACACTGATGTTATAGGGTAGGTGTGATGGTGGTACCTCCGGAATCGAACCAGGAACCACATTTGAAAATTGAGACTTATGTAAAAAGAAAAATTTAGGTTAAGGCGTATGGTATTTGGCACATAATTATAATTAAACATAGGCTTAAAACACACGGAGCGGTTTTTTTCGACTTTGCGCGTGTGATTTCGCTGTATTTATTTTGTTTTTAAAATGACAGCTATGTGTTTAGAATGTATAGTCCGCGTAAAACTGCTAGTCCGCTCTGAATATAGAAATGGATCGCGTCGTCATAGGAACTTGTATGTTTGGCGAACTATACCTGGATAGCCGAGCTAAAAAAAACATAACTAAACTTAACTAAACGCTTTCTACATTCACAGCCCCACACTAGGATTCCCTGTATCGTGGGTGCTATGGACACACACAGAGACAAATACACAAACACCCAGACCCAGAAACAGAAACCTAAATTCATCATTCAGATCTGTCTGGCCGGGGATCGAACCCGGGACACTGCGCGTCAAACCGGTATGGTGACCACTCCGCCACGCGGGTATTATAAAAATACTAGCTGACCTGGCAAACGTTGTGTTGCCATATAAATAAAAAAAATGTTACCACACAACAACAACCCTTGTGGACCCTTGTGAACAACCCTTATCACTTACGGGTTTGAAAAATAGATAGAATATTTTAAACTGCGATGGTAGCAAAGTCTGTCGAATCCAATGTGAAACAATCCAAAATCAACAACTACTTACGAATTAAAAATTAATTAAAAAAAACCTTTTCCTACTGACTAAATTGTGAATATAAACCATTCTCAAGCCCTTGAACACACACAACAAATTTCATCAAAATCAGCCCAGTCGTTTAGGAGGAGTTCAGTGACATACACACGCACATAAGAAATATATATGTAAAGATATTTTAAAATCTTCAAAAACATTACCTTCCACGGTTAAAAAAAACGCTCCGTGAGTTCTCGTACAAGTTTCTACAATTATTATATTTCTAACAGGTTTTGGTATCATGATACATCTCACGGATAACCATGAAATTTTTAAATAAACTAGAAATTTAATATTAGTCACACTTTCCACTACAAAATGTTGTTTTTTTGTGACGGGCATATTCCTGTTTAGTCAGTGGAGACTAGCCCAAATCCTAGTTAAGTACACCTATTCTACCCTATAGCACCCTACCCCTACCTACCCTATACCCTATATACGAAGGTGGTAGAACCCTTTGTGGTTCGACTCCGGCGGCACCACCGCCACACCTATTTCTGCCTAATAACAGCAGTGTTAAGCGCTGCTGTGTTCTGGTTTCAAGGGTGTGGTAAGGGAGACAGACTTCCGAGGCGTTCCAGCTTAGTCCTCAGGTGTAGCGGCGCATCACTGTGGCCGACATAGATAGGAATATCTAATCCTATCTGGGGTTGATTACAAATGTCTATGGGCGGCAGTAGCCACTTACCATCAGGTGGACTGCATGCTTGTCTGCTATTTCTATATTATAAAAAAAGTCAATGACATTAACAATTGAATTATTTTAAAAATAAAAGTACCTAATGGATTTTTTTAAGATTTCTTAAAGAAAATTCGTAAATAATTAAATACCATTTTAAAAATTGGTTCATAAAAATCGAAAATTAGACAAAAATAATTCACCAAGTACAGTCGAACTCACACGTGGATTCTTCCATACCACCAAATTAATGTTCATTATTTTTTTCTATTCATTTTATTATTTTCAACAATACTTAGTTATATGGCACAAAAATAGATGGCGTTGGGGTGATGATGAATGATACGTAAGCAACGTATAATAAAATTAAAATAACTATATTCAAATTTGTTTTATGGTTCTTATTTGTATTATTATAATACCAGTTATAGTAGTAAACGGATTGTAAAAATTTCAACCGTCTTCTTAGTACGGTTTAAGAGTTAGATCGAAATAATTATAGTTCAAAAAACTAAAAAACACGCTTTTATGATAAAATCAACTAAAAAGTAGAAAATAATTTTCAATCTAAGAATCAATTAAGGAACAGTAAATAGTATAATTGTGGAAAAAGTGTGGGGTGCTTTTCGAACCTGATAAATGGAGCACCCCACACTTTTTCCACAATTATACTATTTACTGTTCCTTAATTGATTCTTAGATTGAAAATTATTTTCTACTTTTTAGTTGATTTTATCATAAAAGCGTGTTTTTTAGTTTTTTGAACTATAATTATTTATTAATTTTTAGTATTTCTCGTTATAGCGACCACCATTATTCATCGTTTGTAAAAAAATCAAGTGTCTATCTATTACGATTTAAGAGATAAAGACCAACGACAGACGAACAGACCGCAGAGGGTTTCGTTTTAACCTTTGAGTACGGAATCCTAAAAATCATTCTACAAGAGGGCATTATAGATATGTTTCAGAACATTTGAGTTATAGGGAAATAACATTATTATTTTCTAAACTAAAAATCACGATATATAAATTACGCCTATTGAAACTAAATAGCAATAATTATTATTTGCAATCTAAAGTTGCGATGAACTTTGCTGAAGGTGCTTGAAAAATCTCGCCTCGAAAATCGTTAATCCTGAGGATGTTGATAAGGACAATGGTACAAAACTATTAATGTTTAAAATATTGAATTGACATCGGTCCTTAATAAGTATGCCAAATTTCGAGTTAATCCGACGTTTTGAAGGGGGTTAAAATCATGTTCAAAGATTCCGTTACATACTAACATACATACGTCTGAAGCTAATAAAAGCGTGTTAAAATGCCGAAAAATACTGGTTTGTAGTGTGAAGACCTCTTTAAATATTCAACTTTATTTTATATTTAGTATGTGTTGTTATAGCTGCCACCGTTATGCATCATCTGTAAATCATGTGTCTATCTATTACGGTTCCGGAGATAGAGCCCTGTGACAGACGGACAGACAGCGAAGTCTTAGTAATAGGGTTCGGTTTTTACCCTTTGGGTACGGAACCCTAATAATCGATTATTTTTACATCCCTACACTGAGAGGAAGGCAGCGATAGCCTATGGTTAAGAAACTTCGCCTCTCAATCGAGGGGTCCGAGGTTTAAATCCCAGGCACGCACCTCTGATTTTTCAAAGTTATGTGCATATTAGAAATTAACTATCACTTGCTTAAAACGTTGAAGGAAAACATCATGAGGAAACCTGTATACCTGAGAGATTTATAAAAAAAAATCTCAAAGGTATGTGAAGTCTACCAATACGCACTTGGCCAGCGCGGTGGACTATGGCCTAATCCTTCTCATTCTGAGAGGAGACCCGTGCCAGCAGTGGGACTATAATGGGTTGATGATGATGATGACACTGAGAGAGTACTTGTACTCTGTACCTCTGAACTCCATACGCTGTGACATCTACGCATCACGTGTGCCTTATATGATAGGAAAAGTATGTATGAAACCATATACCTATAGTCTGATTCATAATTAGGTGTCCAAAATGTAAACAAACAAATGTCACTGTCAAAATTAACAAGAAACACAAACTTTAACAAACTCAAAAAAAAACGAAAATTTAACAAATATACACAATTTAACAAACGCATTACGTAAACGAGAAAACATTAGAGTTTGATCACAATCACGAAAATGAATAATATCAGTTACGAAACTTAAAAATGACAGCACAAGAAATGTCTTGGATTCCGATTGTGTTACCATTAACTCATTTTAATTTTCTACCATAAACTTTGTTTTTTATTATTATTACTGTATGGAACAAAATTGAGGTGATATAAATATTAGAAAATGTGAATTAATCTTAATTTATTTAGATTATTATTTTATTATTGTTGTAATACTTAAATATCGACAAAAATAAATACTACCATTTCTAACGTATTTTCTTCATAGGTCAACCTTTGTTTACATTTTGGACACCTAATTATGAATCAGAGTATACATTATAACATGCTAATAGACATACCGATAATATATGACTGGAGTATATAGTATGAGTGGAAAATCTTGATGTTTAGAGTTCGTAGGTAATTTACAAGAATTTGATTTTATTAAAAAAGTGAAAAATGTTAGCCACCTACGCACACATCAAAAATATCCTGTATATTTTATGTCTGTGTGTATGTATGGTGCGTATGTTCGTATGTGTGTTTGTGTATGTTTGACAACCCTAAATTAGCTGTGATCGTAGATGTTATCTGAAGTATCGGAATTTGCCAATGAGGCCCTTAAACATCATCTCGTATGTTTTTGATGTGAAACATCTATAGCCGCACGTAAAACCGATTTCTGGCGTGGCGACGCATGCCGCGGCGACGCGTCGCCACGCTATACGATGGTATATATATACAGTCTATATGCAGTAGTGTGTACGGTGTGGCGACGCGTCGCCATGCGCAATCCACTGTGCGATTCTCTCCCACTCGATCTGGCGTTAAGCCATCAACAAATTCGTAAATTTTTGTATTTAATGAAAATAAATGTTTATTCAATAAATAATCATCGTTATCTGGAAAAAAATCGTAATATTTTATTGTATCATTATGACATATTTAGTTCCTATCACAATATGTTCTTTTCTGCGTATTACTTTTACAAAATAATGTCGATGTTTCACATCTGCCAGGCGTCCCGTGACGGCTCACATTTTTTTGTCTTTCTTTCTCTCTATCTCTTTCTCTGTATGTGTGTGGGTATGCGTATTCGCACATATATGCGGTACACGTGTGCGTATGTATGTGGTGTATGTGTTGGTGTATGCGTCAACTATGTGTGTATGTTTTGTACAACCCTACTATTCTGTGGTTGATCGTAGATCTTATCTCAGGATTACTTTAAGACGTTTTTGTTTCTTACACCATAACAAAAACTAGAAACAAGTTTACTTACGTAACAACTTAGTTACATAACAACGTAGTTGGTTTCATTCAAGGTTAATTCAAAGGCGTTCTAATTTAGTTTAAATTAAATTGGAGCTCATCTAAACTTATATTCTTATAACAACAGTGTTAGCCAGCAGATAAAATTAGATAGTTAGTAGTATATGAGGGGGTTTTACTCTTCAGGTAGCAACGCATCTTGTCCCTGTAGTTCTCAGACCAGAATAGGGCTTGCTTTTTTTTTGTAATATAGGAGTAGCAGACGAGCATACATTCCACCTGATGGTATGTGGCTACTGCCACCCATGGACATCTGTAATCAACCCCAGATAGGATTAGATATTCCTACCTGAGGTTGGCCACAAATGCGCCGCTACCCCTGAGGACTAAGCTGGAACGCCTCGGAAAAGTCTGTCTCCCTTACGACACCCTTCAAACCGGAACACAGCAGCGCTTAACACTACTGTTATTCGGCAGAAATAGGTGTGGCGGTGGTGCCGCCGGAGTCGAACCACAAAGGGTTCTACCACCTTCAAATTATTGTATCCCGTGCCTGTCTTAAGAGGCGACTAAAAGGGGCTTCTGGGATCGCGTTATCTTCTTCAATTTCTTAAAAACATACATAACACACAAACCTTTTAGTATATAAGAAAGTGTACTTTTATGACTTTAAAATAAAACAATTGATGACGTATGTATCCATATACTCATGTGCGTATGTATTTGTGTCTATTTATTATATACTAGCTCTTACCCGCGGCTTTCTCGCGGTCAGAGGTTTTTATCTATCCCTCGGGAATGATAAAATTATTCGAGATAAAAAGTACCCCATGTCTTCTCAATTTTTTTTTTAATTCAAAATAGGGTCTTTACAGATTTCTGTCGATACAACTACCATCACTTCACAAAGTGTTTCGTTATGGAGAAGAAGCGGTGAAGGAACTCCATAACACACATCTTATTCATTTTAAAAATAAATATTTTATACAATTGCAAACTTAACCTAATAATAACCAACGTGTGTACAAAATTTCACGACAATCGATTATACAGGGTGAATTTTTAAAACGGGCCTTCAGGGCCAAATCCGAAACTATAAGGATTAGCGAAAAATGCTGAGAGGAGTTACGAGGCCGATTTTGATAAAAACTAAAACTGCATCATTAGTTTTTTAAAATATTTTTTTCCTTAGCCGGGAATCGAACGAGTTCATTTTGAAAAAAAAATACAGAATACAGAATTTGATCCTTATAAGCGACACTATCAGATAGTGGAATAATATAGAGGGTGTATTTTTTTCAAAATGAACTCGTTCGATTCCCGGCTAGGGAAAAAGTTATTTTAACAAAGTAATGATGCAGTTTTAGTTTTTATCAAAATCGGCCTTGTAACTGCTTTCAGCATTTTTCGCTAATCCTTATAGTTATGGATTTGGCCCTGAAGGCCCGTTTGAAAAATTCACCCTGTATAGTTATGTGTACACTGTACATGTAGCAAAGAGAGAAACAAACAAACGAACAAACAGACAGACATACAGACAGACAAAGAAACAAACACACATGCAAACAATCATACAAACAAACAAGCGAACAAACAAACGAAAATGTAAATAAATAAACAAACAAACAATATAAGTTATAAAGTTACTTAGTATTAGGATTACATTATTACATAAGTGAGCAGTTATGAACGTTTCAAACTAGCGAAATAGCCACATAAATGTACTAATAATACATAAACATCTTTACAAAGTACTAGTATCACATAAAACATTTCTTGTTTAACTATTTTTTATTAGGGTTCCGTACCTAGAGGGTAAAAACGGCACCCTAAGACTTCGCTGTCTGTCCGTCTGTCACAGGGCTCTATCTCTGGAACCGTAATAGATAGAAACTTGAAATTTTACAAAGGCTGAATAACGGTGGCCGCTATAACAACAAATACTAAAAATAAAAAAGTTGAATACAAAAAGGGGTCCCCATACAACAAACTGTTATTCGGAACCAAGTAACTTTTAAACCGTTATCGGTAGACTGTTCAAATTTTCACAATGTGTACTTTAAAGGCTGCTATAATGGTAAATTCTAGAAAATGTTGGTTCTACAGAACCCTACAGGTGTAGGTATAACTTGCACTTGGACAATTATTAAAATTTACGGGACATAAAAACATAATGCCTTGAACTTTGCACAATACTGCAAATAATATAACAATTTGTGTTACTATAAGGTATTACTTACGAGTACTTTTATGATACCAGACGTGTATTTATTTATAAATAATATATTAATAATTAATAATAAACAGTAATATTAATTACAATCATGTTTGAAATTAAATTATGTGTGAACTTCAGTGTTTTGTTGTTAAAGAAAACGGTTTTTCATTTATTTTATTTCATAGTTTTGATGTATACGTCAAGTTTCGGATTGAATACTATTATGCCAAGAATAAGTGACGAATCCCACCAAATTTTACAGGACAGTAAGAATTATTCGTACTGTTTTCTTACAAATTGGAATTTGGTAAGTAATCTACACTAATATTATAAAGAGGAAAACTTTGTTTGTTTGGTTGTAATGAATAGGCTCAAAAATTACTGGACCGATTTTAAAAGTCTTTCACCATTCGAAAGCTACATTATCCACGAGTAACATAGGCTATATTTTATGAATATATTTGATAAATAGATTTTGAGGCAGTACAAAGTTTGCCGGGTCAGCTAGTTAATAATGAATTCATATTTTTAATTATAAATAGTTGTGTCATAGTGGTCTAATGTCGAACATAAACACTATGGAATGTTATAGGAATTTGAATTTATTATAAAAAAAATTAAATTAATTAAAAATAAACGTATATTAAACGAATTAAAAATAATTATAAACATAAACTCGATTGTTTCAAATAATTAACTTAAAAAGGGAAACCAAGGATTCAGTAATTAAAACAATATATTCGAATTGAAATTGAATGTTATGAAGTGCTGTAGGTACAAATTGAAGGAACCCTCTGTGTTTCGACTCCGGCGGCACCACCGCCACATCTATTTCTGTTATAACAGCAGTGTTAGGCGCTGCTGTGTTCTGGTTTGAAGGGTGTGGTAAGGGAGACATACTTTTCCGAAGTGATCCAACTTAGTCCTCAGGGGTAGCGGCGCATCTGTAGCCAGTTTAGGTATGAATCTAATCCTATCTGGGGTTATAGATGTTCATGGGCGATAGTAGACACTTACTATCAGGTGGACTGCATGCTTTGTTACTTCATATAAAAATAAAAATTACAAAGTATGTTTTTGACGATAGGAATTTAAAAATGTATGTAAAGTTATTTGAAATGAAACTTTTGAAGACGTACTAAGGTCACAGGAAAACGAAAGGTTCACTAACCTTTAATTTAAAATATATATACATGTCTGAATTAAAATAGCGATTTTATCTTTATATAAGAGATGCGCTGACTTACATATGAGGCCTTAGTCCTCAGTGGCATGGAGCTGGTCACAGATGTCCAGTGACTTACCATCAGGTGGACTGCATAATAAATATAGTTCAAAAAACTAAAAACCACGCTTTTATGGTAAAATCAACTAAAAAGTAGAAAAGTATTCTATCTCATTCTTTCATACATGCCGGGTAAGATAAGGATGTATGTTGATCTCTTTCTACTGAAAAACGGAGTTACTCACTGACAAATATAAGTGAAGCTAATATAAAGCGTGTAAAAACTCCCTATTAAGCTCCCATAAGGCTTTAATTTTAAACGTTTTACTTATATTTATCTATTTTATACTTATAAAAAAATCAAGTTAAAAATCCAAGTTCAAGTAGGGACGTGAAAAAAATCGATTTTATTTAAATCGATTTTTTAATAAAGGATAATCGATTATTCATATAATGATATTTTATTTAAAAACAAAATAATCGGTATTTCGATTTTGATCGATATGAATCGATTATTTACATATACGGTCGGCAATGCGACCCTCTCCTTGCAGAATTCAGTTTCCAAATCGATTATTACTAAAGACTCGATTATTATTACAAATAATCGATGTTTTTACTAATCGATTTAGATTGAGAAATAAAACATCGATATTTTTACGTGTTGTCACATGCCTAGTTTCTAGAACTATAGATTTAATGTGTTGCCTGTCAGTCAGTGGTATTAAATAAATGAATAATAAGTAATTTTATATTAATATTCATGTAATCTTTTTTATTACATAATAATATTGTGTGTAATAATTATTCATTACTTTAAAGCACGCATAGAATTATAAATTCGTATGTATTTTCACGCTTCGATAATTTATAAATTATAACATACTAGTTATGCCGTACGGATATTGCGTTTAAAAATATAAATAACAAATAAAATCCTTTCCTTCATCGCACCACTCGCCGAAGGATGAGGTTCCATCCACATCAGCTTGACCCGTGGCGGTCCTCCACGGTTCGGTTTGCACGGTCATTTTTACCGCGTACGTGCAAAATGTGGAATGAACTTCCTCCTGAGGTATTCCCTCAGGACTCTTCAAGAGGGGTGTAAAAAGAACTCTCTTTCAAAGCCAGCGATGCATTGGCGACTCCTCTGGTGTTGCAAATGTCCATAGGCGGTGACTTCTTTCCATCAGGTAGCCCGTCTGCCTTATCGTTAGGTTAAATATAAAAAAAAAATACATAAACTTCAAAATAATTCGCCAAGTACAAGTCGAACTCGCACATGGAGGCTTTCGTACCACCAAATGTTCATTATTTTTATTCATTTTATTATCCAACAATACTTAGTTATATGAAATAAAAATAGATGGCGTTGGGGTGATGATGAATGATACGTAAATTTTCAACAATACTTAGTTATACGAAACAACAATAGATAGCGTTGGGGTGATAATGAATGGTACGTAAACAACGTATAATAAACTACAGCCACTAACGGACAGACAGCGAAGTCTTAGGGTTCCGTTTTTTCCCTTTGGGTACGGAACCCTAAAAAAAGATAGCTTAGTGATGAATAGAGGAATCCTGAGATGTCCTACAAAAAAGTTTTCAAAGGTATGTGAAGTCTACCAATAGTCCAATACGCACTTGTCCAGCGCGGTGGACTACGGCCTAATCCTTCTCACTCTGAGACCCGTGCCCAGCAGTGGGGTAGTAATGGGTTAATGATGATAATGAAATAAAGTTTCCCCACTCGTCCACTATACTTCCATAGCCCCCCCACTGCTGGGCATTCTGTTCTAAGAATCGGAGGAGTTTAGGGCATAGTCCACCGTGCTAACCAAATGCGATGGGCTATGGCCTAAGCCCTTTGTAGACTTCATACACCCTTGAGAACTGTTTTTAAGATTTCTTAGAAGATGTTTGTTTTCCTTACTATGTTTTTTTACCTTTTAAGTAAGTGATAGTTATTTTTTTAAATGTATAAATAAATGACTTTGAAAAATTTGCGATGCTTGATTGAGATTTGATCCTTGGACGGCTCGACTGATGCTAAATTTGAATCTCACAAAAAAAAGTTCAAACATGTCGTTAAACAAACGCTATGTAATAAAGCGTACTATAAACTAAGTGATTATTTGACTGACAAAACGGTGTGGTCTGAATTAGCTCCAGCTCCACATGTACCATTATGTTAAGTTGACATTGTAAAAAACATTTTTTTTTTAAGATGTTATAGAGTTTCTTTCGCCGCTTCTTCTCCATAACGAAACACTGTGAAGTGGTGGTAGTTGTATTGACATTCAACAAGTAATTAATTTAAAAAATCAAAAAACCCGACTGCCCCAAAAAGGCTGAAGTAGATATCATATAGGCTATTAATAATAAATAGTTTGTGAATATTTCAACTGGCTGTTTAAATGTCAAGAGGGAGGTCCGGCATGGGCCTATGGTCCTGGAGAGCTTCGAAATACAGTTATCTACTCTTACTATTTAAAAATCAATAGATCGATGTCAGAGAATTTACATTTAAAATTACATTAAACTAGCTGACCCTCCAAACTTTGTACCGCCTCAAAATCTATTTATCACATATATTTCATATAAAATATAGCCTATGTTACTCGTAGATAATGTAGCTTTCGAATTGTGAAAGAATTTTTAAAATCGGTCCAGTAGTTTTTGAGCCTATTCATTACAACCAAACAAACAAACAAAGTTTTCCTATATATAACTTCAGTAATTCAAAGTTACGGTCATTATTTTACCTCGTTAGAGGTAGAATTTCATTATTTTTATCCAACAAGCCTGATACAAAATTTCATAGTGTTTGCTTCAAAATTGACGGTTGTTCAAATGTACTTTTAACCCTTATTTTACCCTCTACAGGGTTGATTTTTTGGATGGGGATAAATAAGTGCGTCCTTGTTCCTATCCAAATACAAAATTTTATAGTAGTTGCTTCAAAATTTAAGGATTTCAAAAAAACTATTTTCCCCTATTTTACCCTCTTAAGGGTAGAATTTCCAAAAGGCTTTTCTTAGTACTTATTCACGCTATATAGAGAACCTATGTGCTAAATTTCAGAACTGTAAGGTCCTTAGTTTAGGGTGTACGTTGATTTCTGAAAAATGAAAAAGTCATTTAGTTAGTCAGTCAATCAGTCACCTTGCTGTTTTATATATATACAAATATGTTTTTATAATCTCCGTTTAATTTCCTTTCATTTGATACCCTACTTGATAGGTTCGGTTAACTTTTTTTTTTACATGTGTTACTATTTCGCGTCAAAAATCCGCCATTTTGTTTTTTTTTTACTAAGACCTATCTAAGGACACTCGGGTCATTGAGACAAATAAAATGACACCTTAACTGTTGAAATTCATCCAGCCGTTTGTTAGATCGGATCAAATAAAGAAAGACAAACATACAAGATACGCGCGAAAAACATAACCCTTCCTTGGCAGTCGGGTAAAAAGTACTCTGTAAAGATTCTATTTTGAATAAAAAGAAAATTGATTTGATTTTGATTTGAAACCACTATGCTATCACTGCTTTTTTTCTACTTTTCCCATATAAAAATAACTAACCTTTTTCGGACGTCTTATCTAGATTACTATTTTTTTATTGTCGCTTAAAACCTTCCACAATAACAACCTATTAAGCTGGAAAATATTATTTTCCAAACCAACTGGTTTTACCAGAGTTTTGCCTTTAAACAATCTCGTCAGCTATATACAAGTAGGTATATTATATATAAACTTTTTTGTTAATATGAACGTCAACCTATAAGAAAGAATACGTTCGTCATTTGAATATTTTTTTTGGAAAATGATGTCGTAAATGAGCATGTAGTATACAATAAGTATATAGTATAAAGTATAAGATAACAAAAAAAAAAAAAACAAAATGAAAAATAAGAAAATGAAACAAGAAAATGTACCCAGTTTTGAGAATTGAAATAGTTGCGTAAAAAAGTTTTGCCACGTCTCCGTGCTAAAATGTCCCTAAAATATTTGAAATAATTACTTATTTATTATGTAAATTACGCAGTATTAGTTATTTAGTCATTTAAATTAATTAGTAAATTTTCTTTAAAAATGTTTTTATTTGTCAAGAATTGAAAAAAATGAACTTACTCGTACTATAATAAGCTGTTTGTGGCTTCATTCAATTTCAAGGCGGCGAAGTATCTTTACTAATCTATGGTAGTGTAAGTACTTTTAGTAAGGTAGATGTAAAAAAACATTATTAACCGACTTTGGTGTATTAGATATTTGTTGATACATTTTGAAATTGGTAGAATCCTTGGTTTGACTCAGAAGGTACACACTATTCACACCTATTCTGCCTCGTAACAGCGGTATTGCTGCTGTGTTCTGGTTTGAAGGGCGTGGTAAGGGAGACATTAGACTTAATTAGACATTCTAACTTAGGCATTATAACCAACAAATCTAGGCCGACGTCTGCTAGGATTCGAATCCTTTTGAGGTAGAAAAAAATTTTTTTGATGTGATTTGATTTGATTTCTAGATTTTAGTTCGATTAGAAATAAAAGTGTGTTTTTTGAGTTTTTTTAAACTATTATTTATTTACAAGACTATTTTTAATCTGATTTCATTATATAACATCGTGAAGTAGGTATGGACTGCCCATTAATTATAATTGGAATAGCTTCATTATTTAAGATAATTAGTTGGATTATAAAATAAATGTTCTTAACATTACATTAGAATACAATAGTCAGGGTTATAGTATTAATTACTATTACATAATTAAAATATAAATATCTATTTTAATTCTTCAGAAAATAAATAAAAAACAAGCTTTTAATAAGGTCATTTTGATTCTCGCTCAGAACTTTTTTTAACGTGATAGTCATTTTTTATCTTTTTTTTTAATATAGTAGTAGAGGAGCTTGCAATCCACCTGATGGTAAGTGGCTACTGCCGCCCATGGACGTCTAATCAACCCCAGATAGAAATCGTGAGGACTAAGCTAGAACGCCTCGAAAAAGTATATCTCCTTTACCACACCCTTCAAACCAGAATACACCAGCGCATAACACTACTGTTATTAGGTAGAAATAGGTGTGGCGGTGATGCCGCCGGAGTCAAACCACAAAGGGGGTTCTCATCATCATCAATCCATTATCGTCCCAATGCTGGACACGGGTCTCCTCTCAGAATGAAAAGGATTAGGCCATAGTCCACCGCGCTGGCCAAGTGTGTATTAGTAGACTTCACATACCCTTGAGATTTTTTTTTTATAAAATCTCTTAGGTATGCAGGTTTCCTCACGATGTTTTCCTTCACCGTTTAGCAAGTGAAAACTAATTTCTAATACGCACATAACTTTGAAAAATCAGAGGTGCCTGGAATTTGAGCCTCGGACCCTCCGATCGAGAGGCCGAGTTTCTTAACCACTAGGCTATCACTGCAGAGGGGGTTCTATTACCTTCATATTATGGGGATGCATAAAAAATTATTGGTCTGCCAACTTCAGGCGTTTGCAATATTGAATTTAAAATAACGTCACTAAGTAAATAAAAGCTTATATAAAGTTTATGGCTCATAATATTTATATATAATCTTTATAATTTATTTATTTTTATTTCGATAATACATTTTTTTTTTATAATATAGGAGTAGCAGACGAGCATGCAGTCCACCTGATGGTAAGTGGCTACTGCCGCCCATGGACATCTGTAATGAACCCCAGATAGATATTCCTACCTAATGTCGGCCACAGATGCGCTGCTACTCCTGAGGACTAAGCTGGAACGCCTCGGAAAAGTCTGTCTCTCTTACCACGCCTTTCAAACCGGAACACAGCAGCGCCTAACATTGCTGTTATTAGGTAGAAATAGGTGTGGCGGTGGTGCCGCCGGAGTCGAACCACAAAGGGTTCTACCACCTTCAATTATTCATAAAACATAAATACAATATATATAAATTATAATTATGTACGTATATGAAAACAATCATCGCTTTAAATAAAAAAAACATCTAGGCTCATAATTAAACGCTTTCTACACATTTTATACATTCAGCCCCACACTAGGAATCCCTGTATCGTGGGTACCATGAACACACAAAGACAAATACACAAACACCCAGACCCAGAAACAGAATTCTAAATTTAGAAATCTGTCTGGCCGGGGATCGTACCCGGAACCCTCTGCGCGTTCTACATGAATCAATTTTAAATGCATGAATTGAATTTATTAAAAGCAATAAACACAATAAAAAAATATATTTTAGGATCATAATTACATTAAATATATTAATATCGTCATAGATATATTACACTTATTAAAATAGTAGGTAATTTGAAAGCGCAGTATATTTATTCACTTACATAATTATAGATAACGTTAATTGGAAGTCATTATTGATATGTAACGAATCTATGTCTGTACATCTTCTAGTGTTGCTAGTATGCGCTTGGAGTTTTTACCCAATGTTTTGGGAAAATTCCGGATATGGATTTTTAGATCGCCTTATCCTTCTTCTTTCTTTTCGTTGGACGTTACCCATTTCTCTAAAGCCCTTTATGTACATACTTGATACTGTATATAGTGATATAGTTTGTAAATTTATTGTTAACTAGCTGACCGGCCAAACGTTGTGTTGCCATATAAATAAAAAAAAATGTTAAGGGTGAACAACCCTTATCACTTACGGGTTTGAAAAATAGATAGAACATTTGAAACCGCGATGGCAGCGAAGTCTGTCGAATCCAATGTGAAACATTCTAAAATCAACAACTACTGACGAATTAAAAATTAATTAAAATAACCTTTTCCCACGGACTAAATTGTGAATCTAAAATTCTAAACCATTCTCAAGTCCCCTTGAACACACACAACAAATTTCATCAAAATCAGTCCAGTCGTTTAGGAGGAGTTCAGTGACATACACACGCACATAAGAAATATATATATATAAAGATGTAATTATTATATGTAAATAAATATTCTTGATACTTGAATATTGACGTTTTAGAGGAGAACAAATACTCAAGGCTTAGGCCTTAAAATTTTGATCATTATTATTATTTTTTTGAAATATGAATTTTAATAAATTACTCGTACCTACTGTAATCGGTGAAATGCATGTACCTGGGGCTGATTACAGATTCCCATGGGCGGCAGTGACCACTTACCATCAGGTGGACTGCATGCTCGTCCGCTACTCTTCTATATATTTGTATAACTCAAAGGTGACTGACTGACATAGTGATCTATCAATGCACAGCCCAAACCACTGGACGGATCGGGCTGAAATTTGGCATGCAGGTAGATGTTATGACATAGGCATCCGCTAAGAAAGGATTTTGATCAACTCTCCAAGGGGATAAAAATATTACTTCGTAACGCGAGCGAAGCCGCGGGCAAAAGCTCATATATTATGAAAACATATTTTTATCTACATATTCTATAATATTTTATTTATCATGAGAACAGTCTTAACTGAACTTTGAAGGTGGTAGAACCCTTTGTGGTTCGACTCCGGCGGCACCACCGCCACACCTATTTCAGCCCAATAACAGCAGTGTTAACCGCTGCTGTGTTCCGTTTTGAAGGGTGTGGTAAGGGAGACATACTTTTCCGAGGCGTTCCAGCTTAGTCCTCAGGGGTAGCGGCGCATCTGTGGCCAACCTTAGATAGGAATATCTAATCATATCTGGGGTTGATTACAGATGTCCATGGGCGGCAGTAGCCACTTACCATCAGGTGGACTGCATGCTCGTCTGCTACTCCTATATTATATAAAAAAAACTACAACATCGAAATGAAGGTAAAAAAGAGAACACAAAAATATAGTTTACTTCAAGCCACACATTAAATAATTAGTTTCTTTATTTTACAACCAAAATGCATTTTAGTAGGGATTACGTGTGCTCTTTTTTAACAACAAAAAATTTAGCCACTCTAAAATGTATGCAGTATTAACCTTGAAAATCGGACAAGGTTTACCAAAGTCAATGTTGTAATGTTAGTATTAAGATTGTGATCTATCCGAAATATTTACCTGAGAACTGTTGCTTTTAATTATATAAATGGACAATTGTAATCAACCTCAGATAAGATTTGTTCTTCCTCGATTACCTGAGGTCGGCCACAGATGCGCCGCTACCCCTGAGGACTGGAATGAGGTAACTGGAACGCCTCGAAAAAGTATGTCTCCCTTACCACACCTTTCAAACACTGTTATGAGGCACAAATAGGTGTGGCGGTGATGCCGTAGTCGAACTACAAAGGGTTCTACCACAAAATACTTACAAATAAGTTTAAACGCCTTGTTAGTTTTTTAACAGAAGTAGTTAACGAGCATGTAGTTTACCTGGTTAGCTACTGCTGTTATGAGGCAGAAATTGGTGTGGCGGTGGTGCCATCGGAGTCGTACCACAAAGGGTTCTACCACCTTCAAACTTGTTTTAAGTAGTACATACTTTAATTAAATAAGTACATAACCTGTTTGCAATGTAATAACAGTCACTAAATGTTAAGGTAGCTTTATCATACAAATCAAATCTAATCAGTCTTTATTCGCAAATAAGGTTATACAATAGGTGTTCGATTAATATAATGATCTGATATGCATGCAAATATAAAATTATGTTTAGTATTACAATTATTAATTATGTTTATGTCAATTATTTTATTAAATATATTTTAGGAGTCAATTTTTAAAAATGTCAATATTCTATTTACTAATGTCACATTAAAATAATTTTATCATTTAAATATTCATTATTTGTGTAATAATATTTTCTTAATAATAATTTCTTAAGTTTATGTTTAAATTTATGTTGTACATTTTGTTTTATTTTAAAATATGCAAGTTATATAAAAATGAGTTAAAAAGGCCTTCAAGGTTGGTTTTCTCACGGCTTTTTTATTGTCATTCAAGTAAGTACGTTAATTTGCGTTTTAAAAATTCAACGGTATTTGAACCCCAGACTTCTCGATTGATTAGGTTTCAAACTACTTTTGCAGTATATAAGATATACATACTAATATCCATTTATCTGTAACAGTAATCTTATATATAAAATTCTCGTGTCACAATGTTAGTTACCGTACACCTCCGAAACGGCTTTACCGATTTTCACCAAATTTTATATGCATATTCAGTAGGTCTGAGAATCGGCTAATATCTATTTTTCATACCCCTAAGTGATAAGTGATAAATGTTAAGTTCACCCTTAACATTTTTTTTTATTTATATATATATTTCTTTTTATTTATACAACGTTTGCCGAGTCAGCTAGTTACAAATAAAATATTATTTGTATACCATGATATATGCTACGTATATAAATCTAGGTATTGTTCGTTAGAGTATTTATTTTTTCACATTTACAATTGTTAATTAATAAATAAAAACAAACCATGACATTGAAAAACCAATTAAATTAATTTTCTTTATTTTACTTTCAACAAAATTTACTAATTAATATTTATAGCATTATTTATGTATACAATAAATCAATAATTAAAGCAATAAATAACTCGTTAGCATTATATAAAATATCGGGGTAATTATAATGAAATCTTTATAACTGGCAATACTGATTTATTTAACGTATACCGTCTATTTGACTATTTATCACAATAACCGCCCAAAGTCCTAAAGGGCGGTCATTTAGTTAAGTTATTTAATTTTAAATATTTCAAACACCGAATTCGGTTAAAATTTTTGAATTTAGAATATTTTTAAAGTCTGTAACGGTTTTAGTTTTTGTAACAATCGAATCGAATATAAATTAAAATTCGTTAAGTTTGAAAAAATGGAGGATTTGTGGCGCGAAAACAACATATTTTATAACATACTATGTTTGGTGATCACCGAAAATGAGAAGTTATTCGATCGGAGTGACTCTGTTCTGTACTGGAGAACTGTTTTCCATACTGTTGGGATATTCCATCATGCGTACATAGCTATCTTTGCTACAAGCTTGCCGCTGATGCTTCATCACGACCCAAACATCAGATCCCTTTACACCTACAGGACGGCGTACTTAACTGGATGGAATTTTGTGAGTATTTTAACAGTGGAGGGTAAAGTTTTTCGAGGGGGATGTATTTTTTTTTTGTTAACGAGGGGGAAACCTTCAAAAGGTACCCGTTGCCGTGGGAGCGACAGAGGGTTATGTGGGACTCTTACCGCACTAAAACCCCCCCGGTGGTGGTCCTCGGCGCTGCGTAGATGATTCCGGGATCTCAAAACGCAACCGGAGTCCTCTTAGCGCTTTGCCCCCTCGGGCTCCGCCCAGGTGAGCATGACGCTCGCCACACCGTCTGGTGTGCACACATACCGTCGTCCATCTCAGGTCGCTGGCAGTGGAGGTAGGCAGGGGATTCCATAGCCCTATTCAGGTCCCGGAACTACAGGGACACGAGGGGGATGTATTATTTCATTCTTTGACTCGCCTTACAGCCCATGGCTGCAATTTTAAGCATCGAGTTATTATATTTAACGTCTCATTTCAAAGTCTAGTACTTGACAAACCACAACGTACGTCTTTGCTCCAGCGAAACGCTTATGGAATGTATGTTAAAATATATAATAACTTAACGGATGACATTAAGAAGCGATCGTTTAATATTTTTAAATTTATATTAAAGACATATTTATTGTTCAACAATTTTTATAATATAAATGAGTTTCTATGCAATTGATTCTATTGACATTTTTCATTTTTTTATAATTGTATATTTTTTATGATAACTAATTTTTATTTTATTTTTTTAATTTGCATGTTACCGTATTGTTAGCAGAATAAGAGGACCTAAATTTTGTAACACCTGATTATGTAGGTACCTATTCTGTGCAAATAAAAAAATCTATTCTATTATTCTATTGTAATTATTCTATTCTATTATTCTATTGTAATTATTCTATTCTAACACAATAATTAGTCATATGCAAGGTGTCGTTGATTTTTCTGAATTGTGGAACTTCCAGTACTATTAATAATTAATTATTTTAATCAGTCGGTTTTTTGTTTTTATAATATAAATTATAGGGTACTAATGTTCGAAAAATCGACCATAGGTTAGGTCACTTGAATTTGCAACTTATCAAATTTTTTAGCACGCTTTTATTAGCTTGACTTGTATGTATGTGTGTAACGGAATCTTTGAACTCGATTTTTACCCACTTTGAGCGGTCCGATTATTTAAAAATTTTGAACAATTATCAAGAACTGATGACAATACACGATTTTAATAGTTTTATCCCATTCACCTCATCATCATCGTTAAGAATACCTATTTTCTTTGAGCGGTTTTAGCGTGGTTATTAGTTTTTAAGCTATATTTATCGAATACTTAAGCTCGTTAATGCATACAATTCTATTATATCGATTGATAAACCAAAATAGTTATTATGTAATATTAATTGGTGTGGTAAGAGACATACTTATCCGTAGCGTCTCAACTTACGCTCGTTATTAAAAATCAAACTATCGAACGTTTTACTTTTCAAAATTGACATTTGACCATTTTGTTTACCTAAAAATTGTCTTCATCTTTAGTAGGTACACATTAGACAGGTTAATTGTTAAGAATGAATGTTAAAAGCAGTGGTAGCCTAATGGTTAAGAAACTGGGCCTCTTGATCGAGGGGTCCGAGGTTCAAATCTCAGGCACGCACTTCTGAGTTTTCAAAGTTATGTGCGTATTACAAAATAATTATCACTTGCTTAAACGGTGAAAACATCGTGATAAAACCTGCATAACTGAGAAATCTTTAAAAAAAGTTTTCAAAGGTATGTGAAGTCTACCAATTCCCATTTGGCCAGAGCGGTGGTACTATGGCCTAATCCTTCTCATTCTGAGAGGAGACCCGTGCCAGCAGTGGGACGGTAATGAGTTGATGATGATGATGATACTGATGATGTTTGTTCTCACGAGTAGCAAGGCATCTGTGGCCGATCTCAGGTTACTTATCTGGGGTTGGTTACAGATGTCCATGGGCGGGGGGCTACTATCGTCGCTACACGGAAATGTCCCAATCTTAAACGGAAGTATGGTGACCCTATCATAAGTAGGTTATCTACAAATTGGGTTGGAAACGTGACCGTTGTGTAATCAATTGTCTTCCTGTTTGTTTGTTTGTCTATTATCTATATATAATAGATTGGTACATAAATATTATTATTTGTCTAAGATAGGTTAGTAAAAGCTCATATTTTGAGTCATTACCAGTGTTTGCTTTGGGTGTGTGTATCTGTATGTGTGTGTGGTGTGTGTGTGTGTGTGTGTAAGTGTATATGGCACCCATGTCACACGGTATTCTTGTATAAGAATAAGAGTGTGGGAATCTATTTCTGTTTTTAACAGCAGTGTAGCGCTGCTGTGTTCTGGTTTGAAGGGTGATCAGGAGACATGCTTATCCGAGATTGTAATTTAATCTTCAGATGTAGTCACACAATGTGTTTGTAGGTGGTAGAACCCTTTGTGGTTCGACTCCGGCGGCACCACCGCCACACCTATTTCTGCCTAATAACATCAGTGTTAAGCGCTGCTGTGTTCCGTTTTGAAGGGTGTGGTAAGGGAGACATACTTTTCCGAGGCATTCCAGCTTAGTCCTCAGGGGTAGCGGCGCATCTGTGGCCGACCTCAGGTAGGTATATCTAATCCTATCTGGGGTTGATTACAGATGTCCATGGGCGGCAGTAGCCACTTACCATCAGGTGGACTGCATGCTCGTCTGCTACTCCTATATTATAAAAAAAAAAAAAATAGTCACGCATCAGTAGCCGACCTCAGGTATGACTCTAATCTTATCTGGGGTTGATTACAGATATTTTTGGTGGTCGTCACTTACCATCAGGTAGACAGGATGCTTATTTGTTACCCCAATATTATAAAAATGGTGATGACCATTTAATTAATTTTTTTTTACCCTTCACTTATATCATGAAAGAAGCAGTGATAGCCTAGTGCTTAAGAAACTCGGCCTCGATCGAGGGGTCCGAGGTTCAAATCCCAGGCACGCACCTCTGAATTTTCAAAGTTATGTGCGTAATAGAAATTAATTATCACTTGCTAAAACGGTGAAGGAAAACATCGTGAGGAAACCTGCGTACCTGAGAGATTTATAAAAAAAGATCTCAAAGGTATGTGAAGTCTACCAATACGCACTTGGCCAGCGCGGTGGACTATGGCCTAATCCTTCTCATTCTGAGAGGAGACCCGTGCCCAGCTGTGGGACGGTAATGGGTAGATGATGACTTATATCATGAAGATATGCTTAGCATGGTCAAGCCATGCTAGAGTCATGCTGACGCCATGCTAGCGCACACCATGGTCATGTTATCAGCAAGGTCGTTGACCTGGACAAAGTGCACTCACGTGTCGATAACACAGATAAGAAATTGTCAATAGTTACAACAGATTATAATGGTTAGTTTAAATTAGAATTTGTAATTAACGTTGTCCTGGTTCCAGTTAATTAACCTTTTAGATAAATTGAAGGATGATAACCTGAGGCGTATGGTACAAGGTTCGAATCCCAGGCAGAAGTTTTTAGGGTTCCGTACCCAAAGGGTAAAAACGAAACCCTATTACTAAGACTTTGCTGTCCGTCCGTCTGTCCGTCTGTCACAGGGCTATATCTCCGGAACCGTAATAGATAGACTCATGAAATTTCTACGAGGATGCATAACAGCGGCCGCTGTAACAACAAATACTAAAAATAAAATAAAGTTGAATATTAAAGGGGGTCTCCCTACAATAAACCGGTATTTTTCGGCATTTTTCAATCTAACTGTTAAACCGTACTAGGAGGACGGTTGAAATTTTTACAATCCTTTTGGCTTTTACTATTATAACTGGTATTATAATAAATACAAATAAGAACCATAAACATATTTAAATATAGTTATTTTAATTTTATTATACGTTGTTTACGTATCATTCATCATCACCCCAACGCCATCTGTTGTCATATAACTAAGTATTGTCGAAAATAATAAAATGACAAAAATAAGTAAAATATAATGAACATTTGGTGGTACGGAAGCCTCCATGTGCGAGTTCGACTCGTACTTGGCGAATTTTAATAAAGTTATGTACGTGGTATTTGCTATAGACAGTCATAGTGGTTGAAATTCTCGATCGAGATCATAGATTGGTAAAGATACTTCGCCGCCTTGAAATTGAATGAAGCCACAAACGGCTTATTAGTAAGTTCTTTTTTTGAATTCTCGACAAATAAAAACATTTTTAGAGAAAATTTACGAATAAATAACTAATATTGCGTAATTTACATAATAAATAAATAATTATTTCAAATATTTTAGGGACATTTTAGCACGGAGACGTGGCAAAACTTTTTTACGCAACTATTTCAATTCTCAAAACTGGGTACATTTTCTTGTTAGGTGTGAGTAATATTTACTTTTCTATGATCGAGATGTCCGAGGTTCGAGTGCCAAGCACCTCTGATTTTTTGAGGTTATATGTGTATTACAAATTAATTATCACTTTCTTTAACGGTGAAGGAAAATATCGCGAGGAAACCTACATACCTGAGGGATTTAAGTTCTCACAGGTATGTGAAGTCTACCAATTCGCACTTGTCCAGCGCGGTGGACTATGGCCTAATTCTCATTCTGAGAGGAGACCCGTGCCCAGCAATGGGACAGTAATAGTTTAGTAATGAAATACATAAATCATAGTCTTGGTAGAGGGTACAAATTAAACTGTTATTGCATTTAGCATTGTTTAAATTAAAATAAAAAAGATTTCTGCTTTTATATTATAAAAAATCCAATGGGCGGTCTATGTTTGATCCGCGAATATTTCGGTTTATAAAATTAACTTGGTATTTAAGAGATACCTGACATTTAATATGTTGATTGTGTTAAATTAATTAATATCAAAATAAAATTAGCCCAATTGGCATTTTTTGCAAAAATAAAGAAAAATGAAGTCACCTTAATATGTTATTTGCAAAATCATTTTTTGTTTTTTAATTGCGAATTTTTTTGACAGATTTTTTGACAGTTGACAGTAGACGTGATAAGAAAACTGACTCTTAAGGATCCGGGTTTGATTCCCTTTGATTTTTTAAAGTTAAATACAAAATGATTATCTCTTGTTTAATTAGTAAAAGAAAATCTCATAATAAAAATACTAAAAAACGTAATAAAAATTTATGATAAAAAAATAAAATTTTCAAGAGTTTCAAAAACGCTATATGTTTTCACTTTATCTACAGAACCGTAATAGTTTGACAGTTAAAATTTCACATTGCATTAACTTCTATGGCTGCTATAATAATAAATACTAAATATACTCTAAGTAATTATTTTAATTCATCCCCTCTTTAACTCCTCACTCTAAGGCTGTCTGAAGAAATCACTGTTTTGTGAACCTTTTGTATCGTTAAAAATTGTATGTTTTATTTTGTGTTCTTTTGGGTACAATAAAGAATATTATTATTATTATAAATACTATACATTAAAAAAAAGCGATGATACGGAACGGTGCGAGTTCGACTCGTACTTCGCCAATGATTTCTACCTTGTTTTTGTTCAATAAGATGTTTAATCTAGGATAAATCTTGATCTTTCCAGGTCTTCCAAACAATGTTCCTGTGTCTATCCTTGAGCCACGACATCCTAGAATGGATAGACAAGCAGAACACTTCCCTGGGGAACAGGATTCGGTACTGGAAAAACGTCATCTTCAATGGAATGGTGGTGCCGTTCACATTGGTAATTATAGTTTTACTTTTAGCTGTTACATCAATATTTAATATGAAAGGTGGTATAACTGTGGTTCTACTCCGGCGGCACCACTGACACACCTATTTTAAAATAACAGCAGTGTTAAGCACTGCTGTGTTCTGGTTTGAAGGGTGTGGTAAGGGAGACATACTTTTCCGAGGCGTTCCAGCTTGCAGGCGAAATAGCGGTGCATCTGCGGCTGACCTCATGTAGGAATCTAGTCCTATCTGGGGTTTGATTACAGATGTCCATAAGGCAGTAGCGACTTACTATCCGGTGGACTACAAGCACGTTTGCTGCAAGATGGTAAGTGATCATTGCGGTCCATGGACATCTGTAATCAATCCATATTAACTACCTCTGTATGCTCTGCAAACGTCTTCAGTTAATAATACACTCCCTTATAAATAAATTATTCCTTCCAGTTCGTAACAACAATGTTTTGGGTTGTCTACGCTATCGACCGCGAGCTGGTCTTCCCGAAGATCTACGACGAGGTGGTGCCCTGGTGGTTCAACCACTGTGTCCACACGAACATCACCATCATGATCGTCATTGAAACCCTACTGCAGGCCAGACGACAGCCAACTGATGAGAAGATAGAGCAGATTCTGTACTGGTTGATAGCTTTCGCGTATGCTGTTGTGTAAGTATATACTGAAAATTGAAGTGTCTAGTGTTATCTACACCGAAATTAAAGGGGGTTCGAAATTGGCCTGAACTGCTTCGAGAAAAGGATCGTACGGCCGTGCCGCTTTTTTCCTCGACTTGGCAGGGCACTGCCGTGCCCCAGATAATTTGATTAATTAATTCTACTTATATCTGTATTATAGGAGTTTTAAGCATCTGGTTTGAAGGAGAGAAGGTATATAACAGAAGTATATTGTTTTTTATTTTTATTGTGTTGTCAGCTTTCTACACTTACAGCCCCCACACTTAAATTGCCTGTCTCGTGGGTGCCAATGGACACAGAATAGATATCTAAATTCTTTATTCAGATATCTGTCTAGCCTGGGATGGAACCTTTGCGCGTTAGACCCATATGATGACTGCTCCCCCATAAGGGTCGTCAGATAGGTGTTACAACGGTGCTCTGGAGACTAACGATGATAGTATGACTTTTTAATTGTGGGAGCATAGAAAACAAGGAAGCAAAATTCAACTTTAGGTTTTATTTAGGAAATATTAGTGGCAAACAACGTAAATTATGACAGGATACTTGGGAGGCTGCATTCGAGTCTCACAGTCATAGATTCAAAAGTCTACTAGCATATGATGACCTTCTTAGGTTTTAGCATAATTTAATTTAATTCAATTTGCATGCTTAAGGAAGGCTGAATGAGAGACTATTAATATTGTATGTAACATCTTTTTCACTGTGCAAAGACAATAAATTATCTTTATCTTTATCTTTAGGAGAGGCAACGTATTCGTGAATGGCTTCAGGTAGAACCTATTCTGTATGGAATTAGTCACAGATTTGAGTGGCGGTGACTGCAAGCCCATTTGCTGTCAAACTTATAAAATAAGACATGTAATCTATTATTTGTCATTTCCAGGTATTACTCAATCTACTACTTCACCAGGCGTTGGCTGTACCAGGTCTTCGGAGTGATGACCTGGTGGCAGGTCTGTCTCTACCAGCTCCTCATTTGGGGAAGTTCGTACGCCTTCTACAAACTCCACTTCCCCGTAAACAGACTTATCCATGGCTCAGAAGACGAAGTACCAGGGGACAAGGAAATTGAAGAAGTTAAAGAAAATCAGAATGGTACGAACGGTGTTAATAAAGAAGGTGTAAACGGAATCAACGGAGTAAGTAATGGAGAATTCTGTAATGGAAATGGTGTAGATAAAAATGGTGAAACAAAGAATGGAGTGGAGAAGAATGGAACTGGAGATAATGGCAAAGTGATCACAGATTTGAAAATACCGCCGTTTTCGACAAAATCTTGGAGTTTGAAGTACAGGTCTACTAGGAATCAGTTTGAGAACTCACATTTATGATTTGGAAATCCAAAGAATCATGTATGCAAGACATAGATGTGATTATAAGTCTTGGGTAGACGTTTACCAAATCCATTCTGAACTTTGGGTTAGTAGCTATAGAATAGTGAGATGTTCAAAGAGATGTGTAAAAAGTCAACGATGATCAAGCCTCCCGATTTCTACCATACCTTACAGTTAAACAGGCTAAAAGTTAGAAAATAAAATAAAATTAGAGAAAAAGCACAAAAAAATCAAGTCTGTCATCGAGTTCGGATCAAGAAAATAAAAAAAAAAGTAATCAATAGATTGAAATTATTTTGAAAAGTAAATACACATCCTGTATTATTGTCCAATCAGATAGTGTCGTAAAACAATTGAATTCTGGGAAGAGCTCATGTATAACAAAATTATGGAAAAGGCTAATTTTAAAGAAAATAATAATAAGAAAGTTTCAGTTTCAAATTTTGCAGTTTCAGTTTTATTAAAAGCGTAATTTCTTTCAGCATTTTTTGTTATTCCTTATACTTAGTATCGGATTTGGCATCCACGTATTCTTAAAAAAATCACCCTGTTAATACGGAAGCTTTTTTCTTAAGATTTAAGATATACTTAAGTTGACCACTGACCATGACAGACAACAGATATATGCAGTGAAACAATGCAACGCATTAATTAATTATTAATTAATTAATTATTATTATTATTAATAATAATTAAAGGATTGATGAAAATAACCTTCGAAATTATATTTAAGTAATTTAATTATTAACACTTTAATGGAAATTGGTATAATACTTTAATTACTTCTTAAGATTTTTAATTTATGGAAATGTAAAATACAGGATGCTCAGAAAATGTTATTTTTTATGGACAATTGTAATTAATTGTATTTTCGTCAGAAAATATTTGAGAATTGGAATTTATAGCAATAACAAAATGTATAGGATGTTCCGAATTTTTAACATTATATTTGAAATTTTCAAAATTAAAAAATATATGTGTTACCAAAATTACCAAAATAAATGTTTAGATGTCATATTTTTTTTCTAGAAATTTCTTAATTGTATTCATTTTTATGGCACATTATTTTACATACCTAAATAATAAGATAAAATACTGCTTTTAAAAATTTCAAGATGGTAGAACTAGTCAATAAAGAAAAATATACAACTTTTAATTTTCAAAACAGAATATTAAGTAGCTCTGATAATTTATTAAAATCTTCATCACAGCCCATTTCTGTCCCACTGCGGGGCACGGGCCTCAAATGAAAAGGGCTTAAGCCACATCTTGCCAATTACGGGTTGATACAAACTTTAGAAATAATATAAAAAATAATTTGTAGTATCAAATTTCTTGCCTAAATTCTGATCAAACATTTGATTGTTTGTTCAAATCCTAAAATACGTTACAAAGACTAGATTAGGGAAATGAAGTTTTTAAATTTTGATATTTCTTAGAATTATTATAAAATATCTAATAATGAATAAGTTATATGTATGTATATTATGGATTATAAAATAAAATAATAGAGACTGTATTTTGTGTTCTTATTCTATAAAACAATGAGAGAAACATGAAATTAAGCTTGTAAAAAGCATATTTGCACATCGGAATGGTATAATAAGAGGATTCTTGTATCTTAGGACAGATTTCATCAGTGTTTTGTACCTTATTTGGCAAATAAGAAAATTATTTAATTTGAGTTTTAGTGCCTGTATGTTTACAATAGATAGATATAGATAAAAAATAAAGATCATAAACAGGTAGATTTCTTTGATTATTCGATTTTGTTGGTACTAACGTTACATCTATGAAGTAATATACAAGCAGTTGGGGTGCTGTGGTCCGGTTTGAAAGATGTGGTGATTCGAAGGTAGTAGAACCCTTTGTGGTTTAACTCCGACGGCATCACCGCCACACCTATTTCTGCCTAATAACAGCAGTGATAGGCGCTGCTGTGTTCCGTTTTGAAGGGAGACTTACTTTTCTGAGGCGTTCCAGCTTAGTCCTGTGGTAGCGGCGCATCTGTGGCCGACCTCAGGTAGGAATATCTAATCCTATCTGGGGTTTATTATAGATGTCGATGGGCGGCAGTAGCTACTTACCACCAGGTGGACTGCATACTCGTCTGCCACTCCTCTATTATAAAAAATGTGGTAAGGGAAACATTCTTCTGAGGCGTTCCAACTTACTTCTCAAGGGTAGCAAGGCATGTCCTCAGTGAGGAATCTAATCTTACCTGGAGTAGATTACAGATATCCATTGGTAGCAATACCCATTTACCATCAGGTGCACTGCACCTTCGTAAGCTTCTTCTGTATTATAAGAAAAACCTCAAACGTTCGTACCTGTGATCAATTCAGGTTGTACTTGATCCTATATGGCTTAGATGCCCAAAGGCGACACTAGCATTTTCATAAAAAGATCTATAACAAGTTCTAATTTAGTAATTGTGGCAGGCATAACACCTATTCCATTTGTTAATGATGTATAAAATAAAAAAAAAACATAAATTTGTAGTTTTTTAATTAATTTTTACAGGTATTTTATAAAATTATTCCTACTCATATAATTACAATTCTGTTTATAGTTCACCAATTCAGTACATTTGTGCCGCCGAACAAAGTTTATATACAAATAAAAAGCTTTTTAATATAACAACAAATACAAACAACAAAACTTTTATAAAAAAGTTGCAGAAAAATAAAAAGGAGGAGATTCTTAAATCTTAAGTCAGATGACTTACAATAACTGTATTTAAGAATCGAATATATTTTTTTTAACTTTTTAATATTTTATTCATATAATAATTTAAGTAAAGAAATATAAAATATGTTTTTTTATTTTCTTATTCATAAAACATTTACAAAAACCATTCAAAATCGATGTTATGTGAAGTAGCGCCCACGAATATTATTTGTCTTCTTTATGTTTTGAATCAAGAAGCTCCTTCTTTTCCAAAAAAACTTTCTAAAGTATGAATAAATTTCGTAAATCAATATTTTTAACAATGTTCACAATTTATTCTTAATGTGAAATATAATAACATTTAGTGAATCATTTTAATAATTTTCATAATTTGTTCAGTTTCAAAATAAATTTATTTATTACAAAACTGGAGGTTTTCAAACATTTTTTATAAAAAACTTTATTAAAAAAACTTTATCCGACAACACTTGACGAGGTAACCTTTGAAAAATATTTATATAAAAACTGTTTCTCCTAACTTAAGGTAACTTAGAGTATTATACTTATGTTCTAAACAGCTTGGCAGTGTTCGAAAACTAAAATCTCTTAAATATTTATTACAAATTTAGTTTTTATGACTAATAATACGTCCTACACGTCTGGGTTCTGTGCGTATGTATGGGATGTATTATTAATATTTTTAAAGATCAGATAATAAAAAAGCTTAATTTTGGCGTCAATAAAAAAAACAGCTTTAAAATAAATGTACATGTTATAAAGAAAAGTTTTAGAAAAAATATCAACAGTTTAAAAAAAATATATTAAAAAAGTTTAAAATAAACTTTTAATTTTTATATAAAAAAATCTTAATATTTTTTATAATGAAAATATTGCTTTAAAAGTTAATTTGCGATAAATTTGATTTAATTAGGTTGAATAGATACGTAAAAAAAATTGGCCTACATACAAATATTAATTAAAATTGAAATGAAAAAATCGCTTTATGCGAGTAACCCTCTTACAACGCAAACTTCACTAATATTCCAAATTTTACAATACTTTAAACAAGACAACCAATCCGCACAGAACCCATTAGCCCGACCAATCTCTCAAAGGTTACCTATCATCCATCTAGAAAAAATCCCCAATCCTGTACAAGAGCTGCCTCGTCGGCCTCACCGCTTTCTCCTCCTGGTACACCCGTTGTGGCTGTAGATAATATGACGATGGCGTCCGGAGACTGACTCCTGAGATCTGAGGGCGCTTCCTCACCTGATAGTTCGCTACATCCGACGCTGCAAATGCTGGATCATTTACATTACTTCTAAATCTTGTGAACGCGTAATCTCTGTCAGCTGGTATTGAGAAACCAGCTGGTACTCGTAAATTCTGAGGAATCGGCGCTAACGCTTCGTTTAGCGTTACATCGTAGTCATTTTCGATTGAATCCGCTAAGTTTTGCTTTATGGAGATATTGTCTGGTATTAGCGGCTTGCCTGTCGCTGTATAAGGTTTTGATATCTCGGGCTCTATTTTGTATGTTGTTTGTGGGTTCGTGTATGGAGTTTGGGTTGGTATCGTTGCTAGGTATTGTTTTAAGTAATCTCCGGGTGATAATGTCGATTCGAGTTGGACTTTTATAGCTTCGTAGTTATCATTGAAGTTGCGTAACACTTTGTTTGCTAGTGACTTCGCTTTCTGTTCTGTTGTTGGTTCTAGTGTTGTTGTTTCTCTGACCTCTGTTGTTGTCTCTTTTTTGTTGTTGACGTATTCCGGGTCGTCTTCGTCGTAATATTCATATTCTTCTTCATGTTTGAGTTCCTCGGCGGGTGTTGTTGTTGGTTTCTCTGTCGCGACTGTTGTTGTTATTCGCTCTGTTGTTGGTGGTTCTGGTGTAGTCGTTGTAGTAGTGGTTGTTGTTCTTGTGGTCGGGGCTTCTGTTGTTGTAGTTGTTGTAGTTGTCGTTGTCGTGGTCGTGGTGGAAGTGGTGGTGGGTTTATGGGTGGTGCTCGGTGGTACGCTTAGATTTTTTCCAGCAACAGGCTGCAGTCCTCTAGGCAGGTACGGGCTGCCACCCCTAGACGGTAAAAAAGGCCTCTTCAATACTTTTACATTAGGTCTTAAGTCCTTAATTTTGCTTGTTATATCTTCTTCATTTTTTCTGAGTGGTCTCTCGTCTTCAAATTTTCTGATTGGCCTATCTTCTTCTACTTTTCTGATTGGCCTATCATCTTCAACCTTTCTGATTGGTTTTTCGTCTTCAAACTTCCTGATTGGCCTATCTTCTTCTACTTTTCTGATTGGCCTATCGTCCTCAACCTTTCTGATTGGTCTTTCGTCTTCAAATTTCCTGGTAGGTCTGTCATCTTCAACCTTTCTGATTGGTCTATCTTCTTCAGTTTTCCTGATAGGTTTCTCAGTGGGTTTCTCTCTCTCGTCATCATAGTAGTAATCTTCAACGATCTTCGCTTTCACAGGATTATCGTCCTTAGCGCGGCTATAAGTGTGTTTTTGCTGTTTCGCAACCGGCTCATCATAGTATTCCTCTTCGTAGTCTACTGGTCTTTTGGGCTTCTTCGCTTTATACGCAGCTGGGCTGTAATGTGGTCTCGTGGGTTTAAATTTTTCTTTTTCCACCGGCTCACTCCTCGGCTTCTGCTGCACTGTACTAGTCTTTCCAGACGGCGCCGGTCTACTCAAATCCTCGTCCTCATACTCGTCGTAATATTCGTCATCTTTCGGCGACGCTTTCGTCGTAGCGACGGTCACATACTCATACTTATCTTTAATACTAGCTGGAACGGGGCGTTTTATTTTAGGCGGCATACGTGGTTTGCTGAAGATGCCGTGGCCATTGGGCTTGACTAATGGCAGGCTTTCAGGTGCTGTTGGTGCCTGTCTTTTCTCCTCTGGAGCTCTATCATCCCCTTCAAAGTTTTTCTCTGGTTTTAAAGACGGCCTATCATCTCTCCCTCTGTAGGGTCTATCCTCTCTGTTATATAACCGTCTACCTTCACTTGGTTGAAAGCGTTCTCTTAAAGGGCTTTCTCTAGGTTTGTCAGTAACAGGTTCATCTCTTAATGGCCGTCTTTCATCTCTTGGTCGGATCTCATCTCTGGCAGCATCATCACGGGGTCTAATGTCGTCTCTGTGTCTAGATTCATCTCTTGGACGTTTGTCATCACGACCCCTACCTTCATCTCTAGATCTTATTTCGTCTCTCGGCCTGATTTCATCTCTGGCCCTAATCTCATCTCTAGGCCTTATTTCATCTCTAGGCCTGATTTCATCTCTGGGCCTTATCTCATCTCTTGGTCTTATTTCATCTCTAGGCCGTATCTCATCCCTAGGTCTAATTTCATCTCTAGGCCTAATCTCATCTCTAGGTCTTATCTCATCTCTGTCTCTGGGTTTAACTTCATCTCTAGGCCTGACATCATCTCTCGGTCTGGCATCATCTCTATTCCTCCCTTCATCCCTAGGTCTAAATTTATCTCTAGGTCTTAAATCATCTCTATTTTGATCTCTTAACCCTCCTCTCGGTCTGTCCTCATCATCTCTATATCTGTCTTCATCATCCTCTCTAGGTCTGGGTCTTCTACCTCCCTTGTAAGGTCTTCGCTCATCATCATCGTAAGGGCGTCTGTAGTCAGGCCTCTTTGCAGGTCTAGCCCTATCGTAGGGTCTCCTGTCTTCATAATCTTCTTCTAACTCCTCGTCACGGGGTCTTGAGCGACCTTCATATCTGAAATTTTGAAAATATAATTTAATTAAAGTGTCTGAAAGTTATTTTTGAAGGTTTTATTGATGGTGGTCTCTCCTTTGTGGATTGATTGGTATTATTTCTATTTCTGTCTAATAACAGTAGTGTTAAGCGCTGCTGTGTTCTGGTTTGAAGGTTGTGGTAAGGGAGACATAAGTTTTTGAAGCGTTCCAGCTTAGTCCTCAGAGGTAGCGGCGCATCTGTGGCCGATCTCAGGCAGGAATCTAATCCTATCTGGGGTTGATTACAGATGTCCATGGGCGACAGTAGCCACTTACCATCAGGTGGACTGCATGTTCATCTGCTACTCCTATATTATAAAAAAGATCTATCTATCAATCAGTAATCTATGAACTAACCTGTCATCATAATCATCGTGAGGCCTCCTCTTGCCCGGACGACCTTGTCCTCGAGGCCTGCTCCTCCTGCCACCTCTGGAATTTATATTTTTCCCATAAATTACTACAGTAATTGTTGTTTGATACAATAAGATTGTATAAAGGGTACCGAGAATTTTTGTATGGGATCTGGTAAAACTAAAATTTTGAAAAAATGTATTTGTCATTTTCGATTGTAATTATTTTAGCCCGGTATTAATAAACAATTTATCCAACTTTTGCAAATCATAGACCAAAATTTGCCAATTTATATTATAGTAGAAATAAAAAAAGATCAAGGAATTATTATTAAAAGTTATGACTATTAATAAAATATATTATCAAATGACGATCTTTAGTAGGCAAACCGTTGGATAGATTAAGTTTATCATGCAATAGACTATAGACACATGTTTTGTACACTAAGACTTCGTTGTCTGTCCATCAGTCACGGGGTTCTATCTCTGGAACCGTAATAGATAAACACTTGTAATTTTTACAAAGGATGAAAAAAATAAGATAAAGTTTATAGGAAGACCAAAATTTTAAATGCCTTTTCATATTTTAAGTTTTACAAATATCAAATCTTACCTTTCTTCATAATCATAATCATCCCTCGGATAGTAATAATCATCATCATAATAATCATATCGGGGGTGTGGCCTCCGTCGTCCGGGGCGGGGTGGCCTGGCCGTGGTCGTGGTTGTGGTGGTCGTGGTCGGCGGTGGCGGTGGCGGCTCTGTGCTGGCCGCTTTGTAGAGGGCTTCGTTTCTGGAATTATTGAATGAAAATATTAATATTCGTATGAATAAATTATTTTCAGTGCTGCTAGATTTTTATTATGATTTGCATTCCTGTAATTTATTCAAAAATGAGTTATCTGTGGATGTTATTTTAGTGGAGAGATATCGCTGTTTACTTGCACTTATACGATAGACATTATTTAAATTTTGTCAAATAATGGCTTTAATATAAATAATTAGTGTACTACGAAAGCCAATCGCCATATGCAATTTCAAAGGAATTTTTAAACGACTTCAAAAAGGAGGTGGTTATCAATTCGGCCGGTATCTTTTTTTTTTATGTATGTACACGAATTACTCCGCCGTTAGTGGACCGATTTTAATAATTCTTTTTTTATTGTGTAGGGACAAGCTGGAAATTGGTCCCATTTAAATATGGTTAGAATTCATCGATGGGTTCTGGAGAAAATTAGGGGAACTCCTCCACCCATGTAAATATAACAGCCATAACTTCGCCGTTTATGAACCTGTTTTAATGCCTTTAATTTCGTGTGTGGACAATTGCTACAAGTTGGTCCCATTTAAATATGATGAGGATCAGAGTGGGTTCTGGAGACAAAATATGTATCTCCTCAACCGATGGGTATAATTGAGTTTTGTTTGACGATATTTGGTGTAGGTTCTAATGAAATTGCAAAACCAGTTTATCATTGACTATTTAAGGGTCTGATAATGTGGCTCGGAGTCAAAAATATGTAACTCCTCAACCGATGGGAATAATTGAGTTGTGTTTAAAGATATTTCGTGTAGGTTCTAATGAAATTACAAAGCCAGTTCATCATTGACTCGTTTAAGGGTCTGATAATGTGGCTCGGAGACAAAATATGTAACTCCTCAACCGATGGAAATAATTGAGTTGTGTTTGAAGATATTTGGTGTAGGTTCGAATGGAATTGCAAAGTCAGTTCATCATTGACTATTTAGTTAGGTTAGGTTGGAACATATAAGATAATATAAAACTAAGCGAGCAGGGCGCGGCAGCGCCCTGCGAGCGGGCGGTTCCAATCAATGTAAATTCAAGCCTTATCTTCATTCATGATCACGTTTTTGCAATTTTATATTGTATTAATATAAATGTTAGTATGTCATCACTAAAAAGGATGAAAAAATTTTTTTAACAAAAAATACAACCGACTTCTATATCACTACAAAGTAAAAAATAATTGAAATAAATGTTGGTTTAGTACATATTTCTGAAGTGGCGCTCATATCAGACACGCTGTTTACATCGTTATCCAACTAAATATATTGAGCGCCGACTTCACAAATATGTAGGTACTAAACGAACATTTATTTCAATTATTTTTTACTTTGTAGTGACATAGAAGTCGGTTGTATTTTTTGTTAAATTTTTTTATTAATTAAACACATCAGCTTATGCGCTCGAATAGCACAAACAAGTTGTTTGAAATATGTATTTATTTATACAAGGTAATCTTGGAATTTTTTGAGCTAATTTTACGTTGATAACGTAACAATAGGACTTAACTTTTTTAGGGACTAATAAACCCTATTACTTGACTATAAATTTGGAAATACATGCTCACAAAAAACATTGAAAAAGGTAAGAAAGAAATACGTGTTATTTGTTATGTTATTACTTCACAGCGACAACAGATGGCGCTGTACACATATAAACAAGCTATTCACACAAGTTTCTGTAGTGCGTCACTAGATGGCGTTGTCTACATCAAAATGAATGTAACACATATCTACTAAAGTAGTTTGGCGATAATAAACAAATTATTTTTAAAACTTTCCTCAGCACGTCGCCAGATGGCGCTGTATACATCAAAACAAATGTAACACATACCTATTAAAGTAGTTTGGCGAATTTCAACAAATTATTTATAAAACTTTCTTCAGTACGTCGCCAGATGGCGTTGTCTACATCAAAACAAATGTAACACATACCTATTAAAGTAGTTTGACGATTTTAAACTATTTATACAAGTTTCTTCAGTGCGTCACCAGAGGCGTTGTATACAACAAATCAAATTTATTTGTGAAATGCTTAATTTACATATTTTATCAATACAATACTATGAATTTGGCATCACTGACGTACAAAATTATTATATTAAGTATAATTATTATTTAAATACAAAATATTACACACAAATATCATCTTATATAAAATTCTCGTGTCAAAATGTTAGTTACCGTACTCCTTCGAAACGGCTTCACCGATTTTCACCAAATTTTATATGCATATTCAGTAGGTCTGAGAATCGGTTACTATCTATTTTTCATACCCCTAAGTGATAAGGGCTGTTGACCCTTAACATTTTTTCCGGTCAGCTAGTAATTTATAAAGTTGAATAGATTATACAATGTCAAACAAATGTAACACACACCTACTAAAGTAGTTTGGCGAATTCTTGCAGTCCACTTCGGACACGAAGTGGCAGATGAAGGTCTTCTGGTCGAACGCGGTGTAGTTGGCGCAGAGGAAGTCGTACCTGGTGCCGAAGAGGCAATGGTGGTAGACCTGGAAAAATTTAATTTAATTCAGTCTTGCTTTGGAGAATATATATACGAGTATATATATATATATATATTTTAAATAAATAAATAATTATGTAGTAATTTATCCATAGGTTATGACGATAAATATTTGTATGCCCATAAGGGTGGAATATAGAGCACCTTGTAATATCTAAAAGACCTCTTACCTATATTGACAAATAAAGATATTATTATTATTATTATTAAAAAAAACACATACGTTTTATGTAAAAACTAGTTCAAATAATATAACATACTAACATACATAAAACTGTAAATTCGTACCCTCAACTTTGCTAAAGATCATCACTTGATCAAATGCATAGTTCACAATTCAATCCTTACTAATATCGAATAAATAATCGATGTTTTGGGTCCAAGAGATCCGTTTCTCCGATTAATCGATCTTAGATCGCCATCCCTAGTTCCCGTCGGATTTCCGGGATATAAACGATCCTATGTCCTTTCTCTGGTCTCAGACTATCTTTGTACAAAATTTCATTAAAATCGGTTCAGTGGTTTGGGCGTGAAGAAGAAACAACCAGACAGACAGACAGACAGACAGACAGACATAGTTACTTTCGGATTTATAATATTAGTAAGGATTAGGCAAACGGGATTAAAAACAAATACTTTTTTGTGTGAATATTTTGCACCATGAGAGTAAATGTATTGGTGTAACAACGAAACGGATATTGTAACGCTTTAACGGTTACGTTGGAGCGTTATGAGTATCGTTAGCTATTTCATAGATATAATACTAATACGATATTACATGTTATCAAATGACGTGATGTGTATCAATCTTTTCGTGATATATTTTGGTTTGAAATATTTTCAAATTTATACAAACGACCAAGCAGTTCTGATGGTAAATGGCTACTGACTTTTGACCATCTGTAATCGAGCAAGGTTTTGAATTATCTGAGGGGAAGACCTTGTGTCGACCCCAGCAGTGCTACTCCTGTGGGCTAAGGAGCACCTTGTTCAAGTGTGTCTCTAACCACACCAGTACCTTAGTATGAGTTTTTACGTTTTTACAAAAACGACTGTTTTTGTATTTGTTACGTATTTCCCATACATTTCCAATCAGTTCTTATACAGTCCGCTGGGGGCACTGATTGGAAATGTATGGGCAAATACGTAAACAAATACCAAAACAGTCATTTTCAATCATTTCTGATACAGTCCGCTAGGGGCGCTGATTGGAAATGTATGGGCAAATACGTAAACAAACACCAAAACAGTCATTTTTGTAAAACGTACATCATACTAAGGGTACAGGACATATCAGTACAAGGCTTGTGTGGTGGATAATTGCATTAATCATTCTGAAAGGAGTCCTGTCCTTGTCAAAATATTCTTGAATAAAGGTACTACATACCTGACACTTATGAGGAACAGACGCGTAGAACCCATCATGCAGACCGTCACACTTGAAGTCCATGGTCTCCGGTGGTGGTACGGCCTCGTAGAACGGGTACTCAGAAAGGTTGTACCCGTTGAGCTCCCGGGGCAAGTTGGGGTCGTAGATGTAGTCGATTTGAGGGATGCCCGTCAGTTTGCTCGTCACGTTTGATTCAGCGCCCTCTGCTGTGGTTTCCATCTGGAATTTAAATAAAGGATGTTTTCATTTTCGGCCACCTCATTTCCATTGTACAGTAGAACAAAAAACGAGAAAAATCTGTAGAATTTAAGGAAAAAACACATATAATTTTATAATCTAAAGTATTCCTATTCAAAATTATTTAAAACTAGTGGTGCCCGCGGCTTCGCCCGCATTTTAAAGAAATCGTATGACATACATAAAACAGAAAATTTGTATCTTCATTGGAATGACAGTGGTGCCATCTGTCGAAAATTGGTCTTACCAACTCCCAAACCTTCGTGAGCTCTTGAACAACAACTTTGCAAAAGATCATCACTTGATCAATTGCATAGTTTCCGATTATATAACTACTTACGAATTAAAAATTATTAAAAAAAAACCTTTTCCCACGGACTAAATTGTGAATCTAGACCATTCTCAAGTCCCCTTGAACACACACAACAAATTTCATCAAAATCAGTCCAGTCGTTTAGGAGGAGTTCAGTGACATACACACGCACATAAGTAAGAAATATATATAAAGATAAGCATTCGTCATTGACATATTAATTGGCAGAATACTGTCAGTGTCAAGTTTTAAATACTGTCGATGTCGGTAATTCTGTATTTCGCTGGTTTTGTCGTACAAGTTAGTTACTATGTATAAGTTATTTATTTTGGACTGATTCTACCTTACTTGTTAACCTGACTTATGTTTTATGACTAGAGTTTTTCGTTAAAAAATGTTTAAAAAGTTTTTAATAAGTTTACCTAGTTTGCTTTTTCTTCTCAGTAAAACCTTTTATTTGTAATTCATATCATAAAGGTCTATACTTTGAATATGGTAGAAACGTCTGTGGCTCGATTGCGGCAGCACGACTACAAGTAAGTAGGAATCTAATCCTCCCTGTAGTCCCAGGACAAGAATAAGGCTACGGCAATCTCTGCCTGCGTAAGAAGAGAATTAATCGCACTTGGAGGACAAACACAACCGCAATGGTTGTGTTCCGTCAGAGATCCCGGAGTTCTCCATCAAGCGCCGAGGACGGCCATCGGGAGGGTTTTAGGGCGGCAAAAATCCCACATAACATCGTCGCTCTCTATGGCGTCGGGTACCTCTTGAAAGTTCCCCCGCGTGAACAAAAGGAACCTAATCCTAACTGGGGTTTGTGTCAGGACCGGATTTAAGGGAGGGCAACCTGGGCGGCAGCCCCGGGGCCTCCACAAAAGAGGGGCCCCCACAATAGAGACGGATTTTTTTTTTAATTCCGACTAGTAAACACTAGTAAAAAAAAATATCTTTTCCTTTGATATTTTTTTTCACTGTTTTACCTTTATCTACAGTACTTTGTACAAACATGAATACTAGAATAATGTACCTGCGTTTCACAATAAAATATTTATTGAAAAACTCAACTGAAAAATCCATCCATTTTATTCGGAAAATAATTTGGGGCCAGGGGGCCTCCAATCCTTTGTTGCCCCAAGGCCTCTAGACCTCTAAATCTGGCCCTGGTTTGTGTACAGATGTCCATGAGCGATCAATATTTAAAACGCATATGAATACACACACAAATCAATCTGCAAAAATAATACCTATTACACAATTGCACACAAAGATTCTTACACTTGCTCACAACCAAGTCACACACTCTCACACACACACAAACATACTCCACGCTCATAAAGTAAAAACCAATCGTGCGAGCCACCTAAGGAAATGACCACCGGCGCACCTTCAATTAAATTTTAATACCGATATGTTCAACACTCATTTCCTATTTCGTTCATATTTACATCATTTCCGACAATTTTAAATCGTATTATTTTTTATGCACTTTTTACGATTTTTTTAATCAGGCCAGCTCAATTTAAAGTGGTCATTATATTCCATGGACCATATTTATTTGTTTTCAACATAGCAGTAGCAAATGATCTTGCAATTCATCTGATAGTAAGTCACAGCTGCCCATGAACATTTCTAACCAACTCTATATAGAACAGGTTCTAACTTAAGCCGTTCACAGATGCCTTGCCACTGTCCCTGTAGTTCCGAGACCAGAAAAGGGCTACGGTATCCCCTGCCTGTCGTAAGAGGCGACTAAAAGGGGGCTTCCGGGGTTGCGGGCGGCGAGAGTGGGAGCTCGAACCGCCCGGCCAGCGACCCCGGGAAGGACGGCGGTATGTGTGGTCGCATACCGTCGTACGCATCAGACGGTGTAGCGAGCGCCAAGCTCACCTGGGCGGAGCCCGACGGGACAACGCGCTAAGAGGGCTCCGGTTGCGTTCCTTTGGAGATCCCGGAGCCCTCAACGCAGCGCCGAGGATGGCCACCGGGGGGTTTTAGTGCGATAAGAATCCCACATAACCCTGAGTCGCTCCCACGACACCGGGTATCTTTTGAAGGTTTCCCCCTCGTAAAAAAAAGATGCCTTGCCACTCCTGAGGACTACCATGGTTGTCTTTATGTAACTGAGTCATCCATACCCGTCCAGCACAACGTAGAAGTCCTTCACGCTAGAAATAGGTGCTTCATTGGTCGAACCATACTCGTTCTATGTCCTCCACGGTTCGGTTTGCACGGACGTTCTTACCACGGACGTGCAAGATATGGAATGAACTTTCTTCTGAGGTATTCCCGGAGCGCTATGACATGGGGTTCTTCAAAAAAGGTGTAAAAAGAGCTCTCCTCCAAAGCCGGCGATGCATTGGCGACTCCTCTGGTGTTGCAAATGTCCATAGGCGACGGTGACTACTTTCCATCAGGTAGCCCGTCTGCCTCATCGTTTAGGTATAATTATAAAAAAAAACCTTTAAAATTAAGTTAAGATTAAAACTACTTCGCAACAATAAGTAACCATTAACGGTTAATCGTTAAGTAACCATTAACCGTCGTAGAGTCAATTTACCTATGTATGGTGGTGTATATTTTTAATTTTTATCATCTGCACGCATCTTTTGTGGGAGGGAGGGTGGTACATACTGCATGGTTTAAAATATATACCATCATATATATTTGTAGCGGATTGTTGCGAAGTAGTTTTAATCTTAACTTAATAGCATGGATTTCCGCAAAGTAACGCCTGATACAATTAACTATCTAACACCTTTAAAAGATTCAAACTTTTCAGTTTACGTATTTTCAAAAAGAAGCAAACTGCCACTAATTCCCAATTAAGTGTGGTAGAGGAAGCTCCAGGCTTGCCCATGTGTTTGTTTTTTTATAATATAGAAGTAGCAGACGAGCATGTAGTCCACCACATAGTAAGTGGCTACTGCCCCCCATGGACATCTGTAATCAACCCCAGATAAGATCTCTACCTGAAATAGGAACAGATGTCAGGAGCCACAGGTGACCCGCTACCGCTGAGGGCTAAGCTGGAACGCCTCAGCAAAATATGTCCCTTACCACACCCTTAAATCACACAGCAGAGCTTAACACTGTTGTTATAAGAAATAGGTGTGGCGGTAGTGGTGCCTCAAACCACAAAGGGATATAAAGACTTACCTGAGCTTCCTCATCAGGTCCTGTGGGTATGTCTTCTGGTGCTGCTGTGGTGGTGGTGGTCTTCGAGAAGATGAGGGATGTGGCTCTCACAGCTGACGCTGAGGGGATGGTGGACAGCACGGCCAGGGTTAGACCTGCAATCAGGAGAAAAGAAATTATTGAACTAAAATGCTTCAAAGTAAATAGTACAAAACGGACAAATGCCTAGGCCGTGATAGCCTAGTGGTTAAGAAACTCGGCCTCTTGATTGAGGGGTCTGAGGTTCAAATCGTAATCGATGTGCGTAGGTATTACAAATTAATTATCTTACACTTGCTTAAAGCGATGAAGGAACACATGGTGATTAAACCTACATACCTGAGAAATCTTAAAAAAATGTTTTCAAAGGTATGTGGAGTCTATTGAAGCAAAATACTCCTTTCTAAGCATCATTAAGTAAAATTTTCAAAAAACTTGAAATAGTAAAAAATCACATAATTTTTAAATTGAAAATCTACGTACCTATTTTAAAATCATTTAATTATAATAATGAGTAATGAATCATGATAAATTCGTTTATTTTTTTATGTCTCTAGTTTAATCAATCTTTTCAAATTTACGAATTTGCTTTACAAGCGTCGACGTGAGCTCACACAAAAGCCGTAAACGTACGCAATAAAAGAGCTATAAATATTCGTAAGTTTGAGAACCTCTGGTCGAGAAAAGAACCTTGATTTGATTATTCGTTATTCAAAGAATGTCTTGGATACCACTCGGATATTTTACAAAAAGTTGAGGAAAACCACAATAAAAACCTTTACATACTTTATTACACACATGCACACATGTACACATACACATCTACACACACATGCACTCACAAATGCATGCACATGCACACACATACAAAAATCGTGACAAAACTTTATAATGTTAATTGGAATCTCTGTATATAAAAAATCAGTTTTCGTATGTTTGTAACCGCAAAGCTCGAAAATTTGACGATGGATTGATTTGAAATTTGTACACATCACCACATATTTATATAAGATTGTTTCATCATCATCATCGTCACCCATTACAGTCCCACTGCTGGGCACGGGTCTCCTCTAAAAATGAGAATTGGTAGACTTCACTTACCTTTGATTTTTTTTATAAATCTCTCAAGTATGCAAGTTTCCTCACGATGTTTTCCTTCACCGTTTTAGCAAGTGATAATTAATTTCTAATACGCACATAATTTCGGAAAATCAGAGGTGCCTGGGATTTAAACCTGGGACCCCTCGCTCGAGAGGCCGAGTTTCTTAACCCCTAGGCTATCAATGCTTTTGAGAACGTTTTTATATAAGTTTTTTATAATATAAGAGTATCAGATAAGCATGCAGTTGACCTGATGGTAAGTGGCTCCTGCCACCCATGAATTTCTGTAATCAACAGAGGAGTAGCAGACGAGCATGCAGTCCAACTGATGGTAAGTGGCTACCACAGCCCATGGACATCTGTAATCAACCCCAGATAGAATTAGATATTCCTACCTGAGGTCAGCCACAGATGCGCCGCTACCTATGAGGACTGAGCTGGAACGCCACGGAAAAGTATGTCTCCTTTACCACACCCTTCAAAACGGAACACAGCAGCGCCTAACACTGCAGTTATTAGGCAGAAATAGGTGTGGCGGTGGTGCCGCCGGAGTCGAACCCCAAAGTCTGTGTTCTGGTTTAAAGGGTTATAAGGGAAACTTATTTACCCGATGCTTTCCAGCTTAGTCCTCTGGGGTAGCAAGGTAGCAGCTCATCTATAGTCGAACTCACGTAGGACTCATCTTATCTGGAGTTGATGACAAATGTCCATGGGCGGCATTAGGCACTTACCACCAGATGGACACTATGTTCGTCTGCTACTTCTATATTATAAATAAATAATAGTTAAAAAAAACTAAAAAATACGCTTTTATAAAAAATTCGACCAAAAAATGAAAAATAAATAATAGTTTAAAAAAACTAAAAAAATACACTTTTTATAGAAAATCCAACTAAAAATTGAAAATATTTTTTTTTAAATTTGAATTAAGAATAGTGTAAATAAGATAAAAATATTTTTTATTGTAAAAAAAGCGTGGGGTGCTTTTTAAGATATTATCAAAATGATAATCCTTCTACTCAATATCTATCAATAAAATATTTATAACTATTGACACCATGCACCTTTGCTTAGCAGTGCAAAAATGAATATTGGGTCATTGTTTAACACAGCTGTATGAAGTGGTGTTTTACATTGGTGTTTATTTTTATTGTTAACGTGAAAATCCCAGAGGAGTTGTTGGATGACATCCGAATTGCCAATGCTAACTGCTTTCTTTCATAATTTATACCATATCCCAGGTCCTCTATCTTGGATAAAAGTAATCACGGAAAAAGGATGTTAGAGCATCTTTTAAAAACAGGCGCTGATGGCAATACTCAAGAGAAAAACGGTCAACTGCTTTACATCTAGCCATTTCAAAAGGACGTCGATTTAAAATCATCGATTTAATATTACAGCATGATGATGTTAATATCAAAAATAATTCTAGAATTTCTTCTCTTTGTGTTGCTGCTGCCTGCAGAGATTTTAAAACTGTTAGTAGTTTAATTAATTTTACAGCTCGAGTTAATAATATAAGTTGTGACTATGACGATGAGCTGAAATCATATATGCCTTTACATTTGGCAGCAAGAAATCAGCAGGTCAGGTCAGGTCAGGTCAGGTCAGGTCAGGTCAGGTCAGGTCAGGTCAGGTCAGGTTAGGTTAGGTTAGGTGATCGGCGCGCCTGGTAGATTCCTTTATTGGTCTTAACGCAGACCTTCCGGGTCTCAGGAAAACAAAAATTGCTGATCCTGATTACCCTAGTAAGGATAACGGGTCAGAATGTTTAAAATATTGAATTGTCATCGGTCCTTAATAAGTATGCCAAATTTCAAGTTAATCCGACGTTTTGAAGGGGGTTAAAATCATGTTCAAAGATTCCGTTACATACTAACATACCAACATACATACGTCTGAAGCTAATAAAAACGTATTAAAAATACTTACACACACACACACACACACACACACACACACACAAACACACACATACACATACACACATATACACACATACATACCTACATACCTATATACATTCGCAAAATCCTTTCACCTTAAAATTTAAAATATGTATTCAAACGGTACAATATGGCAGTACCTAACCATATTATTTACACGATCTCAGTACAATCTCATAATTATTCCGTTCCGAACATTCACGAGTGAAGGATAAATGGGACGTTCACTTGTTGACTAGCGCTACCTGCGACTCTGGTTACATCCCGTTGTTAATATTCAATCTATCTTTTGTTTAACAAAGATCGCAATTTGTTAGTTTTGGAATCGCGCATTATTATCTTTGCCTATCAATAATTGCATATATTGCAATAAGATCATTTATAGTCTCTTTTTAATATCGCTTGTTATCAATATTCAATCTATCCAAATTTTGCATACCAAAGATAATTTAATAATTGGATAATTTTTTGTCTCTTTCTAGTATCGCCTGTTATCATTATTCAATCTAGCATTTTGCCAACCAAAGATCGCAATAAGATAATTTGTAATATCTTTATATTATCGCCTGTTGTCAATATTCAATCGATCCTTTGCCACCGACGATCGCATTAAGATTTCTAGCCTCTGTCAAGTATCGCATGTTATATACTCAATATATTCAAGGCAGAAATAGGTGTGACGATGGTGCCGGGGTCGAACATCAAAAAGTTTTACCTCTAAACTAACTATTAATTAATTAATTGGTAAATTTGTTTTATTACTATTTCGTCTACCATTTATATAAATTTTATACAAACAAACATACTGAAATATGTATTTATATATTACTAGCTGACCCGGCAAACTTTGTACCGCATCTCAGAATCTATTTATGAAATATATTCCATATTTACTCACCTTTTAAACCTTCCCTGGACTTCCACTAATTGTTCTAAACTAATATTACCCAAATCCGTCCCACCGTTCTCGAGTTTTAGCGAACTAACGAACAGCAATTGATATTTATATATATATATAGACAATGCACTGTTTATTCCCATCTTCAGTTTAAATTAAATATGAAGGCTTCGCGGGTGACCCAAAAACATTTCACGACTAAACTATGGTGTTATTGTTGGAATCGTTTTTGAGAAAAACCTTCTAAAATAACATTGATTTAATAGCAAACGTTAGATTTGATACTAAAATGACGATAATTTTTTATTCTAAGTATTTATTAAAATACACAAACAAAAAAACATTAACATTATCAATCTTCTATCTAATTAAATTAAAATTGAATAAAAATAAGCAAAATTAAATAATAAATCTAATATATAAAATTCTCGTGTCACAGTTTTCGTTGCCATACTCCTCCGAAACGGCTTGACCGATTTTGATGAAATTTTTTGTGCTTATCCGGTATCTATGAGAATCGGCCAACATCTATTTTTCATCCCCCTAAATGATAAGGGTTGTTCACTCTTAACATTTTTCGGGTCAGCTAGTTAAACTTATAAAATAAAGATGTCGTCCAAAACCCCCACTTGTGGCATAGTGCCCAGAACGCTGGCAGCATTGCCTCGCTGTATGGATGACGATAAAAATTTTGAAGAAAAAATAATTGGGCAAGTGCAAGTCGAAATCGCACCCTGAGGGTTCCGTACCTCCAACATTTTCATATTTTTTAATTATTAGTATTTTTTTAACTAATCCTTATTTCTGATTAGGCCCTGAAAGTCCATTTGAAAAATTCACCCTGTATACCTGTAGCTATTCGCCTCTATTTTGTGTATGTACTTACATATTCGTACTTATTCGCCTATATTCGGCGAGTATATAAACGTTGTATAAAGCTTTCAACAATATGTCAAAATGCATAAATAATACTAACAAAACCAAGCGTCGATATTTGAACAATATTTGACCAAACATTCGCTTAAAATTAGGTTAAACGTATAAAAAATAACCTTTGACCGTTTGAAGAGGACAACTAGTATTTAATATAGCTATAAATGACTTTAAAATGTATTTTTGATTCATCTCAAGATGTCTTATAAGTCAAGGACCTGTGTAAATGCCATATGTGCGATATGCAAATAATTATACCATTTGCAAAGTTCATAAACTTTGAAAAATTTTACTAAAAACCTGATAATGTTGACTCAATCTAAATATGCTCATTATTTTTAGGGTTCCGTACCCAAAGGGCAAAAACGGAAAGCTAAGCCTCCGCTGTCCGTCCGTCAGACCGTCTCTCACGGGGCTCTATCTCTCGAACCGTAATAGATAGACATTTGAAATTTTCACAGAATATGTATAGTGGTAGTCGCCGTAATCCTTACTAATATTATAAATCCGAAAGTAACTCTGTCTGTCTGTCTGTCTGGTTGTCTCTTCTTCACCCCCAAACCACTGAACCGATTTTAATGAAATTTTGTACAAAGATAGTCTGAGACCCGAGAAAGGACATAGGATAGTTAATATCTCGGAAATCCCACGGGAACTAGGAATGGCGATCTAAGATCGATTAATCGGGGAATCGATCTTTTGGACCCAAAACATCGATTATTTTATCGATATTAGTAAGGATTGAATCGTAAACTATGCATTTGATCAAGTGATGATCTTTAGCAAAGTTGAAGGTACGAATTTTCAGTTTTATGTATGTTATATTATTATCTTTTAAACGCGGGCGAAGACGCGGGCAAAAACTAGTAAAATACTAAAAATAAAAATAAAATCTTCTAAATAAATGGTGCCAAGCAAAAAACCGCTATTTTTCAGCGTCTTTCGCTGTTGAACTATTGAACCGTAATAGGTAGACAGTTCAAATTATCACATTTGATAGTACAGAACCCTGGGAGTGAGTCCGACTCGCACTTGGCATTTTTTATTATAATTTCACACGTGTATGAAGCATGACCGGAAATTTTTTGACCTTATTGACTATTAGAGTTATATAACTTCTTTATAAATATAATTATATAATACTTAAATAATAAGATTATATTATATAGAGGACTATATATATATATATCGATATGTCTTATATTATATATCAATATGCCACCAACTAAAATAAATTTGAAGATGGCATCTGTCGAAAATTGGTCGTACCAACTCTGAAACCATCGTGGGCTCATGCAAAACTCTGCTAAAGATCACATGATCAAATGCATAGTTTACGATTCTATAAAGGATATATAGACGACCCGCGTAGCGGAGCGTCACCATACTGGTCTGACGCGCAGAGGGTCCCGGGTTCGATCCCCGGCCAGACAGAAATCTAAGTGATGAATTTATTCCGTTTCTGGGTTTGGGTGTTTGTTTATTTGTCTCTGTGTGTGTATGGCACCCACGACTGGGAATCCTAGTGTGGGGCTGTGAGTGTAGAAAGCGTATTTTATAGACAAACATTCATTTATATTAGTGAATCTTATTTAGTTTAAAAGCTTTTAGAGTCACTTAAAATTTGCAATTTATTTTATTAATATCAGTAATCCAGAACTAAAGATACAGCTTGACCTCGGCTTTGTTCTCGTCGCCTTATATTTGTGGGGTCAATTTAAATGGTTATTTGTTATGCTATTTCTAATAATATCTATTACTAGCTGAACCGGCAAACGTTGTGTTGACATATAAATAAAAAAAATGTTAAGGGTGAACAACCCTTATCACTAGATAGTAGCCGATTCTCAGACCTACTGAATATGCATATAAAATTTGGTGAAAATCGGTGAAGCCGTTTCGGAGGAGTACAGTAACTAACATTGTGACACGAGAATTTTATATATAAGATTACATCAAAGCTCGTATTTCATAAAAATAAGGACATATCATCTATGTTTATGGTTATTTTATGGAAATATATTTATACGATTTTTATTACTATGACATACAATACTAGAATACTAGATAAACCGGTAAAATGAATTATCAATAACAGAATAATAAATCAGACTAATTATGTACGATTTTCTTTTGTTATCGCTATTATTATATAATAAGCTAAAAGTAGGTTTGTATGTTGAAAGGTCAAACGCTTTTTCATATTATTTACCGGTTTTTAAATAGTATTATTTTTGTCATTATAATTATAAAATGTTGACACTTTTTCTATAAGATTGTTTTTACTTTGATGTCTTTCATATTTTAGTTGTAATTTTACTTTAAAGTTTAAGTTTAAGTTTTAGTGAAAATTTAGTATTTACTAAGTATAAGTCGGTATGTTATTTAATTAAAAAGGATCTTTTAAATTGGAAATGTTAAAGTCTATCTAAATATATATAACTCAAAGGTGTCTGACTGACATAGTTATATATCAACGCACAGCCCAAACCATTGGACGGATCGGGCTGAAATTTGGCATGCAGGTAGATGTTATGACGTAGGCATCCGCTAAGAAAGGACTTTGATCAATAAAATGGATAAAATAGGGGATGAAAATATTACTTCGTAACGCGAGCGAAGCCGCGGGCAAAAGCTCGTTATAGATATACTATTATTAAATAATTAAATAATTTCTGAATTGGCGATAGCTTAATATGATAATAATAGTTACGGAAATAATCTAAAATTATAAATGTAATCTAATATGATTTTATGAGATTAACAACAATATTTTACAAAATTAAAATTACTACTAGAATAATGATATTTTATTAGAATCCTGACAAAAAATAAACGCAGACGAAACCACGGTAAAAACATAGTTAATCATAAATACATAATGAAAAATGTGTTTTTCATAATAAGTAGGTATGTTATGTAAATACTTTGTAAAGGTCTTCGCATTTAGATTTTTATGCATAATCTGGCAGATGGCCGCCAAATGGATTGAGATTTTCCATGTTATATCCATAGATTAGTAAAGATTACTCACTCCTAACAAGAACCTAACTAGTTTTGACAATTGAAATTGTCACTGTCATCTATTTTTGTGTTTGAAAAATATTAAAAAAAAATAAGTTTTTAGATCATTTACGAATGAAATGATGTTTTTCTCCGCATTTTTGCTTCGATTTTGTATTTTTGCATCACTTTACTGCGTATGTCGGCATTGTTCCGCGTAAATTACACCATGGCAGCCATTAAATGGATGACAGAATTGTCAGCCGTTTAAGCCATTTAATGGCCTCTTTCGATAACAAGGTGGTGAGATATCTATCCTTATCTATGGTTATATCATCAACCTATTACTGTCCCACTGCTGGGCATAGGTCTTTTAAAATGACAAGTTTTCAGACATTTGGCTGAATGGTGCACATGTGGGCAAGAGGGAATTAATAGATTTCATACACCTTTTCTCAAAGAAAGAAATCATTTTTTGTTACATTTTCTTTTAGATTTAAAACAAATTATAATAAAAAAATATCGCCTGAAAATTTTCAGTAATGTCTATAAATTTAAGGTTTATAATTTTTCCTAAAAAATATTTTATAAAACCTTCTGCTTATTAGTTTATTACATTTGATTTCAAAATAAAAGTCTGTTTTTACATTGTACTTTGTAGGATCTAATTTTATAAATTTGTAATATTGATAAGTATTTTACAACAATTTTACAATTTCGAAGGTGGTAGAACCCTTTGTGGTTCGACTCCGGCGGCACCACCGCCACACCTATTTCTACCTAATAACAGCAGTGTTAGGCGCTGCTGTGTTCCGGTTTGAAGGGTGTGGTAAGGGAGACAGACTTTTCCGAAGCGTTCCAGCTTAGTCCTCAGGGGTAGCGGCGCATCTGTGGCCGACCTCAGGTAGGAGTATCTAATCCTATCTGAGGTTGATTACAGATGTCCATGGGCGGCAGTAGCCACTTACCATCAGGTGGACTGCATGCTCGTCTGCTACCCTTATATTATAAAAAAAAAAAAACAATAAGATTAAGTAAAGCAGGTATATAATAAATCCTTTGAAAACAGACCGACGTGTTGAATCCTTAATAAAATGTTATGGATTGAATCGAAAAACAAGAAATACTTAGAAAAAAATCGGTTAGTACAAATATTTTGACATTGTCCCAAGTTCTAACGTCCACAACTGGTGTCAACATGACGGTCAAATACCACTCAACCTTGAATCCAAAACAAAATACAAAAATGTTATCTATCTACTTTAGAATCGAAATTTAAAAATGGATGAATGGATCCAAAAGAAAAAAAAATGGCAAATGCGAGTCGAACTCGCAAACTGAGGGTTCCGTACCAAATCATTCTGTTTTATGTTGTAATGACAATACTATATTTTATTTTTTTATTTTAAGTATTTGTTATAGCAGCCGTAAAAGTAAATGAATTGTGAAAATTTGAACTGTCTACCTATTACGGTTTAATAGATAAGGAAAAACACTAACAAATAGCGGTTTTTTGTATGGCAGATCCCACTTATTTTCAAATTTTTTTTAGTATTTGCTTTCATAGCTACCATTATACATACTCTGTAAAAAAATCAAGTGTCTTTCTAATACAGTTCAAGAGATAGAGCCTTGTGACAGATCGATTAACAACAGAGGCTTAAAAATAGAGTTCAGTTTTATACTCTTTGAGTACGGAACCCTAAAAACGAGCGGAACCTTAGTAAAAAGGTTCTGTTTATACCCTTTAGCAACGGAACCCTAAAAAGGCTTATTTCTATAACTTCGAAATAATTTAAAAACCAATTAAATAAGTTAAAACAAATATTTTGACACTGTCCTAGCAATGACCATACAAATGGTGTCATGACGGTCAAATACCACGACCTTGACTCAAATGCCGATTGAAAATAGATTTTTAGAAGTTTTTCCTTATTTGTAATCAGTGGGTTTTGATATTTGAATATATCTTATATATAAAATTCTCGTGTCACAATGTTAGTTACGTACTCCTCTGAAAGGGCTTTACAGATTTTCACCAGATTTTATATGCATATTCAGTAGGTCTGAGAATCGGCTACTATCTATTTTTCATACCCCTAAGTGATAAGGGTTGTTCACCCTTAACATTTTTTTATTTATATATAAGGGTTAGTTTATTTATAAGGGTTCTACCACCTCCTGAAATCTGATTACATTTGAAAAAGTAGAAATACTTACAAAAAACGCCACACCCCAGCCATCTGTGCCGTGACCGCTTCATAACTGTGTTAACTGAAACAATACAAAAATACAATAAATACTTGTACAAAACCTTTATATAATAAACACAAAACACATCTGGAACATGGCGAACCTATATACTTTTACTGTTATCTTGCAAAGAAATATATTTGAATTTGATATTTTTCCTATGTCACTCCCACAATTTAGACGAATCCAACGACACCTCATATGTTAATCCGTCAAGCCGTTTGGGCTACAAGATGTACCAAAAAATACATACGAAAAAAAACATTACCGTCCGTCTAGCATAGCAGCGTAATAAAATGGAAAAATCCATCTGGAATTTCAAAATGATTTTAGTTATGCTTAACTTAAGTATATAGGATATTTTTTTATTTATATAATATAAGAGTAGCAGACGAGCATGCAGTCCACCTGATGGTAAGTGGCTACAGCCGCCCATGGACATCTGTAATTAAACCCCAGATAGGATTAGATATTCCTCACTGAGGTCGGGCACAGATGCGCCGTTGCCCCTGAGGACTAAGCTGGAATGCCTCGGAAGTCTGTCTCCCTTACCACACTCTTCAAAACGGAACACAGCAGCGCTTAACACTGTTATTAGGTAGAAATAGGTGTAGCGATGGTGCCGCCGGAGTCGAACCACAAAGGGTTCTACCACCTTCTTAGGTTATATTTTTGTCTGTGTATTCGTAATAAAATACCGAATCAATTTCTATGCGACTTGCATATAACGATTAAAAAATATACTGTGCGTACTATATTCTACTTTTAATTTCGAAAATCATCATCATCAACCCCTTATTGTCCCACTGCTGGGCACGGGTCTCCTCTCAGAATGAAGATTAGGCCATAGTCCACCACTTTGGCCAAGTGAAAATTTACCAAGTCTACGTTTTCAACCAAGTCTAAGTTTTCAAAGGTATGCGAAGTCTACCGACTTCACATACCTTTGAAAACACTTATAGATTTCTCAGGTTTACTCACGATGTTTTTTCCCATTAAAGCAAGTCATTAATTTATTCATTATTTTGCAATAAAAATAATTGAAAAATCAGAGATGCATGGGATTTGAACCTCGAACCGGCCGAGTTGCCATTTCGAAAATACCTACGAGGTTAACATGCTAGTATGTATAAGTAAACGAAATTCCTTTGGAAACAGGCTTATAGGGTCGGTTACCTTGCACAGACAGACCGACCTTGCGGACTGCTTTTACTATTATTACATACATACAATGTACATACATACATACAGTTTACGAGATATGTGGACAGGAACATCAGTGTAGAATCTAAACATCAATTTATTTTATTATTATATACCTCGAAAACGAATTCAGAAATGCCCAAGTGCAAGTCAAACTCTACGCTACGGATCTTTAAAAAATCAATTACTTTTGTGTAATAATCGATTTTTAAAAATCGAGTATTTTTAATTAATCGATTATTTTCGATTTTTGCGCTACCCTGCCTTAATACAACTTAAAATTAGAAAGCAAATGTCTTGCGTTTTTTTCGCCATCTAATTTTAAATAGGTATTATTAAAAGTGGTTTTTTTTATCCCGATTCTTATTGCCTTTAAATTCATTATTCAGTTTCATAATCGATTATTTCAGAAAAAAAAACATTTCTATTAATCGATTTATTTCGAGAAAAAAATCGATTATTTATTAATCGATTTTTCGTTCTCACATCACTTTTAGCTGCTTCAAACAACATCAGTGTATGTACTTACCATTCATTCGCGAATACACTGTTTTATAACAATTGTGAGTTACCGTTACCTTGCATTGTTTCACGGAAAGGAAATTGAATTGGTTGTAAACGGTTCCACTGTGGAGTGGATTTGAAATATGGAAAATAGATTTTCAAAACAGTTTTTTATATATAAACAGTAAACGATATCTTTTCACCAGGATTGGAATTATAATGGAATTATAGAAAATTGTTTTTAAACTTTTTTTTTTATAATTAAAATATAGCAAAAATCCACCTGATGGTAAGTTGCTACTACTACCGCCGTCTATGGACATCTGTAATCAACCTTAGATACGATTCAAGTCCCATCTAAGGTCGACCACAGATGCGTTGCTACCTTCGACTTTAAATTACAATGCGTATGTATCTACCCTTTACCACACCCTTCAAACCAGAACACAGCAGCGCCTAACACTGTTATTAGGCAGTCATAGGTGTGGCGGTGGTGCCACCGGAGTCGAACCACAAAGCACTTAACCACATTAAATGTACTAAGACAAAAACAGACCGTTCAACGTAGTTCTAAAGATAGCAAACGCACCTATGGCCAACTTCAAGCTTAAACCCACATCACAACGTCGTTTTGACGTACGCAACCCTAAAAAGTAGATTAGAAATGTTCATGAGCACATCATCAGTTAATTTACAACAATAATCAACAAAGTATCATCATTAATGATAACAAATAATGAAGTTAAAGACGTCACTGCGTTATTAATCATTAGCAGTGAAAGTGGGCACTGAGCTGGCACACTGCGTGTCCATTGCCACGCGTGATACAGTGCAACGACATTTAAGAAACTATTTCATACTTTTGTTATTAAATTGTAGTAGCCTTCAGTACCCTTATGAGTTTTTACGTTTCACTGTTTAACAAGTGATAATTAATATCTAAAACGCACATGAATTTTAAAAATCAGAGGTGCCTGGGATTTGAACCTCGGACCCCTCGATCAAAACGCCGATTTTCTTAACCACTTAGCTATCACTGCTGTTAAGAATCACCCTACAATTTTATAATAGTTATGTGACTTAGTTAATTAATTAATTAACTCTTAATTAACAACTCATTTACTTAGTTACTAGCTGACCCTGCATACGTTGTGTTGCCATATAAATAAAAAAAATGTTAAGGGTGAACAACCCTTATCATTTAGGGGTATGAAAAATAGATAGTAGCCGATTCTCAGACCTACTGAATATGCATATAAAATTTGGTGAAAATCGGAATAGCCGTTTCGGAGGAGTACGGTAACTGACATTGTGACACGAGAATTTTATATATAAGCAAAAAATATACAGGGTGAATTTTTAAAACGGGCCTTCAGGGCCAAATCCGAAACTATAAGGATTAGCGAAAAATGCTGAAAGGAGTTACGAGGCCGATTTTGATAAAAACTAAAACTGCATCATTACTTTTTTAAAATAACTTTTTTCCCTAGCCGGGAATCGAACGAGTTCATTTTGAAAAAAAAATACACCCTCTATATTATTCCACTATCTGATAGTGTTGCTTATAAGGATCAAAATCTGGGAAGTAATGATAAATGACAAACTAAAGGAAAAGCCTCAATTTTAAGAAAATACATATTTTTTTATATTAATTTGGCAGTTAAGTTCCCGCCATTCATCAATTTAAACATTTCGCGTATTAACAATGTTTTGGCTCAATGTTTCAAATCATTCGAAATGGACGTTTTGTTCTTCAAGAATTTATATTTTTATGTCCGACTTAGTTAAGGTTACTTTTAGGACCATTATAATAGATTTAACTTGCTATGGGCGGAGTTTCGTTTAATACATATGTAAAATTGACAATTTGCGAGAATATCTTTTTCGAGCCAAATCCGAGTGATACCTAAACAAAGAGATATAGAAAATTATATTTACTGTTGAAACGTAGTTATAAACAACAAACAATAACAATTTACTATTTAATCACTTATCTATTTTTATTAAAAAATAAATTCTAAAAACGGCGGTAATTTACTTGCCAAACTATTACTTTCTCATACTAAGCCGTATGTCACGGTTATAACATCGAATAATTAGTTGATTAACCAACACATTCTTCAATGGTATGACTTACGTATGTTTCTAAAGAATTACACATAAATCATTTGTTATGTATAATCCTTAAGGATTAGTATGGCAATGTATGGAAAAATATGTATTTTCTTCAAAAATTTCCTTTTCCTTTAATTTGTCACATAACATTACTTCCCAGAATTTGATCCTTATAAGCGACACTATCAGATGGTGGAATAATATAGAGGGTGTAATTTTTTGAAAAATGAACTCATTCGATTCCCGGCTAGGGAAAAAGATATTTTAAAAAACTAATGATGCAGTTTTAGTTTTTATCAAAATCGGCCTCGTAACTCCTTTCAGCATTTTTCGCTAACCCTTATAGTTTCGGATTTGGCCATGAAGGCCCGTTTTAAAAATTCACCCTGTATATAACTCAAAAGTATATAAGATAAAAATAGGACTGACTGGCATAGTGATCTATCATTAACATAGTGGTATTTGTTTACGTACTACCCATACATTTCTAATCAGTTCTGATACAGTCCACTAGGGGCGCTGATTGGAAATGTATGGGGAAATAGGTAAACAAATACAAAAACAGTCATTTTTGTAAAAACGTAAATACTCATACTAAGGGTAGGTGCTTTTTTTTTATAATATAAGAGTAGCAGACGAGCATGCAGTCCACCTGATGGTAAGTGGCTACTGCCGCCCATGGACATCTGTAATCAACCCCAGATAGGATTAGATATTCCTACCTGACCGTGGCCGGCCGACCGGTGGCCGACCGGCCACAGATGCGCTGCTACCCCTGAGGACTAAGCTGGAACGCCTCGGAAAAGTCTGTCTCCTTTACCACACCCTTCAAACCGGAACACAGCAGCGCCTAACACTGCTGTTATTAGGTAGAAATAGGTGTGGCGGTGGTGCTGCCGGAGTCGAACCACAAAGAGTTCTACCACTGTATTTAGATAGGATTTAAGTCTGAGATTAGCAACAGGTGCGTTGCTATCTTAAGGTTTATGTTGAAAGGGCTTATGTTTTTGTCTTAGTACCTTTCAATGTGGTAGAGCTCTTTGTGGTTCGACTCCGGCGGCACCACCGCCACACCTGTCTGCCTAGTCAGCAGTGTTAAGCGCTACCGTGTTCAGTACCCTTACGATGAGTTTTCAAAACATCCCACAATTTTACGTTACGTTTACTCAATCCATTATTCTGTTCCGTTTGCTTCAGTAGACTGAATAAACGTAACAATAAGTGCTCAAGTCTTTTTGTCTGCCTCACATGTTCGCAAAAAAGAGAGACAAGACATAAAGCGCCATTTTGTCAATTTAGACATTTAATGTTACGTTACTGACCCTATATTCTGATACAATCCGCTAGGGGCGCTGATTGGAATTTGTATGGGCAAATACGTAAACAAATACCAAAACAGTCGTATTTGTCAAAACGTAAAAACTCTTGGTAAGGGTACTGGTTTGAAGGGTGTGGTGAGGGAGATATACTTATTTGAGCTGTTCCAACTTAGTCCTCGGGTAGCATCGCATCAGTGGGCGACCTCAGGTAGGAATCTAAACTTATCTGGGGTTGATTACACATGGGCGTCAGTAGCCACTTACCATCAGGTGGACTGCATGCTGGTTGGACATTCGTTCGGATAAGTATATCTCTCTTACCACACCTTTCTAATCAGGACCTTCGTTATAAAGGTGGCTACTCATCTTTGGCCGACCTCAGAAGGGTTTAAATCCTATCTGGTATATATCACAGATGTCCATACGAGAGTAGCCACTTACCATCAGGTGGACTGCATGCTCGTCTGCTACTCTTATATTATAAATAATTGGCCAAGTGCAAGTCGAACTTTTCATTTTTTTTTATTTTTAGTAGTTGTTATTATAGCAGCCACTGAAGTAAATACAATGTGAAAATTTGAACTACCTATTACGGTTCAATAGATAAAGCGAAAAACGTCGAGAAATAGCGTTTTCTTGTATGGCGACTCCCATTTATTTTCAACTTATTTTTTATTTTTAGTATTTTGTTTTATAGCGGCCTTTATTTACTCTGTAAAAAATTCAAGTGTCTCTCAATTACGGTTCCGGAGATAGAGCCCTGTGACAGACGGACTGATAGCGAAGTCTTAGTAATAGGGTTGTGGTGTAGAGCTGAGCCTTATGTTATATAATTTAGTGTTAGAGTAGTATTAAGTTAGTTATATAAAATCCTTCGTTCAAACAAGACGCCTCATTTACTAACTCGAGCCTTACTTCATTACATTCTTTATAGGATGAAGTCTTTATTATAACTAACTTAATACTACTCTAACACTAACTTATATAACATAAGGCGCAGCTCTACACCACAGGGTTCCGTTTTTACACTTTGGGTACGGAATCCTAATAAGTCCATGTGCCCTGACCACCTGCCATCAGATGGACTTCATGCTTGTCTGCTACTCCTAATTATAACATCGACGTAATTATTATCATCGTGCAGGTGTTAATATCATACACACTTATAATTATCACGGAATCTAAATTATCTAGAACATTCCAAGACCGATTTAGCTAGATGCACGCGGATTTCTTCGCGGATTTCTTCGCAATGCACTAGATTTTTTAAATGTTTTATCTTATACGAGCTTTTGCCCGCGCCTTCGCTCGCGTTACGAAGTAATATTTGCATCCCCTATTTTATCCCCTTGGGGGTAGAATTGATCAAAATCCTTTCTTAGCGGATGCCTACGTCATTACATCTACCTGCACATGCAAATTTCAGCCCGATCCGTCCAGTGGTTTGGGCTGTGCGTTGATAGATCACTATGTCAGTCAGTCACCTTTGAGTTTTATATATTTTTATCTTATGTATAAAATTCTCGTGTCACAATGTTAGTAACAGTACTCCTCCGAAACGGCTTTACCGATTTTCAACAAATTTTATATGCATATTCAATAGGTCTGAGAACCGGCTACTATCTATTTTTCAGACCCCTAAGTGATAAGGGTGGTTCACCCATAACATTTTATTTATTTATATGGCAACACAACGTTTGCCGGGTCAGCTAGTAACTAAGTAAATGAGTTGTTAGTTAAGAGGTAATTAATTAATTAACTAAGTCACATAACTATAATAAAATTGTAGGGTGATTCTTACAGCAGTGATAGCTTAGTGGTTAAGAAACTCGGCCTCTTGATCGAGGGGTCCGAGGTTCAAATCCCAGGCACCTCTGATTTTTCAAATTCATGTGCGTATTTGAAATTAATTACTACTTGCCTAAACAGTGAATGAAAACATCTTGAGGAAACATCTTAAAAAAAAGGTTTCGAAGGTATGTGAAGTCTACCAATACGCACTTGGCCAGCGCGGTGGACTATGGCCTAATCCTTCTCATTCTGAGAGGAGACCCGTGCCCAGCAGTGGGATGATAATGGATTGATGATGATGATCATGAATATAGAAGTGGCAAACGGACATTCAGTCCATCTGATGGTAAGTGACTGCTGCCATTAATTGACATATATAATTAACCCCGGATATAATTATATATTCCTACGTGAAGTCGGCCATAGATGCGCCGCTACCCCTGAGGACTAAGCTGGAACGCCTCGGAAAAGTATGTCTCTCTTACCACACTCTTCAAACACACAGCAGCGCTTAACACTGCTGTTATAACAGAAATAGGTGGCGGTGGTACCGCCGGAACCACAAAGGGTTCTACCACCTTCGAACATGAATTTTAATTCACACATCACTGATTACACGAAACTGATTATATATTGCAAGTAATACCCAAATATTACAACTGTCTACGCAAGTGGGTCGCGGGTTCGATTCTGGTCACGTCGCCGTCGCTACGCAACTGTATTCGTTACGTGATCAGAAAGCATTAGCTACTGAGTTAGTTTCTAGTTGACTAATTAGTTAATATTGTCTGCTTATGTTTGGAGGTCTGGAGCATATTGCCCCATGCTGGTCCAGTAGTGGAAATAGGTTTATAGTATAGTTCGCGCCAAAGTATTCTCCGCTTTGTAGCCTTACCATGAGTTTTCAAAACATCCCACAATTTTACGTTACGTTTACTCAATCCAATATTCTGTTCCGTTTGCTTCAGTAGACTGAGTAAACGTTACAATAAGTGCTCAAGTATTTCTGTCTGCCTCACATGTTCACAAAAAAGAGAGACAAACATAAAGCGCCATTTGTCAATTTAGACATTTAATGTTACGTTACTGACACTATAGTTCTGATACAATCCGCTAGCGGCGCTGATTGGAAATTGTATGGGCAAATACGTAAACAAATACCAAAACAGTCATATTTGTCAAAACATAAACTCATGGTAAGGGTACTGAATATAGTAATGAGTTGCGTTACAACAGCAAATTGTAGATGTTAGCGGGACGAAGACAGCGCGGCCCCCCCGCACCCTCTGCTGCCCGCTCTCGCCCGCGCTACATAGCTGCGTTAGTGTGCCCTTACGTTGCTACGGAGTATATGCTTGTAGTTGTGTTCGACCGCATTGGCTCTCTGACTACACCAGCGCGCAACAACTTCAGAGCGGACTAGAAGTTTGGCGCGGACTATACCAGCTTTCAACCATTGTCCCATTGCTGGGCACGTGGCTTCTCTCATAGTGAAATGGGCTTAGGTTGGCTAAGTCCAACACGTTGACTAAATATCTTTTTTTAAATAAGAAGTAGCAAACGAAATTGCAGTCCACCTGATGTGAGTGGCTACTGCCGCCCATGGACATCTATAATCAACTCCAGATAAGTTGGAATTACAAGTTGTCTACCACAGATGCATCGCCATAGCAATTTCTGTTTTATAACAGCAGTGTGAAGCGCTGCTGTGTTCTGGTTTGAAGGGTCTGGTAAGGGAGACATTCTTTTCCGAGGCGTTCCAACTTAGTCCTTACGGGTAGCGGTGCATCTGTGGCCGACGTCAAGTAGTAATATCTAATCCTATCGTGGACTGCATGCTCGTCTGCTACCCTTATATTATAAAAAAAAAGTAAAACATGGATAGACTGATTATTAATAATGGACTAAAAGACGTTGTAGTACTTAATAATAGTTTGATCTAGATTGTTGTCAATTGATTGTTGAAGCCTTTTGGGGCATTTGGATAAAATGCTGACAGACTATTTTGAAAATCGACAGATAACAATTGATATCATGATGTTGGCTAGTTAATATTGCAAGTTTTGAAACCAAAGATGTCGGCGCTAGCCCATTAGAATCCCACTGTTGGGGATTAGGCCATAGTCCACCGCGCTGGCCAATTGCGTATTGGTAGACTTCACGTACCTTTGAAAACCTTTTTTTTATCTCTCAGGTATACAGGTATACTCACGATATTTTCGTTCACCGTTTAAGCAAGTGATCATTTATTTATAATACGTAATTACCCATATACTTTGGAAATAAGCAAGTGATAAATAATTTGTAATAGGTACATTACTTCAAAAAAAAATGGTTGCCTGTAAAGTCGGTTTTACGGGCGAAGATTTTACGTGACAACGTCTTTTTCTCGGTAGAATATTTATTGATATGAATATAATTAAATTGCACAATAGGAACAAGGAATTGAATGAAAATAAGAATTGCACAAATTTTAACTATAGAAATATATTTTGTTTAGTCTCTAGTGCTGCGCGCGCGGCAGACCGATCATAGTTGAGTGGGAGAGAGACGCAAGGCATTCGGCGGGCCTCTCTCTCGTTCGGTGACTCATCGTAACGTTACCGGGCGTTACACTTTTTCATAAGTGACTCCCAGCCGCAACCTAATTTAAGACGTTGTCACGTCAAAATCAGAAATGCTCGGGATTTGAACCTCGGACCCCTAGATCGAGAGGCGTTTCAACTAGGCTATCTCTTAGTAGATGTAACGTCAAAAATAATGAGCATAAATTAACTTAAATCGTGACTTCGCAATTGTAATGGCAAGTAATTGCATATTATGAGAGAAAGTTGAGACATACTCGCACGTGCATTGTTGCTGTATAACTAATAAATAGTCATAACACAAGTAAACTAGTAGTGAATTTTTTTTACGAGGGGGAAACCTTCAAAAGGTACCCGATGCCGTGGGAGCGACACAGGGTTATGTGGGACTCTTACCGCACTAAAACCCCCCCGGTGGGCGTTCTTGGCGCTGCGTAGAGGACTCCGGGATCTCCAAAGAAACGTAACTGGAGTCCTCTTAGTGTGTTACCCCGTCGGGCTCTGCCCAGATGAGCTCGACGCTCGCCACACCGTCTGGTACACGACGGTATGCGAACACACATACCGCCGTCCTTCCCGGGATCGGTAGCCGGGCGGTTCGAGCTCCCACTCTTGCCGTCCGCAACCCCGGAAGCCCCCTTTTAGTCGCTTCTTACGACAGGAGAAACCGTAGCCCTATTCTTGTTCTGGAATTACGTGGTGGACTATGGCCTGAACCCGTCTTTGAGTGGAGATCCGTGCCCAATAGTGGGATAATAATTGATTGACGACGAACATAACTAATGTTCATTACTTAAGTGTTAAATGAGCAAGCAATCCACCTAATGGTATGAAACTAGTGCCCAAAAACATCTGTAATCAACTTAATGTAAGATTAGATTCCTACCTGAGTTCTACCACGATTGCTAATTTAAGAACTAATTTAAAACGCCTCTAATAAGCATGTCTCCGTTACCACACTTCAAACCAGAACACAGCAACGCTACACTGCTGTTATAAGGCAGAAATAGGTGTGGCGGTGGCGCTTCTGGAGTTAGCCCAATTAAAATTGTACCACCTTTCTGTTTGCAGAATCCTTACTAATCCTTACTAATATTATAAATCCGAAAGTAACTCTGTCTGTCTGTCTGGTTGTCTCTTCTTCACGCTTAAACCACTGAACCGATTTTAATGAAATTTTGTAGAAAGATAGTCAGAGACCCGAGAAAGGACATAGAATAGTTTTTATCCCGGAAATCCCACGGGAACTAGGGATGACGATCTAAGATCGATTAATCAGAGAATCGATCTTTTGGACCCAAAACATCGATTATTTTAATCGATATTAGTAAGGATTGAATCGTAAACTATGCATTTGATCAAGTGACGATCTTTAGCAAAGTTGAGGATACGAATTTACAGTTTTATGTATGTTAGTACGTTATATTATTTTCTTTTAAGCGCGGGCGAAGCCGCGGGCAAAAACTAGTATAGACTAAATTAGAACGCATGTAAGTCGACATGTGCCTTTGTGCAACTTGATTTACTTTTAAACGAATCTAAACCAATAACTTACTTACAAAACCTTTTATGAACAGGTTTATTCGAAATCAGAGACAATTTAGCAATGGCCGACCTCAATACCACTTTTGCAACTGGCTAGATCAGTGTTTCTCAAAGTGAAGCCCTAAGGGCGGTGGAGTTACAGAAAGGCGCCACACCTATTTCTGCCTAGTAACAGTAGTGTTAAGCGCTGCTATGCTCTTGTTTAAAGGGTGTGGTAAGGGAGACATACTGTTCCAGCGCATTCCGACTTAGTCTTCAGGGGTAAAAATGCAACTGTGGCTAGCCTACGGTAGGTCTCTTACCCTTACCATGAGTTTTTAAAACATCCCACAATTTTACGTTACGTTTACTCAATCCAATATTCTGTTCCGTTTGCTTCAGTAGACTGAGTAAACGTAACAATAAGTAAGTGCTCAAGTCTTTCTGTCTGCCTCACACGTCAAAAAAGAGAAACAAAACATAAAGCGCCATTTTGTCAATTTAGACATTTAATGTTACGTTATTGACACTATAGTTCTGATACAATCCGCTAGGGGCGGTTTGAAGGGTGTGGCAAGGGAGACAGACTTTTCCGAGGCGTTCCAGCTTAGTCCTCAGGGGTAGCGGCGCACCTGTGGCCGACCGCAGGTAGGAATATCTAATCCTATCTGAGGTTGATTACAGATGTCCATGGGCGGCAGTGGCCACTTACCATCAGGTGGACTGTATGCTCGTCTGCTACTCCTATATTATAAAAAAAAAAAAAGTCCATGGGCGGCAGTAGCCTTACCATCAGGCGCACTGAATGCTCCTTTACTACTCCTATATTTTAAAAAGTGTCTAAGGTTATATTATGTATTTTACATATGGTTAGTTACCATTCTGACCACGTTTCAGCTACCCTTTGTTCAGTTCATTTGTATGCAAGCCACTCTTTCCAAGTATTGATAAATATTTCTTTGTTTGGAAACCAAATTCAAATTCAAATGCACTTGCAATAAACAATGTTTTTCGGTTAAAAACCAAACTAAAATGCGTATGAGTACTAATGTATATACGTCAAAAGTTACACTTCTTTGGCGTATGAATAAAATAATATTATGTGTTACATCGACGCACCCAACTTCGCCCTACGCTAAAAAAAATATCTGATTTGTTTAGATAGATTATATGTTTGTTTAGATAGGGTGTTGTAAATGACTTTTTGTACTTTTTGTACTTTTATCAGGTGTTCTAACTTCTAGATTATACATCAAAGGTAGCAACACATCTGTGGCCGACATTATGTTGGAATCTAATCTTATCTCGGGTTGATTACAGATTTCCATGAGCAGCAACACTTACCATTAAATAGATGGCATGTTCGCTTCTATATTCATAATTGGCCAAGTGAGTCAAACTCGCACACGGAGAGTTCCGTATCACCAAAATCTTAATTATTTTTTATTAACCGACTTCACAAGGAAGAGAGGTTATCTATTAGACACGTATATATTTTTTGTAGTTGTCATTATAGCAACCATTGAAGTTAATTCATTGTGAAAATTTTATCTATCTACCTCTATTGCGGTTTAATAGATAAGTAAAGCAAAAAATACGAAAATTGCATTTTCTTATATGGCGACCCCTGTTTACATACAGATTTTTTTTATTTTTAATATCTATCTATTACGGCTCAGGAGATAGAGCCTTGTAACAGACGAATAAACAGTGAAGTCTTAGTAATAGGGTTCCGTTATTACCCTTTGTGTACGGAACCCTAAAAGAAGTAGATTAATTATCCACAGTAGTATAGTCCGCGCCAAACTGCTAGTCCGCTCTAAAGTTGTTGCGAGCAGGTGTAGTCATACAATTTACTATGACGCGATTCCTTTCTATATTCGTTGGACTAGCAGTTTTACGCGGACTATAACTAACAGTGGGCGAACTGCAAACCTTTACTATTTCAAGTCACCCACTAATATCTATCTAGTAAAACGGCCACAGTTTTTGTCTTGAAAACTGCGGGCAATTCGTAATAATATCATTGCAACTCGCCCGTTTAGTTGTAAAACTAGTTTAGTACCTGCCAGCCATGTTGTAATAACTGTCACAAGAATTAGAGCGACATAGTACTTTCAAATTACGAAATTCTGTACTTAGGATTGGTTTAAATTCCGTCAGGATTATAGATAGAAGAGCTTTTGCCCGCGGCTTCGCTCGCGTTACGAAGTAATATTTTTATCCCCTATTTTATCCCCTTGGGGGTAGAATTGAACAAAATCCTTTCTTAGCGGATGCCTACGTCATGACATCTACCTGCATGCCAAATTTCAGCCCGATCCGTCCAGTGGTTTGGACTGTGCGTTGATAGATCACTATGTCAGTCAGTCACCTTTGAGTTATATTTATTTAGAAGATTGTATAAAATAGTGTTTCAGAAATACTCAGCTTATAATTGTAACAAATATAGATGGCGTTTGGTACAATTCCTTACCACCAAATTATCATTTTTTTAGGGTTCCGTACCGAAAGGGTAAAAACCGAACCCTATTACTATTTTTTTTTCCATTTTGACATCGACAATTATCATTTAATATTCATCTTCAATTATATTTCTTTGTATTATTTTTTTTGATATATAATTAATAATATTTTAATAACCATGGAAACAATGTAACATTTAATACTTAACTATTGTATTTTCATAACTTATCTCTTATCATCATTGTCATTTTTTTATTATAATTAACATCAATATTGTGAATTTATATAATTTATTTTTATCTGTCAATAGAAATGTATTTATAATGATTTTTAATAAGTGTAATTGGTGCATAACTGTTCTTCTTAACATCTTTATATATATATATATATATATCTCTTATGTGCGTGTGTATGTCACTGAACTCCTCCTAAACGACTGGACTGATTTTGATGAAATTTGTTGTGTGTGTTCAAGAGGACTTGAGAATGGTTTAGATTCACAATTTAGTCCGTGGGAAAAGGTTTTTTTAATAAATTTTTAATTCATAAGTAGTTGTTGATTTTGCAATGTTTCACATTGGATTCGACAGGCTTCGCTACCATCGCAGTTTCAAGTATCTATTTTTCAAAAAAGTAAGTGGTAAGGGTTGTTCACCCTTAACATTTTTATATAACATATATGGCAACACAAAGTTTGCCGGGTCAGCTAGTTAAACAATAAATAAATAAAAATCATTTACTTTTTATTTTTAGCTGTAATGCCGACTCACATATAAGGCAACCTCAATCCTTAGTAGGCAACACGTCGATAAACGCCTTCAGGTACAGCCTATTCTATACGGAATATCCATGGGCGGCAGTGACCACTTTGTTTTTTTATAATATAGGAGTAGCAGACGAGCATGCAGTCCGCCTGATGGTAAGTGGCTACTGTCGGACAGACGTCTGTAATTAACCCCAGGTAGGATTGAGGTCGGCCACAGATGCACCGCTACCCGTGAGGACTAAGCTGGAACGTCTCGGAAAAGTATGTCTCCCTTACCACACCCTTCAAACCAGAACACAGCAGCGCTTAACACTGCTGTTATAACGCAGGAATAGGTGTGGCGGTGGTGCCGCCGGAGTCGAACCACAAAGGGTTCTACCACCTTCAAAACATATTTTAATATTTATTTTATGAAATTGATTTAAAAAAATTTGTAAAATATAATGAACATTTAATTTTGGTGGTACGGAAGACTCCATGTACGAGTTCGACTCGTACTTGGCGTATTACTTGTTTTTTGCGTACGAAATCTTATAAATCTATTGAATACCTAAAGCGTGATTATGTCTACGATAATTGCTATGTGCCCGTCTCTCTCTACTCCCTCTTATCGTGAAGTATGTACTTTATTATAGTTTCCATAGTGTTATTTACTAACATAGTTGTAAGTAAAATTGTTACTAACACGATATTTTATATTTTATTTTATTTTACTTCATTTTATTCTAATTTATTTTATTTTATTTATATTTAAATTAATTTTATTTCATTTTATTTGTTGACATTGGTAATTGATTTTAATGTTATATAATATGGAATCTAATTCTGAAATAAATGATTATTATTATTATTGAACTAACAGAAAAACTTCATAACAGTATAACACAACATTTTATCACTATTACGACGTGAAGACACCTAAACTAACCTTTTAAATTTAAATAAACACCTTTCTGAATGCCTTCTCAAATACTAGGTGTGACTAAGTGGAAGCCAAGGTCGCATTATCACATAGTGTCTACCTTTCACGTTTTATAGGGTTCCGTATGAAATAATTCGTGAAGTGCAAGTCAATCTTGCGTAATGAGTTCCGTAGCACCAAAGTATTTTTAGTATTTCTTATGATAGCAGTGATACAAGCAAAAATTGTAAGTATTTGAACTGTCCACCTAATACCGTTCAATAGATAAAGCTAAAAACGCCGAAAAAAAGATTTCTTGTATGGCGACCCACAATTGTAAGTATTTGAACTGTCCACCTAATACCGTTCAATAGATAAAGCTAAAAACGCCGAAAAAAAGATTTCTTGTATGGCGACCCACATTTATTTTCAAAATATTTTTATTTTTAGTATTTGTTGTTATAACGGCTATTGTTACACATACACTGTAAAACAGTCAAATTTCTATCCATTACGGTTCAAAAAAGGTATAGTAATAGGGTTCCGTTTTCACCCTTTGGGTACGGAACCCTAAAAACGGTAAAGCCCTCGATATTGTATTATTATGCGAACAAAGTTTGATTTTCAGTTGGTATAATTTTCAAATTGGTTCAGATTAAAAACAATATTGAGTGTGATAATCAACATACGGAACCCTCTCCACGCGTTTAACTCGTACTTGTCCAGTTTTTTATTGTAAAGCTAAGGTCATAGAACAGGATTCGAATTTTATTTACTCAAATAAGTATTATACCATAAAGTTTTTTGATCTAGTTGAAATAGCGTTTGAGCAGTCCAACTGTATGAGTTTTTACAAAAATGACTGTTTTTGTATTTGTTTACGTATTTGCCATACATTTCCAATCAGTTCTTATATAGTCCGCTAGGGGCTGATTTTAAATGGTCATTTGCGGTTGAACAGTTTTTTTTTAAATATTGAAGTAGTATACGAGCATACAGTCCACCTGATGGTAAGAGTTATTCATAAAAGTTTTTGAAGGTGGTAGGATCCTTTGTGGTCCGTCTTCGGCACCACCGCCACACATATTTCCGCCTAATAACAGCAGTGTTAGGCGCTGCTGTGTTCTGGTTTGAAGGGTGTGGTAAGAGAGACATACTTTTTCATGCCATTCTAGATTATTCCTCAGGGGTAGCGGCGCATTTGTGACCGACCTCAGGTAGAAATCTAATCTTATCTGGGATTACAGATGTCCATCAGCAGCAGTATCGACTTACCAAAGTGGGATGTAACTCGTCTGCTATTCCTATCAGGGTTGTTGCTGATGCAGGTTTTTACTAGATCAGCTGATGCTGATGCTGATGCTGATTTTTTCAGATTAATATCAGCTGATGCTGATGCTGATGCTGATATTTAAAAATACTAAATAATTAATATATTTTATACTGAGGTATTTGTACGTCCCTTACGAGAATAGTCTTTTTTAACCAACTTCACAAAATGAGGCGGTTTCTCAATGCTACCGTATATATGTCTTTTTTATGTTTTTTCGCGGATAACTTCGTCGTTTATGAACCGAACTGGATGATTTCTATTTTGTTGGAAAAAAAGATATTTCCAAAGATGTTCCATTATAAGAAAATAAGGGTCTGATGACCAGAGAAATCGAGGGGATTTTTTAACCGACTTCAAAAAGGAGGTGGTTATCAATTCGGCCGGTATCTTTTTTTTTATGTATGTACACGAATTACTCCGCCGTTAGTGGACCGATTTTAATAATTCTTTTTTTATTGTATAGAGACGAGCTGGAAGTTGGTCCCATTTAAATATGGTTAGGATCCATCGATGGGTTCTGGAGAAAATGAGGGGAACTCCTCCACCCATGTAAATATAACAGCCATAACTTCGCCGTTTATGAACCTATTTTAATGCCTTTAATTTCGTGTGTGTACAGTTGCTACAAGTTGCTACAAATGCACTAGTCACCCTTACGATTTTTGATAAATTTTTTAACAAAAAAAACAACCGACTTCTATGTCACTACAAAGTAAAAAATAATTGAAATAAATGTTGGTTTAGTACATATTTCTGAAGTCGGCGCTCATATTAGACACGCTGTTTACATTGTTATCCAACGAAATATATTGAGCGCCGACTTCAGAAATATGTACTAAACCAACATTTATTTCAGTCATTTTTTACTTTGTAGTGACATAGAAGTCGGTTGTATATTTTTGTTAAAAATTTTATCAAAAATCGTAAGAGTGACTAGTGCATTTGTAAGATTTTTAGTATGTCAACACTAAAAAAGGTGAAAAAAATTAATTAAAAAATACAATCGACTTCCATGTCACTACAAAGCAAAAATCAACTGAAACAAATTTTGGCTCAGCACATATCTCCGAAGCCGGCGCTCATATTAAACACGCTGTTTACGCCGTTATCCAACGAAATATATTTAGCACAGACTTCAGAACCATGTACCAAACCAACATCCACTTCAGCTACCCTCCACTCTGCAGTGACACAGAAATCGGCATTTATTTGTTATTTTTTTTTTACAAAAACTACACTGTGTCGTATTTTTGTTCAATAACGAAATATTTGGTCATATTGCACTTTTCACTGGATGTGGCATTATTAATTGAATACATAATTCTGTTATTGATTGATTGAACTATGATCGAAGGTTATTGATGTCTGACCAAATTACGTTGTCAATACAATAGAATGATTGTTTGATGACAACTTGTGTTTATAAACTTCTGTGATTGGCTAAAACTCCACGTGATTTAAGCTCGGTCCCACCTTCAACGAACACGTTACAATTTCAATATCAGCATTAAATATCAGCATCTTTTGTTGCGGATGCGGATGCTGATGCTGATATTTAAAAGAAAGCTGATAATCAGCGGATGCTGATGCTGATGCTGATATTCGCAACAACCCTAATTCCTATATTATAAAAAGCTAAGGCTTCTATTATAAATTTTGTGTGTCGAACAAACAGACAAATGTCAGTTTTATATCAATATGCACAAAGTAGGCAACGAGGCCACACTAATAATAACCTACGTAATGTTTCTGTGTAATATTTACTGATTTGCAAATGTCAACATGTTACATAACATTCAAACACATGATTGCATTCATGTTTGGTTTTTAGCATAACATTATAACAATGCATAACATTTTATACAATTTTTAATTTTGACAATTCGTTAGAAAAATGTTTCCTTATGTTTGTAACGGCAAATCTCGGAAACTAGAGGATGGATTGATTTGTAATTTTCAGAAATATATCCATTTTGTATATAATAGTGTTTTTATATACTTTTTATCCCGAAATTCCTTATTAAAAATTGAACTTGTATTAAGTTCCCTAATAAAGAATATAAATTTAATTGCAGCGAAGCGAAAATGAGCAACTATGTTTAGAGGCCTCCCAGGATCGTGGGCCCGGGTTCAGAACATGAGCAGCGTCTCTCAGTGAAGTTATGACAGAATTTCCTAAGGAAAGGCTACGTCTATTAACATAGTCAACTCAACTATATCCCCAATACAAAAGACATCAACGCGCGCACGTAATACGTAAATGAAAATAAAGCATATTTTGGTCTTCGTTTCGTTACGTTATTATAGAAACTCATAACTTTTCGATTGCCCAGTAGTGGGATACTACTGGGCAATCGAAAAGTTCGAATTATGAATTAGTATATATTATGAACTAGTATTTAGGTATTATTTTAAATTATTATTTAAATTTTAATACATATATATTTTTATAATTGATATCACTTAACTTTTACACATAATATTTTATTCTTATTACTACTATTATAATAAATTGAGTAATTTGGACATGAAATTTAGATTTTAAATCTTAGAGTTAATTAATGTTATTGTTTTAATTCCTAATTTTTTTATTATTGTTCCTATCGTATTCTATATTGTTTTTTAATTGTCAATCATTTTATTTAATGTTTAATACGTAGTTATCAGAATGTAGTTTACACCTGTAATTGAGGTGACACTTAGATTTAAATTCAATGTGGTATGTCTAGACAATGCATAAGTGTTCACTTCGTTGGTGTAACCCAATAAAAATAAAATAAATACTAGTGATTATGGGCCCTACAATCACAAGGAGATGATTTAAAGCAAGCTCACCACACCGGCCCACTATGTTTTGAATGAAAAACAATCATTATGAAAACTCATAATGACTGTTCTTCATCATAATAAGTTTTTATACTCACAAGACTTCAAAATCATTTTAACAACACTATAATATGTGTGTTTTTAAATCCAAAGAGTGTAATGTTCAAATGACAACTATTGCCTACCAAGTTAAAAAAAATACAAATAAATAATAGTTAAAAAAAACTAAAAAATACGCTTTTATAAAAAAATCGACCAAAAAATGAAAAATAAATAATAGTTTAAAAAAACTAAAAAAATACACTTTTTATAGAAAATCCAACTAAAAAATAGAAAATATTTTTTTTTAAATTTGAAACAAGAATAGTGTAAATAAGATAAAAATATATTTTTTATTGTAAAAAAAGCGTGGGGTGCTTTTTAAGATATTATCAAAATGATAATCCTTCTACTCAATATTTATCAATAAAATATTTATAACTATTGACACCATGCACCCCACGCTTTTTTTACAATAAAAAATATATTTTTATCTTATTTACACTATTCTTGTTTCAAATTTCAAAAAAAAATATTTTCTATTTTTTAGTTGGATTTTCTATAAAAAGTGTATTTTTTTAGTTTTTTTAAACTATTATTTATTTTTCATTTTTTGGTCGATTTTTTGGTCGAATTTTTTATAAAAGCGTATTTTTTAGTTTTTTTTAACTATTATTTATTTTTCATTTTTTAGTGATCATTTTAGCGATTATTTTAACGATTATTACGTAGCGTATTATCAAGTTTATCTTTCGAATCAGCATGAGCACCTTTGATTAGCAGTGCAAAAATTAATATTGGGTCATTGTTTAACACAGCTGTATGAAGTGGTGTTTTACATTGTTGTTTATTTTTATTGTTAACGTGAAAATCCCAGAGGAGTTGTTGAATGACATCCGAATTGCCAATGCTAACTGCTTTCTTTCATAATTTATACCATATCCCAGGTCCTCTATCTTGGATAAAAGTAATCACGGAAAAAGGATGATAGAGCATCTTTTAAAAACAGGCGCTGATGGAAATACTCAAGAGAAAAACGGTCAACTGCTTTACATCTAGCCATTTCAAAAGGACGTCGTCCAATCATCGATTTAATATTACAGCATGATGATGTTAATATCAAAAATAATTCTAGAATTTCTTCTCTTTGTGTTGCTGCTGCCTGCAGAGATTTTAAAACTGTTAGTAGTTTAATTAATTTTACAGCTCGAGTTAATAATATAAGTTGTGACTATGACGATGAGCTGAAATCATATATGCCTTTACATTTGGCAGCAAGAAATGGGAACAATGAAATAGTGGAAATCTTGTTAACGGAAGGTGCTGATGTTGAAGTGCTGAATGAATAAGGATGATGAGACACCGCTTCATGATGCTATTAACAACGGACGCGTCGAAGTTGAGGTCAGGTCAGGTCAGGTCAGGTCAGGTTAGGTCAGGTCAGGTCAGGTCAAGTCAGGACAGGTCAGGTCAGGTCAGGTCAGGTCAGGTCAGGTCGCGTGATCGGCGCGCCTGGTAGATTCCTTTATTGGTCTTAACGCAGACCTTCCGGGTCTCAGGAAAACAAAAATCGCTGATCCAGATTGTCCTAGTAAGGATAACGGGTCAGAATGTTTAAAATATTGAATTGTCATCGGTCCTTAATAAGTATGCCAAATTTCAAGTTAATCCGACGTTTTGAAGGGGGTTAAAATCATGTTCAAAGATTCCGTTACATACTAACATACATACGTCTGAAGCTAATAAAAGCGTATTAAAAAAGTTAAACATATAACGCAGATAAAACCAAAGGCGAAAGTTAATATAACAATTCAGACAAGCTATCTGAGATAACCTGATTAACGGACAATACTAATTATGTAATCGACCACAATATGGTATCGGACATTATAGTATGAGATATTGCTCTATTCGTATTGTATAACTAGTATGTTCTGTCAGTCTATGTGGGCTCTGGTTAAAAACTAAAACTATGTATTTTGCGCTGTCTGTCTATTTGAAGGTGGTAGAATCCTTTGTGGTTCGACTCCGGCGGCACCACCGCCACATCTATTTCTGTTATAACAGCAGTGTTAAGCGCTGCTGTGTTCTGGTTAGCGGACGAGCCCATGTACCTATGGACATCTGTAATCAGGGGGGTTACTACCATCTCTTAAATCACACTATTATTTTTTTGCAGGGAATTTAATTTTTAAGCATAATATGACAATTTCAGTTGGTTTTATACAATGGATAAGCAAAAAATTAATAAGGGTTTAAGGTTGTTTAACTGTGTATGACGGAATATTTTACTGTTTTAAGGAGGAAATAAATTTTCTGAACTATGATGGTTTTTAAAAGACCCCCAATCCCAGATATGATTACATTAGGACTGGACTGGACTGGACTGAGGACTAAGTTGGAACGCCTTGAACATTGACATACTTAATGTCTCCCTTACCACACCCTTTAAAGTGGAACACAGCAGCGCTTAACACTGCTGTTATTAGGCAGAAATAGGTGTAGCGGTGATGCCGCCGGAGTCGAACCACAGTGTTCAAAAGTTATATAAGTTCAACCACGTTATATCAATCTTTATAATATGAGATATTTCATTGTCTATGTGAGTAGGTCATTTACAAATCCATTTTATTTTACCTTTCAGAAAGAAAGGTCACAGGCTCTTTTGCAATGAATTAGCACTTCAACGGTTAAGGAAATATTTATATAATATTTGACAACACGAGTGCCAGAGCGGTTGCCATACCGGTCTGACGCGCAGGGGTCCGGGTTCGATCCCCGGCCAGACAGATATCTAAATATTGAATTAAGATATTAATCTATACATCTATACATATAAATAAAATTGGAGTGTCTGTTTTTAATATTGAAATAACCGCATTTTCCTACATGCATATGAATATACATACGATACATACACCAAAATAACATTTTTTACAATGTTTGTCTGTCTGTCTGTTTGTCTGGCTAATCTCTGAAACGGCTGGACCGATTTTGACGGGACTTTTATTGGCAGGTAGCGGATGTAATAAGGAGTAACTTAGGCTACTTATATTTTATGTTATGTATATTGTTAGATTTCTTTTTGACGCGGGTGAAACGGCGGGGCACAGCTAGTAAGAAATATATGGTCTATGTGTTTGTGTCATTTTAAATTCAACATAAAAATTAAATACCAACTGAGCAATCTTAACTGAATCATCATCATCAACCCACTGTCCCACTGCTGGGCACGTGTCTCCTCTCATAATGAGAAGGATTAGGCTATAGTCCACCGCGCTGGACAAGTGCGTATTGGAAGACTTCACATACCTTTTAAAATCTCTCATTTAAGCAGGTTTCCTCATGTTTTCCTTCACCGTTAAAAGTGTCATTTAATTTGTGTGTGGGTAGGTGTTTTAACCTCATGTCGTAATGCTGAGTTTGTTCCCTTTCGCGATTGTTGCAGCGTATAGTATTTTAATTACACTAGGAAATTTTAACCATATTATTTAAATCTTTTGTTAACGTGTTTATTATTTATTTGGTTAGTTTGTGTCTTTTTCTTTTTTTTCCATGTTTTTATTTTTCTTTATTTTTCATCTTTGTATTTTTAGATAAAAATATTGTACTATGTGCTGCAATTGTCTTTAGTAAATAATGTTATTATTATTTATAATTTATGCGCACATAACTGACAAATCAGTGGTCGGATTTGAACCTTGGACTCTTCGATTGAAGCCGAATGTCAGACCACTAGCCTATCTACCACCTTAACTGAGTAAATGAGATAACACGAGTAACAAAGGCTTATGTAATTTTGTGTAATGTAACATGTTATTATACTTCCGGAGATGTGGTTACAATGGTTACGTTGGAGGCACAAAGGCTTTGTTGGTAACTTAAGGTGGCGTTTGTTAATGATGTGAATTTAAAAGGTGGAGGGGTGAAACAAACAGGGGAAAGAATTTGTGAAAAAAATTTAAATTCAATTTTTTTTATTGCTCATGCATATAGTACATAATTATGGTGTTACAAATATAATAGGGTTTGCATGCATTGCAATGTAAGAGTACTCTTAGTTCTGATACAGTCCGCTAGGTGCGCTAGGTGTGATTGGAAATGTATGGGCAAATACGTAAACAAATACAAACACAGTCATTTTTTCAAAACATAAAAAAACAATGTGAGCCGTCACGGGACGCCTGACAGATGTGAAACATCGACATTATTTTGTAAAAGTAATATGCAGAAAAGAACATATTGTGATAGGAACTAAATATGTCATAATGATAAAATAAAATATTACGATTTTTTCCAGATAACGATGACTATTTATTGAATAAACATTTATTTTCATTAAATACAAAAATTTACGAATTTATTTCAAATCGTGACTACTTAATTCGTTTAATCAGTGACTTCAGATTCAGCGGCTATAGATGTTTCACATCAAAAACTCATCCTACGGGTACAGTTCACTTGATGGTAAGTGACTACTACCGCCCATTGACATCTGTTATCGAAACGAAGATAAGTTTAGATTCCTATCCGAGGTCGACAAATACGTTGTTACATTCGAGAACTAAGATGAAACGCTTCGATTATACGAATCATTTCAACTTAGTTCTACCTAACGTGCCTATTTATGTAGCGAGAAATAATTAGCACACCTTTCAAAGCAGAACACAGCAACACTGCTGTTATTAGGCAGAAATAATGTGGCCGTGGTGCCTGAGTCGGCCCACAAAGGGTTCTTACACACGTACAAGCACACTCATATTTTTCTTCAATAATACGATGTTACATGTACAAAGCAGTGATAGCCTAGTGGTAGGAAACTCGGCCTCCTCGATCGAGGGGTCCGAGGTTCAAATCCCAGGCACGCACCTCTGATTTTCAAAATTATGTGCGTATTAGAAATTAATTATCACTTGCTTAAACGGTGAAGGAAAACATCGTGAGGAAACCTGCATACTTGAGAGATTTATAAAAAAAAATCTCAAAGGTATGTGATGTTCACCAATACGCACTTGGCCAGCACGGTGGACTATGGCCTAATCCTTCTCATTATGAGAGGAGACCCGTGCCCAGCAGTGGGACAGTGATGGGTTGATGATGATGATGAATACGATGTTTAGGCTACCGATACTCGAAAAACAAACCAAGGACCTTCTGAAGCTACCACGTCACATGCCAGTGATATAAAAATGACTATCATATATTACATAATTCGCCACACTTCTATCCGGGTAGCGCCGTCGCGAGTGGTACAGAAGGTCAGCTGGTAAGGTGTTGTCGTAATATATATTATAAATAATATATTTAAAGGTGGTAGAACTCTTTGTGGTTCGACTCCGGCGGCACCACCGCCACACCTATTTCTGCCTAATAACAGCAGTGTTAGCGCTGCTGTGTTCCGGTTTGAAGGGTGTGGTAAGGGAGACATACTTTTTCGAGGCGTACCATCTTAGTCCTCAGGGGTAGCGGCGCATCTGTGGCCGACCTCAGATAGGAATATCTAATCCTATCTGGGGCTGATTACAGATGTCCATGGGCGGCAGTAGCCACTTACCATCAGGTGGACTGCATGCACGTCTGCTGCTCCATGTTATAAAAAAAAAAATAATATAGAACTGGCTTGATTCTTGTAGAACGTTCTAGAAATACTAACTACTCTGGTTCGACCCTGATGGAACCATTGCCACACCTATTTCTGCCTAATAAAAGCAGTGTTACGCGCTGCTGTGTTCTGGTGTAGTAAGGAAGACATACTAATCCGAGGTTGACGACTCACGTGGCGGAGCGGTCACCATGCCGGTCTGACGCGCAGAGGGTCCCGGGTTCGATCCCCGGCCAGACAGATTTCTAAATGATGAATTTATATTTCTGTTTCTGGGTCTGGGTGTTTGTGTATTTGTCTCTGTGTGTGTCCATAGCACCCACGATACAGGGAATCCTAGTGTGGGGCTGTGAGTGTAGAAAGCGTTTAGTTTAGTTTAGTTTAGTTTTCCAACAGTCTTCAGAGGTAACGCCGCTTCTATGGCGAACCTCAAGTAGGAAATTAATCTTATCGGAGCTTGATTACTGATAAGTCCTCAGAGGTAGCAGCGTATCTGTGGCCGACCTCAGGTTGGAATGTAATATTATCTGGGATTGATCACAGATGTACATGGGCAGCAATAGCCATTTACCACCACCACCGCTACCACCAGGTATATTACAAAATATTAGTATATTATGTAAAGGCTACAAAGATTTAAACCCTGGACCTTCCGTAGCTAGCTCACATGCCAGTGATATATTAATGACTATCATATATTACATAATTCAACACTTCTATCCGGGTAGCGCCGTCGCGAGTGGTACAGAAGGTCAGCTGGTAAGGTGTTGTCGTAATATATAGAACTGGCTTGATTCTTGTAGAACGTTCTAGAATATCGTGTGTTTACTGTAAGTTATGATAGCCTAGTAGTTGGACCCTTCGATCGGGGTCCGAGGTTCAATACCAGGGTTGAATTTATCAAACTTATGTGTATATTGGAAATTAATTTTCATTTGTTTGGAGTTTGTGAGGATATCTGCATACCTGAGAGATTTTAAACAGAATAAGATCAGAATTTACACTTCGGTCAGAGCGGTGGAGTGTGTCCTCAAGACAACACTACGAGAATAAAACCTTACCCAGCAGTGGGACAGTAATAGATTGTGTCGAATCAAATCAAAAGCTTAAATAATCAATTTTAGTTCCTAAACGACCACCAGCGCTGCATGCGGATTTGTTTAAATAATAATATCATTGTTAAGCGCTGCTGTGTTCTGCTTTGAAGGGTGTGGTAAGGCATGGTATCCCAGGCATTCTAGCGGCGACCGCAGGTAGGATCTAATCTAATAGGGGTTGATTACAGATGTGCACGCGGCAGTAGCCACTTACCATCAGGTGGACTGCATTCTTGTCTACTACTTCTATATTATATATTAGCTGACCCGGCAAACTTTGTACCGCCTCAAAATATTTATAAAATATAGCCTATGTTATTCGTGGATAATGTAGCTTTCGAATGGTGAAAGATTTTTTAAAATCGGATCAGTAGTTTTTAAGCCTATTCATTACAACCAAATAAACAAACAAAGTTTTCCTCTTTGTAATATTAATGTAGATAAAAAGTGGAACTTCAATCTTATTTGTAGTTGATTACAGATGTCCATGGGCGACAGTAGCCACTTACAATCAGGTGGCCGGCTCGTTAGCTAATTCTATAAAAAAGTAATTCTAATAGAGTCTATACTCTGTTTCCTACAACTATACGATCTTGAACAGGTGACCTTTATTTTGTGACATTTCACAGAAATAAAAATAAATGTGCGGACGAATCGACAGGTTTGTATGTAAATGGCCATATGTGTTATGTTTTGTCTCTTTTGCACTATGCCTATCTCTGTCTAAAACTAAGTAATAAAGTGGTTTAAAATTAGTTTTGATGAGCCCATATATGTCTATTCTACTCAAAACCAACAGTGATAGTAAAGTTGTTTAAAACGCTCATGATAATGGTTCAGCATTCGAATCCCAGGCAGTCGCGTATCTATACTGTATGAGAGCCATGGCAAATTATTGCATGGGGCCCTAAGAAAACTCATAGACATTCAAAGAAGACTTATAGACATTCTTCGCTCACGAATACGTTTAGAAAAAAATTTGGTTCTGCTTTTTGTTCATGCAAATACATGTAAAAAATTCATGAGATTTTTCATTGAGTTATGTACATTTCAGAGATTGTTATGGTCCCTTTAGGGCTCGCTTTCTCTCGTGCCGGGGGCCCCTGTCAGACTAGGAGCCCCGTCAGATCGGGGGCACGTGCCATTTTGCCAGTCCTGCCACGTAGTTACGCCAGTCACCTCAGGTCTGATTTATCGAAGTTATATTATTACAAATAATTATTACGTGTTTGATTACTAAAAACAACGTAAAAAGTTCTCAAAGGTAACTTAAAAAGTTCTTAAAGGTATGTGAAGTCTACCAATACGCTCTTGTCCAGCGCGGTGGATTATGACCTAATCCTTCTCATTCTGAGAGGAGACCCGTGCCCAGCAGTGGGACAGTAATAGGTTGATGATAATGATGATGATGATGATGATATTATTTAAAACAATTATTACATGTTTTATTAGTAAAAACAACGTAAAAAGTTCTCAAAGGTAACTTAAAAAGTTCTCAAAGGTATGTGAAGTCTACCAATACGCACTTGGCCAGCGCGGTGGACTATGGCCTAATCCTTCTCATTCTGAGAGGAGACCCGTGCCCAGCAGTGGCACAGTAATGGGTTGATTACGACGAAATGCAAATGAGCGGAGATGTTAACACTAGAAAGACCGGCGCCGTCAATTTGACGGTTTTGTGAAATTAATCGTACATAACTTTTAAATGGTCAGCAGCTCATTTATATGTGGGGTTCTTGCATAAAATGAAAAAACCTTGCCTAGAACCGGGTAGCCGTCAGGGGCAACTCGTTAAAAGCAAAAAGTACTAGGAGCTATTGTTTGCTACTTTTGCCTCAGACTAAAGAAAAGATAGACAAGACACAAAGCACATTCCATCGAAGCATAAGCATTTGTGGTTTGACTCCGGCGGCACCACCGCCATACTTATTTCTGCCTCATAATAGCAGCTGCAATTTTTACGTTTAAATTTTTATATGTTTTAAATAAAACAGAACTTAACTCTGTTGTTACTTATTACATTGAACCTATTTGTCTTAACATAAAAGGTTCCACCATCTTCGAACCTTATTCTATCTATATTTTTGTTCTTAGGTATTTATATTTTCTCGTATGAATAATTTAAGCAACTCACGATCTTGTAGAATTTATACAAACGTCGTAAATCACGCTCGGCCCTTTTACTTTATTTATTTAACCTCAGAATACATATAGTAAGGTTGTAGAGAAATTCCTTCACGACTTCAAAAATACTTAAAAGAAACTTACACCAAAAACCACTACCATAGATATAGTCATCGCCAAACTGCTAGTCCGCTCTGAAGTTGTTGCGAACAGGTAGTCATACAATTTGCTATGGCGACGCGATTCATTTCTATATTCAGAGCGGACTAGCAGTTTTACGCGGACTATACCACAGATGCGCTACCGCTGATGACTAAGCTGGAACGCCTCGAATAAGTATGAATTCCTTACCACACCCTTCAAACCAGAACACAGCAGCGCTTAACACTGCTGAGATTAGCTACAAATAAATGTAGTATTGCCTCTAGAGGTGAACCACAAACTGTTCTGCAAAGCTAAAGCAGAACCCTTTTTAGACAGCCTTTTTCACAACACTTCAAATAAAATCAAATCATTTTTTTCTCAAAAAAGGTTCTTTACCGAGCTCTTTTTGAATGTCAATACATCTACCGCCACTTCACAAGGTGTTTCGTTATAGAGAAGAAGCTTCAACAACCCATCACTGTCCCACTGCCGGGCACGGGTCTCCTCTCATAATGAGAAGGATTAGGCCATAGTCCACCGCGCTGGACAAGTGCGAATTGGTAGACTTCACATACCTTTGAGATTTTTTTTATAAATCTCAGGTATGCAGGTTTTCTCGTGATGTTTCCCTTCACCGTTTTAAGCAAGTGATAAATAATTTCTAATTTCTAACACACATAACTTTGAACAATCAGAGGATTTGAACCACGGACCCCTCGATCGAGACGCCGAGTTCCTTAACCATTAGTCTTTTAGTGCTTAGAAGAAGGTTAGTGCACTTTTAAGGGCAAATAGAATTAATAATAAAAGAAGCACTGATTTTCGTCAATAGCTGATAAAAACGAGGTTTCTCAAGCCAGACAGCTGTGAAATGTTAATCGATTGGCCATCGTTGGTCTGGTAACCGTGTCTGATTGGGCAGAGGTCGGTTACGTCAGATATTGAAATTTAAGTAAAAGTAGAAGTTGGGACTTTAGTTTGTTTTATATACAAAATAGAAGCTATACAACAATTTAAATAAGTTTTTTTTCATTCGTGGACTTTATAAATTCAATTGATACATTTATTACAAATAAAAAAAAACAATGTATTAAATAATAAATAACTTATTTACAAATTTTATTTACAATTTACAATTATCAAAAATATAAAAACAAAAACACTACCATAAATAAGTTTTAAATGGTTTTATTCACTTTTAGGTGTATTCCTGGGAGAACCCTCTGTGGTTCGACTCCGGCGGCACCACCGCCAGCCACACATATTCCTGCTTAGTAACAGCAGTGTTAAGTGCTACTGTGTTCTGGTTTGAAGAGTGTGGTAAGAGAAATATAGTTTTTCGAGGCATTCCAGCTTAGTCCTTAAGAGTAATGGCGCATCTGTGGCCGATCTCAGTTAAGAATTCAATATTATCTGGAGTTGTAGATACACTCGTCTGATACTCCTATATTATAATAAATCCTTTTTTTTCAGCCTAGACGCAACACTCGATATTTTTACCACGCTTTTATTAGCTTGGGTTGTATCTATCTATGTATGTATGTAACGGAATCTTTGAACTCGATTTTTACCCACTTTGAACGGTCTGATTAATTTAAAATTTTGAACAATTATCGAAAACTGATGACAATATACGATTTTAATATTTTTATTCCATTTTCCTCATCAGGATCGTCAGGAATCAGGAGTAGCGATTTTCCTTGTGCGATTTTAGCGTGGTTTTTAGTTTTTAAACATAACATTATTAATTTTAAATTTTAGTCACCAGTTTTAATATAAAGTATAAAGTCAACTTACCAGGTATCCTCGACAAAGTCACTTTAACCGGTTTCACTTAATTCACTTTTCACTTCACTTCACATTTCACTCTAAAGTCAAAAAAATTAACCAAAATAATAATCGTAGTAATAAAACAGAATATATATTATAACAGCATAAATAGCAAACTTAATATATAAATATAGGAAATCTTTAACAAAATTCCAAATTGTTTGGATTATACCGTTTCGGTGTTCAGGATTTTGCATTTAGACCAATTGATTTTGGGGCTGAAAATTTTGAAAATGGAAAATGTGAATGGGAATGAAGTGGCAAGTTTGTCTACCACATCAACGGTCCAAGTTCGATTCTCGTATGTGCAAATACTATACATACATATATAATATGCGTATAGCACTCACTCACAGAATATTATGGAACAAAATTTCATTTGTCAGTTTTCGAAGTACGTTAACTAATTTTGATGGAACTTTAGCGCAAAGTTAGAGGGATTTACAGTCAGAATCATAGTCATTATTTCTTGTGATAGAAGTGAACAGTTATATGATGGTAATTGGCCACTGCAGCCTGTGGATACCTGCCATCGATAACTAAAATAATCCTACCTGAGGTCGAACACGTATTGCTATGCCAAAGAACTAAATTAAAACGCTTTATACATGTATCTGAAGACTAATTTAAAACGCCTCATATTATTATCTCTATCAAACATAAAAAATAGAAAACTTTACACCACAAAGCCGAAATAGGTGTGACAGTGGTACCATTACAGTGAAACTACTCCTAGGGTTAATTAACGACTAATGACGTCACTAATTACTATATTAGCAAGGAGGTTTAAAATGAATGTAATTCAATATGGCATTGCTCAATTATTAATAGATTTAGAAGTGGCCTAGACTGGTCGATTTCTATCAAGTTAAATTTACGCAATACAGCTATTTGGGTTACTTAACTGCACTGTGTGTGCGACTTTGCTTAAGAATTTAATTTAATGTAATTTATTTATTACATTGCAAAAAAAATACAGTATTGGCCCTCTGCTAGGCAAGTCTCCTCATTTTAAAGTCTACCTATTACTGTCCCACAGCTGGACACGGGTCTCCTCTCAGAATGAGGAGAATAGCATAATAATGCAGAATAGGACATAGTCCACCGCGCTGGCCAAGTGCGGATTGGTAGACTTCACATACCTTTGAGCTTTTTTTTATAAATCTCTCAGGTATGCAGGTTTCACGATATTTTCGTTCACCGTTGAAGCAAGTGATAACTACATAATTTCTAAAACGGATTTTGTTTTAGAATTATTTAATGGAAGAAAAATATAAAGAAACAGACATGCCTGAAAGTCAGTATTTTAAAGATATGGTCTCAAACCAATAAAAAAAAATCTCAAAGGTACGTGAAGTCTACTAATACGCACTTGGCTGACGCGGTGGACTATGTCCTAATCCTTCTCATTCTGAGACGAGACCCATGCCCAGCAGTGGGACAGTAATGGGTTGTTGATGAATAAATACTTGGCTAGTGGAACCTATGCCCAGCAGTGGGACTGTAGTCATGTTCACTATTCTTAAGGTTATGTTAAGTTAGTGGTATGCATTAAAAGTTCTTATAAAAATGTGTGTTTTAATTTATGATTCAATAATTTAATAAGTTCTGTTAAAAAGAAAAATAATAAATTTATTGTCACGAAAGAAATTAGAACCGGAAAATGTTTATAACATTTCCTTTATAGATTTTTCCGGTAAATATAAATAAATTAATATAAATAAATTTCCGTGAATTTTATAAATATGTTAGTAAATCAGCAGTGTTAAGCGCTGCTGTGTTCCGGTTTGAAGGGTGTGGTAAGGGAGACAGACTTTTCCGAGGCGTTCCAGCTTAGTCCTCAGGGGTAGCGGCGCATCTGTGGCCGACCTCAGGTAGGAATATATAATCCTATCTGGGGTTGATTACAGATGTCCATGGGCGGCAGTAGCCACTTACCATCAGGTGGACTGCATGCTCGTCTGCTACTCTTATATTATAAAAAAAAAAAAAAAAAAAAAAAAAAAATGAATATAAATGTTAGTATTTTTATAATTTAATTAATTTTTCATCTATTTTTAATAACTAACACCAATGTAATATAATTTATTATATTATAATACTATTTTTTTTTAATTTCCGTCAAAAACATTATTTCCGGTAATATAACAAAAATTTACAAAAACAATTTTTAAAGTTTTCTCACTTATAAATATTTTTTCTTTTATTTATTAAGAATAGGAAATTATAAATATTCTACTTAAAATATGATTAAAAACTTTCAATTATTTTATTCTAAATTTAATTATATTTCATATATAATTATTATAAATTTAATTATAATTCTAAATTTGATTATATTTTTTATTTAAAGAACTGTTTAGAAGCTTCAATTATTTTACTCTAAATTGTTAAAACATGTCGTGAATACCACATTATTATTATCTCAGAATAAATATACTTTTCACTATAAATATCTCTCTATTAGACTATCAAAGTACTGAAAAGACCATATTATTATGATCATAGAATTAATATACTTGTCACTACAAAAATCTCATACTCTACCAAAAACTCTACCAGCAAACACAAGACACAGAAATAGACACAATATACAAATAACTTACACAAAAACTGTGACAATACGAAAAGGTGTTACAACACAACACTAGCATAGGCACCACAGTCACACTTTCGAGTGTAGCGCCCGCTGCGCTCCGCTGGTAGAGTGGGGGTGTAGAGTGACTGTCATTGTAGAGTATTGGGGATAAGTTGCGAAAATCCCTTTTGTATTAACAAAAAAAATGTCTTAAAAATTTTGCAGTAACATTTTCGGAGGTAGAGTTATTCTTTTTTGAGGTAGAGTAGGAGAGTTCTTACTCTACCAATATTTGAAATGTGAACCAAAAGTCTACCATTACGCATGGTAGATTTTTGGTTAGATTCCGAAGGCACTGCCGCTACACTTATGTTTGCCTAATAACAGCAGTGTTAAGCGCTGCTGTGTTCTGGTTTGAAGAGTGTTGGTGTGTTGACACTTAGTCCTCAGGAGTATCAACGCAAGTGTGGCTGACCTCAGGTGAGTCTCTTATCATATCTGCCGTTGATTACAGATGTCCAGTGGCGACAGTAGCCACTTACCATCAGATGGACTGCATGCTCGTCTGCTACTCCTATATTATAAAAAAATCTCCTATACAATAAAAAAATACTACTGACGACTAAGTAGAAACGCGTCATTCCAGTTTCTGCCATAATACGCACTTCAAATCAATACGCGAACAAAGTCACAAGCAAAAGTTCATATCATCTACTACAATATCATTATAATTTACTCCCATAAGATTCGAATGATGTACTAAACGGCGACATTTTTTTTCTTTTTTAACACGATGCTTTCTACTCTTACAGCCTCACACTAGGATTCCCTGTATGAGTACCACAGACACACACATAGACAAATACACAAACACCCAGACCCAGAAACAAGAATCTATATTCATCATTCAGATATCTGTCTGGCCGGGGATCGAACAAGGACCCTCTGCGCGTCAAACCGGCATGGTGACCGCTCCGCCACACACATCCGTCGTCACATTTGTTAAACTATAAATAAAAGATTAACACACAAAACCTTAAGACAGAAATATTTGACCGAATATATAAACGTTAAAATAAAACTAAAATAAATAATAAAAATAAAGGTTTATCATACCTGTAACCGTTTTTATTTCGGTTAAAAAACGAAAACTATTTCGCTATTCAAATGCTAACATTTTGATTTTTATACCTGTTACCTATAGGTCAAATAGGTCAATATAATATTGGTAAAGTTCTCACGTTTTTAAAGGAAAACCATTTTAAAAGGAAAACCTTATTAATATACCCTAAAACCTTTTAGAAAAGGTCAAAAATGACATCGTTATTCAAGAAATATGACGGTAAGCATTCCATTAAAATTGAGGTAAAACTTTAGGTAGTTCGAATGTGGTAGAACTACATATTTCTGATATGACTCCGGCGGCACCACCGCCGTACCTATTTCTGCCTTATAACATAATTTAGACCTCAGGAGTGTCAACTCATCTGTGTGCAATCTCAGATACGCTCTAATCTTATCTGGAGTTGATCACAGATTTTCTTTTTACATATAGGAGTAGCAGACCAGCATGCAGTCCACCTGATAGTAAGTGGCTACTGCCGTTCATGGACATCTGTAATCAACCCCAGATAAGACTAGATTCCTACCTGAGGTCGGCCACAGTTGCGCCGCTACCCCTGAGGACTAAACTTTAACGTCTCAAAAAAGTATGTCTCCCTTACCACACAATTCAAACCATAACACAGCAGCGCTTAACACTGTTGTTATTTGGTAGAAATAGATGTGGCGGTGGTGTGTGGAGTCGAACTACAAAGGGTTCTTCAAACCAATTCAGATGAAGTGATTTTTTATTGAGGCAGTAGCTACTTACCATCAAATTAAATGTAAACTCGTTTACTTATTATATAATTATAGTTTAAAAACTAAAAACCATGCTAAAATCGCACTATGAAAATCGTTAAGCCTGATTTCTATCGATCCTGATGAGGAGAATGGGATAAAATTATTAAAATCGTGTATTGTCATCGGTTCTTGATAATTGTTCAAAATTTTAAATTAATCGGACCGTTCAAAGTGGGTAGAAATCGAGTTCAAAGATTCCGTTACATACATACATGAATACATAATACATACACATAATATATGCATGATACAACCCAAGCTAATAAAAACGTAGTAAAAATAAGTATGCCAAATTTCAAGTTAATCCGACGTTTTGAAGGGGGTTAAAATCATGTTCAAAGATTCCGTTACATACTAACATACCAACATACCAACATACATACGTCTGAAGCTAATAAAAGCGTATTAAAAAAATGGGAAAGTTCCACCTTAAAATGACCCTATGGTCACACCACGAGCGACTCTTGCGCCGTGAAACTACAGTTCACTTTGTGGCGTAGCTTATAATAGCACATTACATTCTAGAATGCAACGTTATAACGCTTAGCCCACTGCCCACTGCTGGGCTATGTAAGGTGGAAATCCCAGTAAAGATTACTGGGATTTGGGCTTGGGTAAGTCTCTTTTCTGATATTTTTTTTCATTAAATTAGCAAACGATGAGGGGTAAGTGGAATGGTTAGTGGTAAGTGGAGTGGTGAGTGGAGTGGTAAGTGGTGTGGTAAGTGGAGTGGTAAGTGGTAAGTCGAGTGGTAAGTGAAGTGGTAAGTAGCAAGTGGCAAGTGGTAAATGGCAATTGGTAAGTGGAATGGTAAGTGGTATGTGGAGTGGAAAGTGGATTAGTAAGTGGTAAGTGCAGTGGTGAGTGGTAATTGGAGTGGTAAGTGGAGTGGTAAGTGGAGTGGTAAATGGTAAGTGGAGTGGTAAATGGTAAGTGGAGTGGTAAGTAGAGTGGAAAGTGTCTTGATGGTAAGTGGATACTGCCGCATGGACATCTGTAACCAACTCGATATAGAGCATGTTCTACCTGAAGCCGATTACAGATGTTTTGCCACTCTTAAGGGGTTTGTATTTTTGCACATATTAAAGGTTGTAGAATCCTCTGTGATTCGGCTCCGACAGCACCACCGCCACACCTATTGCTGCCTTATAACAGCAGTGTTAAACGCTGTTGTGTTCTGGTTTGAAGGGTGAGGTAAGGTATACATACTTTTCCGAGGCGTTTCAGCTTACTTTACAATGGTGACTGTTCTGAGGAACTGTTTGATCTGGTGCCTACGTCGCCTTTACTTCATCGCACCACTCGCCGAAGGATGAAGTTCCATTCACATCAATTGGACCCGTGGCGGTCCTCCACGGTTCGGTTTGATCGTTCATTTTTGCCGCGTACGTGCAAAATGTGGAATGAACTTCCTCCTGAGGTATTCCCTCAGGACTATGACATGGGGCTCTTCAAGAGGGGTGTAAAAAGAGCTCTCCGAGCCGGCGATGCATTGGCGACTCCTCTGGTGTTGCAAATGTCCATAGGCGGCGGTGACTGCTTTCCATCAGGTAGCCATAAAAATACATATAAAAAAGTCCTCAGGGGTAGCGGCGCATCTGTGACCAACCACAGGTAGGAAGTTAATCGTACCTAGGTTTGATTACAGATGATAGTCGGCACTTACCATAACATGGCTGCATGCTCGTAAACATAACCTATTGAATGGATGCAGTAAAAAGCGTAAATTCTTTAATAATATCCGCTTCACCTATTAACATACTTGTTTGGTGTCGTGTGGTCTAGTTCCTGATCTATATTTCCTTCCTGGTAGCCATTTCCTCAAGATAATTGGTCCAAAGTCACGCTACGATTCGGTCGTGAAACTTTCTTAGTGTTATGCGAGCCTGGTACTTTTCAAATTTAAAATATAGTTAGTATTTTATTTTATAATAGGAATAGCAGACGAGCATGCAGTCCACCTGGGTAAGTGGCTACTGCCGCCCATGGACATCTGCAATCGACCTCAGATAGGATTAGATATTCCTACCTGAGGTCGGCCACAGATGCGCCGCTACCCCTGAGGACTAAGCTGGTATGCCTCGAAAAAGTATGTCTCCCTTACCACACCCTTCAAACCGGAACACAGCAGCGCCTAACACTGCTGTTATTAGGCAGAAATAAGTGTGACGGTGGTGTCGCCAAAGTCGAACCACAAAGGGTTCTACCACCTTTTGAGATTTTTTTTATAAATCTCTCAGGTATACAGTTTTCCTCCCGATATTTTCCTTCACATTAAACCAAGAGATAACTTATTTCTAATACGCATTACTTTGAAAATCAGAGTTGTATGCCTAGGATTTGAACCTCGGAAACCTCGAGTTACACTAGGCTATCATTCATCAGCAACCCATTACTGTCCCACTGCTGGGCACGGGTCTCCTCTCAGAATGAGAAGGATTAGGCCATAGTCCACCGCCCTGGCAAGTGCGTATTGGTAGACTTCACATACCTTTGAGATATTTTTTTTATAAATCCCTCAGGTACGCAGATTTCCTCACGATGTTTTCCTTCACCGTTTTTAGCAAGTGATAATTAATTTCTAATACGCACATACATAACTTCGAAAAATCTGAGGTGTGTGCCTGGGATTTGAACCTCGGACCCCTCGATCGAGACGAGTTTCTTAACCACTAGGCTATCACTGCTTAATGTTTATTAATAATCCGCGTAAAACTGCTAGTCCGCTCTGAATATAGAAATAAATCGCGTCGCCATAGCAAATTGTTACTACACCTGCTCGCAACAACTTCAGAGCGGGCTAGCAGTTTCGCATTGACAATAATTCCGTTTGAAAAAGTCACTATAATAATCATAGATTAGTAAAGATTACTCACTCCTAACAAGAAAATGTACCCAGTTTTGAGAATTGAAATAGTTGCGTAAAAAAGTTTTGCCACGTCTCCGTGCTAAAATGTCCCTAAAATATTTGAAATAATTATTTATTTATTACGTAAATTACGTAATTATTACGTAAATTAGTTATTTATTTGTAAATTTTCTCTAAAAATGTTTTGCTTTGTCAAGGATTTAAAAAAAGAACTTACTAAAATAAGCCGTTTGTGGCTTCATTAAATTTCAAGGCGGCGAAGTATCTTTACTAATCTATGATAATAATCGAGTAAAAAGATTCTTAGCTTCCAAATTGACCGTTATTTCTTTGTTCATGTACACTACCTGTCAACGCCTATTAAGTTACTATTGTATATTTATCACTGAATCGTGTTTATTTACAAGGAAACTAGCAACACGCGAAACTAAAGACAATACAAACGATTTAAAATGTGTCTTATACTATTTCCTTATTTCATTTACACTTTTCTTTTCGTTATTGACACCATCTGACATGCAAAGGGTCCCAGGTTCGATCCCCGGCCAGAAATTATGACTTTTGATTTTTCTTCTGAATCTGGGTAATTTTGGTATTTTCTATTTTTCTTGTGGGTCTGGGTGATTTTGTATTCATGTTGGTGTGTGTCCACTGTCCATAGCAATCATAACACAGGGAGTACACTGTGGGACTGAGAGAAGAAAGCGTTTTTAAAGCATCTTTTTGAAAAAATTTTTTTTTGGAAAATATGATTAGTATATTTTCAGAATATATTTTTGTATAATATAGAAATAGCAAACAAACATGTAGTCCACATGATGATAAGTGGCTACTGCCGCACATCTGCCACCAACCTCAGATGAGATTAGATTCCAACCTGAGATTGGTCACAGATGCGCCGCTACCCCTGAGGACTAAGCTGGAACGCCTCGGAAAGTATGTCTCCCTTACGACAGTCGACACCCTTCAAACCAGAACACAGCAGCGCTTAACACTGCTGTTATGAGGCCGAAATAGGTGTGGCGGTGGTGCCGCCGGAGTCGAACCACATAGTGTTCTGCCACCTTCAAAATACTATTTTCATATAATTTCCATCTTGCTCGTATGTAAAAAAATCTCGTGTCACAATGTTAGTTACAGTACTCCTCCGAAACGGCTTTACCGATTTTCACCAAATTTTATATGCATATTCAGTAGGTCTGAGAATCGGCTCCTATCTATTTTTCATATCCCTAAGTGATAAGGTCTGTTCACCCTTAACATTTTTTTATTTATATGGCAACGCGTTTGCCGGGTCAGCTAGTATTATTATAATAAATATAGTTCAAAAAACTAAAAAACACGCTTTTATGATAAAATCAACTAAAAAGTAGAAAATAATTTTCAATCTAGGAATCAATTAAGGAACAGTAAATTGTATAATTGTAAAAAAGCGTGGGGTTCTCCACTTATCAATTTTCGAAAAGCACCCCACACTTTCTTGTTATTTTATTAATTTTTAGTATTTGTTGTTATAGCGACCATCATTATGCATCGTCTGTAAAAAAAATCAAGTGTATATCTATTACGGTTTAAAAGATAAAGCTCCGGTGACTCACGAACAGACAGCGGAGGGTTTCCGGTATCCTTTGAGTACGGAATCCTAAAAATCATTCTACAAGATGGCATTATAGATATGTTACAGAACATTTGAGTTATAGGGAAATAACATTATTATTTTTCAAAACTAAAAATCAATCTAGTAACTTTGCCTGAACTCTCCCTCAGGCGCTTTTTCTCGCCTCGAAAATCGTTAATCCTGAGGATGTTGATAAGGACAATGGTACAAAATTATTAAAATCGTGTTTCGTTCATCGGCATCGTGCATCGGTTTTTGAAAATTTTTCAAAATTTTGAATTAAACTGAACGTTCAAAGTGGATAGAAATCGGGTTCACAGATTCCGTTACTCTGTTACGTACATACATACATACAAACATACAACCCAAGCTAATAAAAGCGTGTTAAAAAGGTGGTATTTCAATGACAGTACAGCCCTTTATAGCCGTCAGTAGCCACCAGGAAGACTATACTGCCCTTTGCGTTTTTTCTATAAAAAACAATCTATAACCGTGTGAAGTAAGTAAACCAGCGATATTTATTTATTTATTTTTTTATAATATAAGAGTAGCAGACGAGCATGCAGTCCACCTGATGGTAAGTGGCTACTGCCGCCCATGGACATCTGTAATCAACCTCAGATAGGATTAGATACTCCTACCTGAGGTCGGCCACAGATGCGCCGCTACCCCTGAGGACTAAGCTGGAACGCCTCGGAAAAGTCTGTCTCCCTTACCACACCCTTCAAACCGGAACACAGCAGCGCCTAACACTGCTGTTATTAGGTAGAAGTAGGAAAACATTTAAAAAACACATTGCAATGCATTCATTTTCACAATCAATTGGAGCGTGGCCTACCGGAGGAGAAAATGGAAACAAAATATTTGCATTAACTGAGATATGCGTGGTGATAGATGATTACTTTCCACTGTTTTTATACTCGATTGCTACTGCCGTCCATGGACATCTGTAATCAACCCCAGATAAAACTAGAGTCCCAGATGCGTTGCTTTTTTAATGATATAGGAGTAGCAGACGATCATGCAGTCCACCTGATGGTAAGTGGCTACTGCCGCCCATGGACATCTGTAATCAACCCCAGATAAGATCAGTCTTACCTGAGGTCGGCACAGATGCATTGCTTTTTTTAATAATATAGGAGTAGCAGACGAGTGTGCCTTCCACCTGATGGTAAATGGTTACAGCCGCCCATGGACATCAGTAATCAACTCAAGATAAGTTTAGTTACCTTCCTGAGGTCGGTCACTAATACGCCGCTACCCCTGAGGACTAAGCTGGAACGCCTCGGAAAACTATGTCTCTCTTACCACCCTTCAAACTAGACAGCAGCGCTACTCTACTGTTATAAGGCAGAAATGGGTATGGCAGTGGTATTTGCGAAGTCAAAGTATGAAAGGTAGGTACTACCACATTTTTTTTTCTATTTCCTTACCAATAATTCCCTTAATGCCAATAAAATTTTGAAAACACCAAAAATAGATAACAGGGGACATAAGATTTTTTTACTAGAAAATATTTATGTGAAATGGAAACACTAAATTAACATTTTATTCTTATAAGTACAATGATAATAAGCGTATATAATCCTACAATTTCGTATGAAGAATTCCTATTGTTTATATGTTATCGCGCCTCGCTGAAAGGTATGTACAGTTGTAAAGAAAAGTGTTATTCATAATGATTTTAGGGTTCCGTAAAGGATAAAAACGGAACCCTATTAATAAGCCTCCGTCTGTCCGTCTGTCACAGGGCTCTATCTCTGGAACCGTAATAGATAGGCATTTGAAAATAAATAAAAGAAATGAAAATAAATTGGGGTCGACATACAAGAAACCGTTATTTTTCAACGTGTTTCGTCATATCTATTGAACCGTAATAGGTAGACAGTTTTCAAAATGCATTTATTTCTATGGCTACAATGATAACAAATACTAAAAATAAAGCCTCCATATTCTACTCGCATTTAACCAATTATTTATTTCATATCAAGTATTTTTTTAATTGAAATTCTTTTCCAATTTCAAAATATTTTTAACATGGAATTTGCTTCATCAACCCATTACTGTCCCACTGCTGGGCACGGGTCTCCTCTCAGAATGAGAATTATACGCCGTAGTCCACCGTTGGCGAATAAATATGGCAAATAAGTGCGAATAGGTAGGCTCTACACTATGAGAACTATTTCTTTTGTTTTTAAGATTTCTCAGGCGTATAAGTTTCCTCACGATGTTTTCCTTTACCGTTTAAACAAGTAGTAATTAATTTCTAACACGCATTTATTTTGAAAATATCAAAGTTGTAGAGTATTTGTTTTTAAAATAACTTTATTTAAAAATCAATCAAACTGATTTAATTGTTTTTTAAGAGTAGTAGATGCATTATAGTTATTTTTATAATATAGGAGTAGCAAAAGAAAAAACAGTCCACCTGATACTAAAGCTGCCGCCCATAGACATCTGTAATCAATCCCAGATAGCATTAGATTTTCCTCCTTGAGATCGACCACAGATGCGCCGCTATCCCTGAGGACTAAGCTGGAACGCCTCGGAAAAGTATGTCTCTCTTACCACGCCCTTCAAACCAGAACACAGCAGCGCTTAACGCTACTGTTATGAGGCCGAAATAAGTGCGGCGGTGGTGCCGCTGGAGTCCAACCACAAAGGGTTCTACCTTCGATATATTTACGGCACGTTTTTAAATCGATTTCGTACTAGAACCCTTCAAGTAACACTTTATTATTTTGCAGTACAATACTGGGCCATCATTTGCATACAATGAACAAACATACATAACCAGACAGTTATATAATACACTGTTGAAATATGTTAATATTGTCTTATAGTGTTGCTAAAAGTTGAGTCAAAGATGTGTGGTTTAAAATTAGGATCCGGCGGCACCAACGCCACACCTATTTCTGCCTTATAACAGCAGTGTTAAGCGCTGCTGTGTTCTGGTTTGAAGTGTGGTAAGGGAGACATACTTTTCCGAGGCGTTCCAACTTAGTCCGCAGGGGTAGCGTCAGGAAATCAATCTAATCTGGGGTTGATTACATATGTCCATGGGTGGCAGTAGCCACTTATCATCAGGTGGACTTCATGGTCGTCTGCAACTTTAATACTACGAGTACCATAAAATACAAACCAAAACAAAAAAGTAATTAATTTAAAAATGATTTAATGAATGTGTATTTTGATTAATTATTAATTTAGATTTGATTAAATTAATAAAGAAATATAGACACGAAAGACCAAACTGAAAATATTTAATTAACTCAAAAAAATCAATTCAAGTTTCAAAAAAATTTAATTTCATGTCATCAATAAAAGTTTCATTTAACAATTTTAGCAACCAATAATAGGTAGTAGCAAAGATTTTAAAATGATTTTTTTTTGTCCGCTAGATGGCGTTGTGTCAATACTACTGTCACAACGCCATCTAGCGGACAAAAACTGAAGCGCGCAACAGTACGGTAGAAAGCGGTGCGCTTCGCTGCGCATGCGCATGTCACATCGTTAGTAATGAACAATTATAACGATTCACTATTCGGTTGTTAAGGTTTATGTAATCTCAGGAAAGTAAGCTGTACCTTTAGTATGAGATTTTACGTTGTTACAAAAATAACTGCTTTTGTATTTGTTTACGTATTTCCCCTATATTTCCAATCAGTTCTGGTGCAGTCCGCTAGAGGCGTTTGGAAATGTATGGGCAAATACGTAAACAAATACAAAAACAGTTATTTTTGTAAAAACGTAAAAACTCATACTAAGGGTACTGTTACTTAAATACGTATTAACGGCTTAAAAACAAAGGTCTGGAAGTGATAGCCTAAGTGGTTAAGAAACTCGGCCTCTTGATCGAGGGGCCCGAGGTTCAATCCCAGGTTCTGATTTTTCAAAGTTATGTGCGTATTAGAAATTAATTGTAACTTGCTTAAACAGTGAAGGAAAACACCGTGAGGAAACCTGCATACCCGGAGAAATCTTTAAAAAAACATTTTAGAAGATATGTGAATTATACAATACGCACTTGGCCAGCGCAGTGGACTATAGCCTAATCCTTCTCATTCTGAGAGGAGACCCGTGCCCAGCAGTGGGACAGTAATGGGTTGATGATGATGATAACACAAAGGTCAAACTAAAAAGCGACACCTACTTCTGTCTCATAACAGCAGTGTTATGTTCTTAAGCTGCTGTGTTCTGGTCTGGTCCCCCTCAGGGAAGACGACCTCAGGGTCGGCAGATGCGCCACTACCCCTGAGTACTAAGCTGGAATGCCTCGAAGAAGTATGCCTTTTACCACACCCTTCAAACCAGAACACAGCAGCGCTTAACACTGCTATTATAACAGAAATAGGTGTGGCGGTGGTGCCGCCGGAGTCGAGCCACAAAGGGTTCTTCGAAAACGTAAAGTAAGGCTATCACCACGTTTTCAATAATAAATAATATCGATTACAAACCGCGAAGAGTTCACCAGAGCGAGTCGTTGCAAGCATTTTCTACGTAACGCCTCAATAATCTAATCTTGCGAATACTAATTAAGATTTATCGTAATACAGTTTAAATTACATTGTTATCTAATTTGAGTTCAAAATAAACTTAATTCTAACTTTCAAGCTTTGTGATTAATGTCTTAATAGAATTGTTTTTTTATATAATACTAGTGGTACCCGCGGCTTCGCCCGTATTTTAAAGAAATAATATGACATACATAAAACGGAAAATATGTACCTGCATTGAATGACAGTGGTGCCATCTGTCAAAAATTGGTCTTAGCAACTCCCAAACCCTCGTGGGCTCTTGGACAACAACTTTGCTAAAGATTATCACTTGATTAAATGCATAGTTTCCGATTCTATAACTACTTACGAATTAAAAATTAATTAAAAAAACCTTTTCCGACGAATTAAATTGTGAATCTATACCATTCTCAAGTCCCCTTGAACACACACAACAAATTTCATCAAAATCAGTCCAGTCGTTTAGGAGGAGTTCAGTGACATACACACGCACATAAGAAACATATATATAAAGATAGGAGTAGCAGACAAGCATGTAGTCCACTTTATGGTAAGCGAGCACTGCCATGTAGACATTTGTAATCAACCCCAGATAAGATTACGTTCCTACCTCAGGTCGGCCACAGATGCGCTGCTACCCCTGAGGTCTAAGCTGGAACGCCTGGGAAAGTATGTCTCTTACCACACCCTTCAAACCAGAACACAGCAGCGCTTGACACTGCTATTAAGTGCTGCGCTGTTCTGCTTTGAAGGTTAAATAGTAGTAGTTGTACCTCCGTCACTTTTAAAAAGATTGCAATACAACGTTCCCGCCAGGATACCCAGAAAACCATGCAGTTATTCCACATTAAGCAGTTCAGGTCTAAACTCGGTCGTTATGCACCGATGGTCCGCGTGGCCCGTCTGTATAATAAACTAGCTACGAAGATCTTAGACCTCGTACACCACGATGGTTTCTCCACCTATTTAGCCAAGCTCAAAAAGTTACAAACTTTTGACGTACCTATATTTTATTTTTATTTTTATGTCATTAGTTATAGCTATAGTTTAATAGTAATTTTAAGTATGTATATACATTCAACGCATGTTGTGATTACCTGTCATAGTAAGAACAGTTACTCACTAAGATAATAGATATAATTGTACTGTATATGATAGTCACTGCTGTATCTTATGTTGGTAGTCCCGAATAAATAAATAAATAAATAAATAAATAAATAGATATTGCAGTTGACCATCAGCTGAGCTGCCTGCAGTTCCACTACAAATTGAACACAGGGAACTAGAGAATAAACGCAAAAGTCGCTCGCAAGTAGCATTAACTTTCTCTCTTACGCAAAACTGAAGCAACACAGTCGCATAGTGAATTTAAAGCGATCGGTTTCAAAATCACGTATTCTACCATAGTTCGAACAGTATCACAGTTAAGCTTTGGGTATAGATTTCTATATAATAGAAGTAGCAGACGAGCATGCAGTCCCCATAATGGTAAGTGATGCCGCACATGGACATCTGTAAGAAACCCCAGAAAGGATTAGATCCCTACCTGAGGTCGGCCACAGCGCCACTACCCCTGAGGACTAAGCTGGAACGCGTCAGAAAAGTATGTCCTTACCCTCCAAAACGGAACACAGCAGCGCCTAACGCTGCTGTTATTAGGTAGAAATAGGTGTGGCGGTGGTGCCGCCGGAGTCGAACCTCAAGGGTTCTACCTTCAAGTATGTATTATGTATGTATTTTAGTAAGTGTAAAAAACAATAGCTTAGTGGTTGAAACTCGATCGAGGGGTCCGAGGTTAACCCAAGCACGCAACTCTGATTTTTTCAGTTATCTATTAGAAATGAATTATCACTTGCTTAGAATGATTTATCTTTCTCATTCTGAGGAGACCCGTACCCAGCAATGAGACAGTAATGATGATGATGACCTGCCGGCCTCGGCACTGCGGGTGGTTCGTGCTCCCACTCTTGCCGCCCGCAACCCCTGAAGCCCGTTTTAGTCGCCTCTTACGACAGGCAGGGGATACCGTAGCCCTATTCTGGTCCCGGAACTACAGGGACACCAATCAGCGCCCCTAGCGGACTGTATCAGAACTGATTGGAAATGTATGTATAAACGTAAACAAAAACAAAAACAGTCATTTTGGTAAAAACGTAAAAACTCATACTAAGGGTACTGTAGTCAACTTTATATAGAAAAGGAAATCTACAATCCACACCAGACAGGATTAGATAGTACTCAAATGCTTTGGAACTTTAAGACCTAGACAGGCTAAGACCTTGGGCTAAAGGTAACCTAAAAAGGCTGTTACGTACCTCTTTCAACACTTACAAGGTATTGCGTTGACCATTACATAACTGATTGCCGATATTAAACTGTAAGCCTTAATCTTTATTAAACTTATTTTTTGAAGAGCAGTGATAGCCTAGTGGTTAAGAAACTCGGCCTCTCGATTGAGGGGTCCGAGGTTCAAATCCCAGGCACGCATCTCTAATTTAAAAAAAAATATGTGCGTATTAGAAATTAGTTAGCACTTGCTTAAACGGTGAAGGAAAACATCGTGAGGAAACCTGCATACCTAAAAGATTTATAAAAAAAAATTCTAAAAAGTATGTGAAGTCTACCAATACGCACTTGTCCAACGCGGTGGACTATGGCCTAATCCTTCTCATTCTGAGAGGAGACCCGTGTCCAGCAGTGGGACAGTAATGGTTTGATGATGATGATGGTGATGAAGATGAAACTTATTTTTTTATAATATAGGAGCAGACGAACATGCAGTTCACCTAAGTGGCTACTGCTCTCCGTGGGCATCTGTATTCAACCCCAGATAAGATTAGTTTCCTACTTGAAGTCGGCCACAGATGCGTCGCTAACCCTGAAGACTAAGCTGGGATGTCTCGGAAAAGCATGTCTCCCTTACCACACCCTTCAAACCAGAACATAGCGCTAACACTGCTGTTATTAGGCAGAAATAGGTGTGGCGATGGTGCCGCCGGAGTCGAACCACAAAGGGTTAGAACCCTTTATACCACCGGTAGTCTACCACTTTCAAAATCTGTATAAGTTACGTCAGACATCGACGTATCTTATAAATATCCCTATTCGTGAAAGTTCTCTCAAATTCCGCGCAGCCGTTTTCAAGGTTGAAACAAACAATGCTGTTTCAAAGTCAGACATCTTATTTCTTTATAACTTAACGAAATATCAAAAGTAAAAAGTAACAATAAAATTGTTATTAAATATGTTTGCGTAACCATGTCGTAAAATTAAGATGTCTTTATAGTTATTTTAGCACTTACAAAAATCTTCATAAAAAGTTGTAATAAAAACTTAACCAAAGTTTCAGATTACTTTCATTATATTTGGTAAAGTTTTGAAAATATCAGATGAGTGTAAGGTAGACCTTTATGGGTCGAATCCAGCGGTACCGCCACACCTATTTCCTTATTACATTATTCATTATTATATTCAGTTATAACAGCAATGTTAAGCGCTGCTGTGTTCTGGTTTGAAGTGTGGTAAGGAAGACATACTTTTCCGAGGCGTGCCAGTGTGGTATTCAGTATGGATCTTAGATAGGACTGTAAACTTTTCTGGTGTTGATTATACTCCATCTTATGGTAGGTAAGTGGTCATTGTCACCAATAGACATCTATAACAGGCTCTATATGGTTCTTAAACACCTAAGCTATTTGTAAGATCCACAAACCTTCAACTACTTTCGTAGGATCCTGAGGCCCCTTGTCCCTGTAGTTCCGGGACCAGAATAGGGCTACGGTATCTACCTGTCGTAAGAGGCGACTAAAAGGGGCTTCCGGGGTTGCGGGCGGTAAGAGTGGGAGCTCGAACCGCCCGACCAGCAACCCCGGGAAACGCCCGACCAGCAACCCTGTATGTGTGGTCGCATACCGTCGTGCTCACCAGACGGTGTGGCGAGCGTCATGCCCACCAGGTAAGCATGACGATAGTCCAACGAGGCAACGGCAAAAGGCAAAAGGCTAGGAGGACTCTGGTTGCGTTCCTTTGGAGATCCCGGAGTCCCCTACGCAACGCCGAAAGCAGCCGCTCGGACAGTTTTAGTGCGGTAAGAATCTCACATAACCCCGTGACGCTCCCACGGCACCGGATACCTTTTGAAGGTTTCCACCTCGTTAAAAAAAGGTGTCGTTGGTACCTCCATACTAGCTCTACCTTTTCTTAAAGAAGCAACCTCCTAAACGATTTGTAAGGTCCACAAACCTTCAACTACTTTCGTAGGACCCTAAGCCCTTATAACCCATACCCTAGTAATCATCATCATCATCATCATCAACCCATTACTCTCCCATTGCTGGGCACGGGTCTCCTCTCAGAATGAGAAGAATTAGTTCATAGTCCACCACGCTGGACAAGTGCGTATTGGTAGACTTCACATACATTTGAGATTTTTTTTTATAAATCTCTCAGGTATGCAGGTTTCCACACGATGTTTTCCTTCACCGTTTAGCAAGTGACAATTAATTTCTAATACGCACATAACTTTGAAAAATCAGAAGTGCGTGTCTGGGATTTGAACCTCGGACCCCTCGATCGAGCCGTATTTCTTAATCACTAGGCTATCACTGTTTCTTATACCCTAGTAATAGTGCTGAATAATTAATGCAAAACCTTAGTAACTCAGTCTTATAAAATGGCCTTACCAAGTGAAAGTATGTATTTGTGTAGATGCCATTAAATCTTGCACCGCTGTTTCCATTGAACTCAATACAAGGACGGCTCTTCATACACTGGTTGGTTATACGTGTCATATAACAGCTATTTTTCCTTTAGGTTGTAACATAATCGATGTTTTATAAGGCTTTTATGGAAATGGAAGTCATTAATTAATTAGGAAAGACTATTTTGAGGTTTAATCAAATATTTTGCCGCCTAATTCACTTTGTGACAAATGGCCGATTTTAATTAATTAATGCACAAAAACAAACAAGAATAGTGTTCAAATATATTAATCAAATTTTAACAGAAATATCTCTTATACCGCATCTACACGCTTGGCAAACTTCAACGAATCTTCTCAAATTTAAACGTGTGTATATGGTGTTTGAGTTGATTTGTGTATGAAACAAGTTAGCGTATAATATTTTTTTGAGGGTAGAACACTTTGTGGTTGGACTCCGGCGGCACAACCGCCACACCTATTTCTGTTATAACAGCAGTGTTAGCACTGCTGTGTTCTGGTTTAAAGTGTGATAAGGGAAACATACATCCGAGGCGTTCCAACTTAGTTCTCAAGGATACCGACGCATCTGTGGCAGACCTCTGTAAGGATTCTAATCTTATCTGGGGTTGATTATAGATATTCAGAGGCAGCAATAGGCACTTACCACAAGGCGGAGTGCATGCTCGTTTGATATTTGAATATTATGAAAAAAGTTATATACAAGAATGTTTAAATGTGCAAAAATTCAAAAATGGCGGCGTTTTTATGTTACGTGCTCACATAGAAAATAAAATATTTAATAGAAATGCTGTCATTTTGAACAACAATCTTTATTAAAACAAATCATATAGTAGATAGAGTATCATACGCAGTATATTCTAAAGATTTATTCTTCAGGTAATATATTCTCTACATTTATTCTCAGGCGTGATAAATCTTACCTGTCAGAGATTATTTGATCTGTTGCATATTTCTATGGTCACGTTTCTCATGTCAAAGATCTGTTAACATCTAGATAGGGTTCGTCTATAGGCACTCCTCACTGAGTGCATAACAGAACTGTCTTTACTTTGTCGTCTACCAATTAGAGTCCCACTGTTGGGCGCGGGTCCCAGACTGAGAGAGATTTTAGGCCATAGTTCACTGTGCTTACCAACGGCTAATTGCTTGACTTTCTTTCTTGTTTTTTTTGGCTGACGAGGGGGAAACCTTCAAAAGTTTCCTAATGCCGTCGGAGCAAGGGTTATGTGGGACTCTTACCACACCAAAACCTCCACTGTGGCCGTCCTCGACGCTGCGTAGAGGACTCCGGGATCTCCAAAGAAACGCAACCGGAGTCCTCTTAGCGCGTTGTTCCGTCGGGCTCATCTTAGATGAGTAAAACCCTCGCCATACCGTCTGGTGTGTACGATATGCGACCACGCTTACGAGTACCACCGTTGCTCCCGGACTAAGCGGTTCGAGGTCCCACTCTTGCCGCAACCCCAGAAGCCCCTTCTTGTAGCCTCTTACGACAGTAGGGGATACTGTAGCGCCATCTGCCCCGGAACTACAGGGACATCTATGGTATACCCCTTGTATTTGACGGCGCTTTTTAGGGTTCCGTACCTAAAGGGTAAAAACGGAACCCTATTGCTAAAACTTCGCTATCTGTCCGTTTGTCTGTCTGTCCGTCTGCCACAGGGCTTTATCTCCAGAACCGTAATAGATAGACACTTGATTTTTTACAGAGGATGCATAAAGGTGGTCGCTATAACAACAAATAATAAAAATAAAATAAAGTTGAATATTAAAGGGGTCTCCATACAATAAACCAATTTTCGACATTTTTCAATCTAATTGTTAAACCGTACTAGAAAGACAGTTAAATTTTTTACAATCCGTTAACTACTATAACTGCTATTATAATAAATACAAACAAGAACAATAAAACATATTTTAATAAAGTAATTTTAATGTTATTTCTTGTTGATGCGTTGTTTATACGACTAAGTATTTCGACGACTATTTCTTTTATTTCCAAGTAATATTATTGTAATAATAATTGTAACCTTATGATGCTAATTATATTTTCGCATTGTCACCATATGGTACGGAAGCCTCCATGTGCGAGTTCGACTCGTACTTGGCGAATTATTACCCCAATTTTGACGACGGACTTACTAGCTCCTAACTAACTTAGTTTACAATGTACACATGATAAATAAAATTAGAGACGCAGTTTCACGCCACCAACAAAGCAGCGTTTGTACAGAATATTAACTAAACTGTCTCATACTACCACGTAATAGATATCTGACTAAATAACTATAGAATTAAGTAACATCTTTAACCGGATGTTACTTAGATTATATTTACATTAATGAGCTGTCTCGGTTTTACCCGCGTTTAAATGTAACGTGATGTACGTCATTACTATCCCACTGCTGGGCACGGGTCTCCTCAAAAAGTTTTCAAAGGTGTGTGAATTCTACCAATACGCACTTGTCCAGCGCGGTGGACTATGTCCTAATCCTTCTCTTTACGAGGCAGACCCGTGCCCAGCAGTGGGACAGTAATGGGTTGATGATAAAATGCTCAAGCGGACTAGAGGGGGGATTCGGAAGGGGCGGATCGCCTCGGGCCCCCGATCCTGGGGAGCTCACACAGTTAAAAAAATGTCAGCAACAAAGAGTAACCTACGTCAGAACCAAACAATCTGTGAAATATGTATAAATCAGCTAAAACGAAGGTCGCCGGAATCAAGTTTTTTGAACCTGACGATAAAGCAGACGTGCTACCTGATGGAAAGTAGTTAACGTCGCCTATGGACATTCGCAACACCAGAGGAGTCGCCAATGCATCGCCGGCTTTGAAGGAGAGCTCTTTTTGCACCTTTTTTGTATTTTTCGGCGAATAAGTCTATGACTATCTGTGAGGCATTTACACTCCCAATCACTTTTCCACCTCGAGCCCGGAGGCTCGGGTCGGAACCCTAGTCCGCCACTGCATAAAGCTTTCTACACTCACAACCCCACAATAGGATTCCCTGCATCGTGGGTGTTAGACATCCAGACCCAGAAACAGAAACCCAAATTTATCATTTAAATATCTGTCTGGCCGGGGATCGAACCCGGAATCCCAAGCGACCGGTAATGTGACCGCTGCGCATGCGCATAATTACTAAATAATTATGAAAAGATTACATCGTCTAGTCATTATGATTTAATTATAATATTGTGTCACTAGATTCCGTTGCGAATGCAAATTAATTCAGACTTGCGTATTTAAATAAAATGTAATGGCGTCCGTATGTTTGACAAAACTATTTTTATAATATAGAAGCAGACGAGTATGCAGTCTACCTGATGGTAAAGCTACTGCCGGTGGACATCTGTAATCAACCCCAGATAATTGATTCCTACCTGAGGTCGGACACAGGTGCGCTAGCCCTAAAGACTAAGCTGGAATGCCTCGGAAGTGTGTATCAAACCACACCCTCCAAACCAGAACACAGCAGCGCAACACTGCTGTTGTCCAACGAAATGCTACAAATTTAAACGTGTGGATAGAATGTTTGACTTGTTTTGTGTAAGTTTGCCAGGAGTTTGTAGCAATATTGTAATATCAGATTTTTAGCAAATCAATCGGAATTTGCCGCAAGGACTTGGGATGCGTCAACACCTTCGTGCCTTTGCAAAGGTTTAGAGTTTGCGGCAAACGCAGTGTGTGGACGTAATATTATAAATAATTAAAATAATACGTTTGACCGCGTTACAAAATAACTGCTATTTTCTAAGACGTTATTTTCTCGCAACGAATATAAAACGTTTTTGTTATATTAACGACATTTCTTTTTTATTTTGATTGTTGTGCTGGTTAATTTTGTAATATTATGACGTAATGTTTACTCAAAAACATTTTTAAAGGATTTTAATTTAAAAGGTATGTAGGGAAAATGATTTTTGGGAAAACAAACCTGTCAGAAAAGTATATGGGATTATTTAAATTTAAATCGAGGTTGACAAGTACAGTTACGTTATGTTAAGGACAAAAATATGTATAACTGTGGTTTGCCCTACCTTAAACCAATATAGGGTCACAAAGCAATATTAGTTATTTTATAAGATGGAATTAGCAAACGCACTTCTTTTGAAGGTGGTAGAACCCTTTGTGGTTCGACTCCGGCGGCACCACCGCCACACCTATTTCTATCTCATAACAGCAGTGTTAGGCGCTGCTGTGTTAAAGGGTGCCGTTTTAAAGGGTGTGGTAAGGGAGACATACTTTTCCGAGGCGTTCCAGCTTAGTCCTCAAGAGCAATATGACCTTTTAAGCGACTCTTAATTTAGTTACTATTAAGTAGGTACTTATTAGGGTAATATAGTTAAGATTTATGCGTGAAATAAGTTTGTAATAAGACGAGCACATTATGGAACAGGAAACGTTCCGACTTAGTCTTCAAGTGCAAAGATAAACTGCTTCAAGTAAGTACTAATCTTAGCTTATATATTTGTATGTAGTTTTCTTTCGACAGCTGCAGTTACAGACATCAGGTGAACTGCAATGCATTAAGACAGATGGTCTGCATACCAAAAATCGAGACAAACGCATCGAAACAAATGACCCGATTACAAATAACTGGTTTTTATAACTGCATTACCGAAAAACGTTACGAAAACGGTTACGCAAGGCATAACATAACATAAATCATATAACTTATACAAAAAGGAGCGATAAAGTATAAAAATTAAAAACAAACTTGCCACATCAATTCCACAGATAAAACTCTGACAGTTCACTGCAGATTTTCCGAATTAAAAAGTAAATAAGTCACAGATAATAACTTTCGCGCGTAAATACGTCTAAGCGCGTGTAATGGCCGCCGAGTACTGGTTGAGTTTGACAACATTCTGCGAAGTAACAGGTAACAGATGGTAGGATTGGTTCTGATTGGTGGCACAATTTGTTGTATTTTATTATTATTAGACGACTAGGCACTATACCTACTTTAGCATAATTTTTAGGTAGGTACTATATGTTTATATTACCTTAAAATGATCTTACGATAATGCAGACTGGTTTGAGGTGGTAGAACCCTTTGTGGTTCCACCTATTTCTACCTAATAATAGTAGTATTACGCGCTGCTACGTTCTGGTTTGAAGGGTGTGGTAAGGGAGACATACTTTTCCGAGGCGTTCTAGCTTAGTCCTCAGGAGTAGCGGGGCATCTGTGGCCGACCTCAGGAAAATCTAGTCTTATCTGGGGTTGATTACAGATACCCATAAGTGGCAGTAGCCACGTACTATCAGGTGGACTGCATGCTCGTCTGCTCTTTGTAGTTTGTATCTATTTTGAAGAATCCCATATCATAACGCTCCGGAGTAAAAATACCACAAGAAAGAAGTTCCTTTATAAGACGCCATAATGTTAACTTATTTTGCCTCCATTTTTTTCGAACCCTTAAGTGCGACGAAATTTTTTTTGTTAACGGAAGCTGCCTTCTAATTTGAAGATAATTTAATGCAAAACCTGGAAAAAATATTTCCTACATTTACTTAGCACAAGTATATCTATAATTACTAACTTTTTAATTTAAGCAACGTGGATTTTTGATAAATTCAGATTCTTGTTCGGAATCTGGGTGTTTCTATATTCGTCTGTGTGTACCCACGATAGATAGAAAAAATCTAAGAATTTTTAATATTTTTTTATATTTTAAATTTAATTGACATTGAAAGTGTTATTTTAAGGGAGAAATATATACAGTCGTCACTATAATGTATCCCTAGTATTACAATAAAAATCTTAAATCTGCCTAATCGCAAACTAAACGCAAAAACGCACAAACAAACACGCTCTTATGAACACGCCCTTCCCCTCACGTAGTCTAAGGTTTTTGCACTTTTTCTAAACCCAATATTGACCTGAGTCTAGAATAGTTTATGCACTAAAAAGTGCATTCAATGTCGCCTGTGCTAAATAATACTTAAGTAATAATACTTTTTGCAGGTTTAAACTGCACTTTCTAACTATAAATATGTTTGAGTGGTATTGAAGTAGGTTGTATAAATCTAATATATAAAATTGTCGTGTCACAATGTTAGTAACCGCACTCCTCCGAAACGGCTTTACCGATTTTCACCAAATTTTATATGCATAGTCAGTAGGCCTGAGAATCGGCTACTATCTATTTTTCATACCCCTCAAGTGTTAAGGGTTGTTCACCCTTAACATTTTTTTATTTATATGGCAAGACAACGTTTGCCGGGTCAGCTAGTATGTCTATAATATAGGAGTAGCAGACGAGCATGCAGTTCACCTGACGGTAAGTGACTACTGCGTATGGACTTCTGTAATAAACCTTAGTCATGGTTAGTTCTACCTGAGATCGACCACAGACGCGCCACTACACCTGAGGACTAGGCTGGAACGCCTCGGAAAAGTATGTCTCCCTTACCACACCCTTCAAACCAGAACACAGCAGCGCTTAACACTGCTGTTAGGCAGAAATAGGTGTGAGTGTAGAAATAGGTATCGGCTTCAGATAAGACCCCTTTTCTCCGTCCATGGGTGGCGTTGACTAAAATTGCCATCAGGTGGACTGCAGACACGTTCCTTACTTGTACAATTGGGTATTTTTTTTATAATATCGGAGTAGCAGACGAGCATGCAGTCCATCTGATGGTAAGTAGCTACTGCCGCCCATGGACATCTGTAATCAACTCGGAAATGTATGTCTCCTTTACCACACCCTTCAAACCAGAACACAGCAGCGCTTAACACTGTTATTAGGCAGAAATAGGTGTGAGTGTAGAAATAGGTATTATCCGCTTTAGATAAACCCCTCTATCCACCTCCGTTCATGGGCGGCGTTCACTAAAATTGCCATCAGGTGAACTGCAGGCACATTCCCTACTTGGACAATTTTGGAGTATCTTATACAAAAGTGGTGCAAATAAGACACCAAATAATGTCGAAATAAAGTCGAAAAACACCAAAAAATAAATAAAACAAACAAATTTTAGAACACTTTAATTATAAAAATATACAAATTAACTTATTATTTACAACTATTTTACTAAACTTAACAAAGTCGGTAACTTTTTGAAGTAATTAATTAACTTTTACAGACACGAAATAATTTTGAAAAATACGAAACAATTATTCACTATTTTATCACATTACACAAGATGTTATCACGTCGAGTCTAGATGCCGCACAGAAAAATAAAATCTGTTGTTATTACTCTATCTATCTTCTCTTCTATCTTTTGTTTCCAAAGATCCAAATTTCACAATTTATTGCATGCAGAAATTGTCAAATATATGTCGATCTATAGTAGGCAAAGAATGGATAGATCGGTTATCAACAACGAGCATATGGCAGGGTATTAAGTAGCGGAGAATCATCGGGCAGATTCGAATATTTTAACAATGTGTAAGTACAACACAGCAGCGCTTTTTTCAAACAAGTTACAAAAATGGTAAGGCAGGTCCCTTAGACATTATCCCTGTAGTTCCGGGACAAGAATAGGGCTACGGTATCCCCTGCCTGTCGTAAGAGGCGACTAAAAGGGGGCTTCTGGGGTCGTGGGTGGCAAGAGTGGGAGCTCGAACCACCCAGCCAACGGCCCCGGGAAGGACGGCGGTATGTGTGGTCGCATACCGTCGTATGCACCAGACGGTGCGGTGAGTGATAAGCTCACCTGGGCGGAGCCCGACGGGGCAATGCGCTAAGAGGACTCCGGTTGCGTTCCTTTGGAGATCCCGGAGTCCTCTACGCAGCGCTGAGGACGGCCACCGGGGGGGTTTTAGTGCGGTAAGAGTCCCACATAACCCTGTGTCGCTCCCAAGGCATCGGGTACCTTTTGAAGGATTCCCCCTCGTCAACAAAAAAAAAAAAAAAAAAAAAAGGTCCCTTAGACATCTGTAATCAACCTTAAGGTCATGTTCGTTACTCTTAAATCTTCATAAATGTCTCCCTTACCACACCTTCAAACTAGAACACAGCAGCGCTTAACACTGCTGTTGATAGACAGAAAAAAGTGCGGTGGTCATGCCTTCAATGTCGAATCATGAAGTTCTACTTTATAAAATTATATTTTTGCTATGACAAAAGTGTAATGATGGTAGCAACTAATTTCAACCACACTAAGACGCAAATCTGTCTTTTAAAAGATGTCAAAACTATTTGTAGTGTTAAGTATTTCTTCTAAAGTCCATTGCCAATTCAAAAGTTGGTAATAAAAATATTCTTGTATACATTTAAATGTCTTCCAATATAGTATAGTCCGCGTAAAACTGCTAGTCCGCTCTGAATATAGAAATGAATCGTGTCGCCATAGCAAATTGTATGAGTACATCTTTTCACAACAACTTCAGAGCGGACTAGAAGTTTGGCGCGGACTATACAAGGGTAAGTATGGTTCAGTATGACAGTCCCAAAATTAGTTAAATCAGTAGAAACAATTTTGGAAAATAAATTTTGATAGTGTAGTAATCGCCAATTTGACAACAGCGCCATCTGTTACGCCAATATGTAATGTTTAAGTCGTTTTTCTAGTTCGTCGATTCGTCGGTTCGTCTGTCCTTGTACGTGTATGTGTACGTTCCTGTCGTTTGCGTCTCGCTGTCATTCGTCTGTTCTCGTGTATGTCCGTGTTTGTGTTATTTAGCCTGGAAAATCAAAATATTTTAAGTATTGTATTGTAAGGAGTTAGAACATAAAAATATGAAAAATTTCGCCTTAAAGAGGCTATATTTGATATAATTATTATGTTTATAGTCATATTGGATAAAAATAATGTATTTTTGTTTCAGCCTTTTAGTTTCGTTTGAAAAGGGACCAAACAAATTTTAATTTCAAAATTAATAATAATTTTGAAATTGCTCGATTAAATTTCGAATTCTCTTTATATTAGCCACAAGATGACATCAAGCTACATATTTTTATATTCTAAGATTTGATGATGTGTTTTATTCACGACTTTGTGAGTCTATTAGATATATGTATTAGGTATATTGAAGTTAAAAATTGTGACATTACTAGTAAATATTGTAAATTATCTATTATTAAACATATATGACAATAAAAGTTACATTCGAATAATATTCAAGAGGCATTTGATCTAAAATAATACGAATTAATTAAAAAAACTTCACTGAAATTAAAGCGCCTGGTATAAATATACTATCATTTAAAAATATGCAACGATTTCACATTTTTGCTAATAAAAAATTGTAGGCGCTCAAAACATTGTAGAAAATGTGCTAAAGAGTTTTCTATGTAATAAAATAAGTTTCATAATTTAAATACATTTTTGTACATTTGTATTAATAAAATATGTTTTCATAAATTAATTTCTAAAAATCTCAGTGTAACTGGATATTTTTTTTAAATACGACAATCCTACAATTGTCTAATAATATTATTAATAATTATAATGTTTATTACTAATTTATCTTATGTTAAAATTAAATATAAGTAATTGGTAACTTTAAATAATATTTAAAAATCGGTAAAATAGGCACGTCATTAGACAAAATAGTTTCTTATACAAAAGTTTAAAAAGTTTTTCTTTGTAGAAATTATGCTACTGATAGTATACCTAAATACGGTAATCTGAAAATGATTCAATTGAACTGATACATTGCGAAAATTATCCTATTTTATTTATTGCATAAAAAAGGAAAATTAAGCAAGTTCGAATTTTCTGTTAACTCTGTTAATTGTGATTTTTCTCCCAAATAACCTACTTATTTTGGCACAAGTAATAATATAACAAAAATCCTGATTTATTCGTTATTAAAATAAGAATTTATTAGATTTAGTTACTAATGTTCAAAATGTACCCAATTATAAGTTATAATTTCCCACTTTTTGTAGCAAATTCTTTTTGGTTGTAAAACTTGAAACATTTAACAGAAACTATTTCGTAGGTTTTGCATCCGTGATTAGATGTTTTCTCATTTTACCAAAACATAAGCCATTTTGCAGATTACCCAAATTTTCATACTATCAGTAACATAATGAGATTATATTAGTCAAACTACTTTTTCCCTGCTATGTAGTTGCCCGCTTCGTCTTTGTATAGATCTTCATTTATGGCGTAGTAAGCTGGAGCGCTCTGGCAGTCCACCTGTAAAATATACAATTTAAAGATAATATTAAAAAAAATGTGAACCGTCACGGGACGCCTGGCAGATGTGAAACATCGACACTATTTTATAAAAGTAATATGCAGAAAAGAACATATTGTGATAGGAACTAAATATATCATAATAATAAAATAAAATAATACGATTTTTTTCCAGATAACGATGACTATTTATTGAATAAACATTTTATTTTCATTAAATACAAAAATTTAAGAATTTATTTCAAATCGTGACTACTTAATTATCGCACAGTCGATTGCGCATGGCGACGCGTCGCCACACCGTACACACTACTGCATATAGACTGTATATATATACCATCGTATAGCGTGGCGTCACGGCATGCGTCGCCACGCCAGAAATTTTACGTGCGGCTATAGATGTTTCACATCAAAAGACAATAAATTAAACTTTAACAAACAAAAAACCACACCTTTATAGTTAATCGATCTAAAAATTAATAAATGTTGGACATCTGTAATCGAACCCAGATAGGTTTAGATATTACTACCTGAGTCGGCCACAGATGCGCCACTACCTCTGAGCACTAAGCTGGAACGCCTCGGAATGTTTGTCTGTCTCCCTTACCACACCCTGTGCTTACTTAAACAGCACTGCTGTTATAAGGCAAAAATAGGTGTGACGCTGGTTCCGCCGGAATCGAACTACAAAGAGCTCTACCACCTTTAGTCTATATATAATCTTATGAGGTTTATTTTTTACCAAGAGGTACTCTTGTTAAAAAATGAGTTCTACGTAAGATCGGCCACAGATAAGCTACTTCTGAATACTATCGGAACAGCTCGTGTATGTCCCTTACCACACCCTTCAAACCAGAAAACAGCATCGCTAAACTGTTGTTCTAAGCAGAAATAGGTGTAATGATGTCGTTAGAATAAAAACACAAATAGTTCTACCGCCTCCAAAATTATTTTGGAAAACACCTTATCCACTAGGGGTTGCTAAGTGGTTGTTGAAGGGTTGACAATGGTTTCTTTTTTTTTTTAAATATAAGGGTAGCAGACGAGCATGCAGTCCACCTGATGGTAAGTGGCTACTGCCGCCCATGGACATCTGTAATCAACCCCAGATAGGATTACATATTCCTACCTGAGGTCGGCCACAGATGCGTCGCTACCCCTGAGGACTAAGCTGGAACGCCTCGGAAAAGTCTGTCTCCCTTACCACACCCTTCAAACCGGAACACAGCAGCGCCTAACACTGCTGTTATTAGGTAGAAATAGGTGTGGCGGTGGTGCCGCCGGAGTCGAACCATAAAAGGTTCTACAACCTTGAAATATATATATTGAAATAGGTTATATTAAATATAATTAACCCTTACCTTAAAGAACCAATCGCAGACCCTATTCTGTTGGTTGAAGACGGTACCAGGCGCGCATATGAAAGAGTAGATCAAATTACCGCCGATACTAGGTACACACCAATGCCACACCTGGAAATAAAGTAATTTTATAATGTCGGAGTAGCAGACGAGCATGCAGTCCACCTGATGGTAAGGGTACTGCCGCCTGACATCTGTAATCAAACCCAGATTGTTTTATAATATAGGAGTAGCAGACGAGCATACAGTCCACTTATGGTTAATGACTACTGCCGTCCAATGACATCTATAATCAACCTCAGATAGGATTAAAGTCCTACATGTAATCGAACACAGATGCGTCAGTACCCGCGTAGACTAAGTCGGAAAAGTAAGTCTCCCTTACCACACCCTTCAAACCAGAACACAGCAGCGCTTAACACTGCAGTTATAACAGAAATAGGTGTAGCGGTGGTGCCACAGTCGAAACACAGAGGATTCTACCTTCAAACCTTTTCCATCTTGCTTGCAAATAAATTATTATGTCTGGTTACCTGGCATCTTGTCTCTGGGTCCGCATAATACCCAGGGATTTTGTCGTCACACGTGAATGACAGACCCTGGGGAACCTCCTCGAAAGCTGGATAATCTTGCCCGGGGATGTAGCCATCTAATGACTAAAAAAAATACAAAATATTTTGAGTACAATTATTTTTAACATTTATAATATAAATACAGTCGACATGTATAGTAACTATGATAGTCTAGTGTTTTTTTTTTTTTGCTTTTAAATGTGGTACAATGTGGGTTGGTAGGAGTATTGCAATTTTTCTCACACTTAGCTTCAGGGAAGCATGCAAAATTTTAAAATTTCATTATAATTATATTAATAATGATTACATTTCATTTAATTATACAATATAGATTATAGTGTTTACTTCATGAGAACAATTTATATATTTAAAATGTTTGCTTTAGTTTGGTACATTTAATCATAAATAACGTCAATAATGTCAATAAATGAATCACAATGTCAATAAATGTAGTTCTCATGTAGGGGACTAACAAGAAAACGTAACCAGTTTTGACAATTGAAATTGTCACTGTCATCTATTTTTCTGTTTGAAAAATATTTAAAAAATGTAGTTTTTAGATAATTTTTTCTTCGATTTCGTGTTTGTGCACCACTTAACTGCGCATGTCGGCATTGTTCCGCGTAAATTACACAATTACAGCCATTAAATCGCGGTGTAAGAGTCAGATGAACGTATCTACAATTTGTAAATTTTACAGGAGAGCAAAAATAGTGTGATAATTCGCCACTTCAAACTTTACCAGATCATTAATAGAAATAATATACAGTAGCATTACCATGAGTTGGCATAGAAACGCCACTATAGAAATGGTAAATAGAAAACTATTGTCATTTTGCTAGTGAATAACATAACTACTATCGTTACGGTATTTCTTGACAACGTCTGTCAAATTAATGACTCATGGGACCGAATTTGTATGGCAATAGATCATAATGACATTCGCTAGCGATTTGATTTCGATAGGTTGTTTACGTATCGAGTTACGTCACTACGGATTTTAGTTCTACGAGTAACCACCAGAGGCGCTGTACAATTTTTCATACATTTATTTTACGCAGTCGCTAGCGAGTAATACTTTTGTAAAATCATGGTAGTCCTACTGTAGTTGAAATAAAAATATTGAATATAGCGTTACGTCGTTTTGCCATTTCATAAAAGACTACATTGTGGACCGTTTTGTGAAAAAAAAAACAATTTTTGATATTTTGTACATACGTTTATCTGACTCTTACACCGCGAAATGGCTGACACATTTGTCAGCCGTTTAAGCCATTTAATGGCTTCCTTCAATTACAAGGCGGTGAGATATCTATACTTATCTATGCCACTAAGCGAGAATTGTATCAATTCATTATACCAATTAAATCCATTCTTAGTAAAATTCACATAATTTTACAATTATCGATTTGATCTAAGATCATAATTACATTTCCCAGTTAATGATGTGTAAATAATGTAATTACAGTTTACAATTACATTCGCTTATTGTAACAGAGTAATCATGACTGTAATTATAATTATTAAAGAGTCTATTTAAAATTGATGACAGTTGTAACATTTATCGTAAATCAATTATAATGTAATTATTAGATAGAATCATGATCTAATTATATCTAATTAATGTTTATAGTATAGTGGGACTGGTGAATGGAAAACAATACGCTATGTTGGTCAAGTAAAAGGTAAAAGTCAAAGGTAGAACACTTTGTGGTTCGACTCCGGCTGACTCCGGCACCATCATCACACCTATTTCTGCCTCATAACAGCAGTGTAGCACTGCTGTGTTTGGGGTTGAAGAGTGTGGTAAGGGAGACATACTTTTCCGACACTCTCCGTTAGGCGTAGCGGCGCATCTGTGGCCGATCTTAGGTAGGAATATCCAATCCTAACCACACACACAGTAGCCACTTGCCATCAGGTGACATATATGATCATTTACAACTTCTATTTAAAAAACTTGCGTTTAAGAACACTTTTCTAAAACAAAATTAACAGCAATTGCAAATTCAACAAAATTTTCGTTTAAGATTCGTTTCATAATTCGCCGCTACCCCTGAGGACATCTGTACTCAACTCAAGATAAGATTAAATTTCTACCTTAGATCGGCTACAGAACCCTGAGGGTTAAGCTGGAACGCCTCGGAAAAGTATGTCTCCCTTACCACACCCTTCAAAACGGAACACAACAGCGCTTAACACTGCTGTTATGAAGCAGAATAAGACTTTCCGTGGACTTAAGAAAAAATCACGTAGAATCACCACTGGTCGTGATCATGCCCGGGGATCGGCCGTGCTCCCACAGTCTCAGTTCGGAGCTTGTATATGTACAAGATGTTTAGAAAACTTCGATAGCGTGATTCAGAATACTCGTGGTGCCATCTCTTGAGTAGCGGGAAGTTGCCACAATTAGATTCAGTCTGGAACTCTGGAAATCTAGATTCGATTCTAGACTTGTATAGGTATACTTACAGCTATTGACACATCAATGAGGTACAGGAACACGGCTAAAACACCCACGGAACCCACGTGAACCCCGCACAGTTTTTGCGACATCTTGCGGACCCTTTGTTAAATCTGGAACAAGAAAAAATAATTTAATTAATGATAAAAGTAGCTACAGCCTGGAGGTTAGAAGCTGCCTTTTAATCCGAGGGTTCAAGGTTCGATACTCAGGCATGCACCTGTTTTTCAAAGTTATGTGCGTGAATTTATTATCACTTGCTGTAACGGTGATAGAAAACATCGTGAGGAAACCTGCATACCGGAGAGATTTATAAAAAATATAAAATCTCAAAGGTTTGTGAAGTCTACCAATACGCACTTGACCAGCGCGGTGGACTATGGCCTAATCTTTCTCATTCTGAGAGGAGACCCGTGCCCAGCCACTGCTGGCACCCCTGTACCCTTACCATGAGTTTTCAAAACATCCCACAATTTTACATTACGTTTACTCAATCCATTATTCTGTTCCGTTTGCTTAGTAGACTGAGTAAACGTAACAATAAGTAAGTGCTCAAGTCTTTTTGTCTGCCTCACATGTTCGCAAAAAAGAGACAAAACATAAAGCGCCCTTTTTTTTAATTTAGAGTTAGACATTTAATGTTACATTACGGACACTACAGTTCTGATATTGTATCAGAACCGCTAGGGGCGCTGATTGGAATTTGTATGGGCAAATACGTAAACAAATACCAAAACAGTCATATTTGTCAAAACGTAAAAACACATGGTAAGGGTACAGAGAGTTCTTCAAAAAAAGTTTTCAATATGTGTTAAGTCTATCAATTCGCACGTAGTCAGCCCGGTAGATTATGATCTAAATCACTTTCATTCTAAGACAAGACCCATGTCCAGTAGGACTACCATGAGTTTACAAAAGTATTACTCGCTAGCGACTGCGTAAAATAAATGTATGAAAAATTGTACAGCGCCTCTGGTGGTTACTCGTAGAACTAAAATCCGTAGTGACGTAACTCGATACGTAAAAAACCTATCGAAATCAAATTGCTAGCGAATGTCATTATGATCTATTGCCATACAAATTCGGTCCCATGAGTCATTAATTTGACAGACGTTGTCAAGAAATACCGTAACGATAGTAGTTATGTTATTCACTAGCAAAATGACAATAGTTTTCTATTTACCATTTCTATAGTGGCGTTTCTATGCCAACTCATGGTAATGCTACAGCAGTGGGACAGTAATGTTTTAAAGAGGATGAAGGTAATAACTGTTTGTGGAAGCACCATCGCTATACCTGTGGTAGAATTGTGGTTCAACTCGGATGGCACCACCGTCACACCTATTTCTGCCTTACAACAGCACTGTAGGGCTACTGTGTTCTAGATCTAAGGGTGTTTGTAAGGGAGAAATATTTATACAGGGCATACATTTTGTCCTTAGTAACCACCAAGGACTAAATTTATGCCCTGTCGACCTCAGGTTGTACTCTAATAATATCTGGGGTTGATTATACATGTCCATTGGCAGCTGTAGCCACTTACCATGAGATTACCATACTTATTTAGTACGTTCATATTAAAACATTTGCGATCCAGGGTTGATTACAGATGTCCATGAGTGACAGTAGCCAATTACCATCAGGTAGTCATATCGTTTAATACTTTATACGAAAAGAAACTGCGATCTGGGGTTGATTACAGATGTCCATGAGTGACAGTAGCCACTTACCATCAAGTAGACATATGGTTTATTACTTTACACAAAAAAAAATCTGCTATCTGGGATTGATTACAGATGTCCATGAGTGACAGTAGCCACTTACCTTCAGATGAACTGCATAACTTACAACTCCTATTTAAAAAAGTTGCGTTGTAAAAAACCAAAAACACTTTTCAAAAACAAAAACTTAAGCAATTGCAAATTCAACAAAATTTTTCGTGTAAAATTAGTTTCATAATTCGCGCTAACCAACCAGTTAAAAATGATGTAAAGGGTTCATTGCGGACCGTGGGACAGTGATAGCATCTCAAAACAATAGGATTACACGTTTACAAGGCTACTAACTGACCTGGTTAAACATTTTGACATAGTTAATCAATGTTATTTTGGTTTGTCTAACCACTAACCACAGAACTAAGAAAAGGTAGACATCGCTTCATAAATATTAGGGATGCGCCGAATATTCGTTTGGTATTCGGTATTCGGCGTATTCGGCATCTTTCTTGCTATTTGTATTCGGCCGAATTATTCGGTTTTAGTGCTGAATATATTCGGTTCGAGTATTTCTATTTTCTTGTACGACATGGTACAGGACTCAAACACAAAACTTCTTATATAAGACTTATGTTATATTATAGTCAAACTCAAATCCTATGAAGAATATTGTAAGAACTATGAGATAAATCGTGTCTTTAAACCATAATATTTTATTTAAGTGTATTTTTATTTGGGATTGTGTATTTTAGAATGAAGTTAATTTATAAATATTTAAAAGAATAATTATTTTTTCACACGGCATTTCCGGTATTATAAAAACAGATTGTTAAAACTGTAAGATAATTTAACATACAATATTTTAATAATTTATTTTTATTTGTGATTATTTTATTGCCAAATTAATGTAATTTATAAACAATTAAAAGAATAATTACTATCGCTCACGCCATTTCCGGTATAATAAAAGCAGTTCCTTTTGTTTAGTTTTTCTGTTCCGGTCACAAGGGTAGTTGGGAGGTGGCGAGTGCGAAAAGTGGTATTCGACTTTTAGTTCTGAGCGCGAACGGTCGTTACTGTGTATACCAGTGTAATTGGTTGGAATTTGTAAAAGAAGCAAATAAATTATTATTAAAGGTGAAGAAAGTGTTATTATTTCAACGTCTAACAGTTCAGAAGGTGGGATATAATCGTGAAAACGTTTTAAAAACGTTCTCGGTGAAGAACTTGGCGCCCATATAACGTAAGTAAAATCAAGATTTTTTTTCTTTTAACTCAATGTTTCATTTTTATGCTAGTTTTTTTTCTTTCTTTTCTTTTTATGTTTTCTTTCCTAATTCTATTTGGTTATTAGCGCACTAATAACATGAACTACATTTTATTTATTCATTTATTTACTTTTCTCTCTATATTTATCTTTTAATATCTAATATTATACTTACTCGCTATATGTATAATTTTGTTAGTTAATGTAATTTAGCCATTCTATATACATTCAATTACATTGAGGTTAGACATCGGATAACAAATAGTTATCATTTAATAATATTTAGAACACCCAATTTTTCGTATATCTTTATTAATTTCAGAGAAAAATGGGTCGCAAAAGAAAATCTGGTCATCGGACAAGAGTATCCGATGACTCAACACAAAGTGATACTGATTCGTCGGAACGGAGACGTCCAAAATCTCGGCGGAGACACGGTGCTTCCAGGACTCGTGACGGGTCACGCAGACGCGAGGTGTCGCCAGGTCGCGACCGGTCACGAGAGCATACGGCGTCACGTGATCGTCATGCATCTTCAGGCCGTGTTGCTACGCTGCTGCACCAACCATCGAGCTTCGTGCACCCAAGTACTACACACGAAGCTGCCCCAGCGGTGAGTCCACCTTATGTTGACTCCAATAGTAATGTTTTACTATCTGCGTTTAAAGAACTGATTCAAACTATGAGAACAGAGGGAAACAGTGAGCGCTATCCCGTTTTAAATGTCATCCCAGAGTTTGATCCTGCTAAGCGCAATCAAACTATAGAAACATGGATAATAAAAGTTAATGAATGTGCTGAAATTTATAATTGGACTGAAAAACAAATTATTCATTACGCTCTTCCAAAATTAGTGGGTATGGCGCAAAAAATGGTATCAGGGTTTACCCAGTTTGTTGTTCTCATGGGCTGAATGGGAGGAAAACTAAAATTAGCATTTCCAAGTGACGAAAACTATGGACAGTTATTAACGGATATGCTTGCTTGCAAAGCCAGATTTTGGTGATTCATTAGAAGAGTATTTTTATCAAAACATGGTGTTGTTAAATCGATGTAATATAACTGGAAAGGGTTGCAATAGATTGTGTCTTGTTTGGCATAGAAGATAGATCTGTAAGAACCAGCGCCGAAAGCAACACAATTTACAGAACCCGATAAATTGCTCGTATATCTCAGAAATGCAAGAATTAGAAAACATGATAGACCAAATCAGGCTGTGCAATCAAGTAATTCTGATAGACATGTAAAAACGTATAGAACACCTGTCAGTGATTCCGATAGAACTCGTAGGGATTATAGGCTTACAAAGTGTTACAATTGCGGAGAAGACGGACATCCTTACTTTAAATGTAAACAACCAATCAAACGTTGCGAAAGTTGTCATAGGGTAGGGCACATAGCTAACGATTGTCCCGGTAAAATAGAATTCAAAAACAATAATGTTGATAAAACAGTTTTGCGAATTTCGAAAGAGCAAGATAACGACTCCAAATATTTCAAGGTTGCACACGTAAATGGTCAAAATTTAAATTGCTTTGTTGATTTCGGAAGCCAGTGTACAATGCTACAAGAATCCGCTGCTAGAAATTTGGTAGGATATTGGTCAAAGTCTAACCTACCTGTATTAAGGGGTTTTGGGGATAGTATAGTCAACTGTTTAGGTAGATGTATTGTTGAGGTAGAAGTAGATTCTGTTAAAGCTAATGTAGAAGCTCTCGTAATATCCGATCACTTTTTAAAAGTTCCTTTATTACTTGGACAGACATTCACGGAACAAGATCATGTAATTGTTTATAAAACCAACGATCAATTGAATTTTTCTATGAAACCGACTGAAAATATAAAGTTATATGTCGATAGTTCTATTGAAGTAGACGGATACACGACGGTAGATGTTTATTGTAAGCCAGAATACTCTGGGGATTTGTTCATTGAACCTAGTTTATGCCAAAACCCTCAAAAAAATTATGCGATCCTTCACAGTGTGATTCGAGTAGAAAAAGGACAGTCTAAAATAGTAATAAAAAGTTTGAACTCTAAATTTAGCCTCATAAAAGACACCCTTTTACTTCGTGCATTACCATTAAATAAAGTAGAGACCCTTAACATTGATAGAATTGTCCGTTGTCCGGAAAATACTAAAGTAACTGAAATTCAAGCCAGCATGATTTTAGTAGATGATATCGGGTCAGAATACATAAGTCAGTTGATTAATTTATTGAATAATTTTCGGGAATGTTTTGCTTTTACAATTGAAGAGCTAGGGTGCATAGTTGGTTCTGAAATGGACATTAAGCTTAATGACACTACACCTATTGTATACAGACCATATCGATTATCACACGTGGAGCGTCAGGCAGCTCGTGATATAATACAAGAATTAGAAGACACTGGAGTTATTAGACAATCCTCTTCAAATTATGCTTCCCCAATCGTACTGGTGCGCAAAAAGACTGGCGACTACCGCTTGTGTATTGACTTTAGGGCACTTAATAAGAAGACAGTCAAAGAACATTACCCACTTCCGCGTATAGACGATCAGTTAGATAACCTATCAGGCTATAAATACTATACTTCGTTGGATCTCGCATCCGGATATTATCAAATACCTATGGCTGAACATTCAAAACACCTCACGGCTTTTGTGACTCCGGACGGCCATTACGAGTTCAACCGCATGCCGTTTGGACTTGTTAATGCCCCGTCTACATTTCAGAAGACTATTAATAACATTTTAGGAAATGCGAGATTCAAAGAAGCTTTTGCTTATATGGATGATGTAATTATCCCTTCCAAAGGTATAAAAGAGGGATTGCAAAAACTCCAGGATATTCTGGAATTATTTAGATCTTGTGGGATAACTCTTAATTTATCTAAATGTCATTTTCTAAAACAATCAATAGATTATTTAGGTTTTGAGGTTAGTGAGTCGGGAGTAAGACCAGGGAAGAAGAAAATTGAAGCTGTAGTTAAATTTCCTAAACCTATGGACCAACATACTGTTAGGCAGTTTTTTAGGATTAGCTAGTTTCTTTCGTAAGTTTATCAAAGGGTTTTTCAATAATAGCCAAACCATTAACGCGACTTTTAAAGAAAGATATCAAGTGGCAATGGGGGGGTACGAGGAAGAATCCGCATTTTTAAAATTAAAAGAGGAATTAGTAAACGTCCTGTACTTACTTTCTATAACCCTGAGTTTGAAACACAATTGCATACTGACGCTTCTAAGTTGGTATAGCGGGTATATTGGTCCAAAGGTCTAGTAAAGAGAGTCCTTTTAGTGCAGTAGCATTTTACAGTAGACAAACTTCTCCCGAGGAATCTAAGTTCACATCTTATGATTTAGAAACGTTAGCTGTTGTGACCTCGTTACAGCGATTTCGAGTATATTTATTAGGAATTCCTTTTACTATTGTGACTGATTGTAATTCTCTTCGAGCTACATTTGAAAAAAGGGATACACTAGCTAGAGTCGCGAGATGGTGGAATATTATGCAAGAATTTGATTTCAATATAGTTTACAAACCTGGTACAGCTATGAACCATGTCGACGCGCTTAGTAGAAATCCAATATTATCTAATAACGCTGAGTTCCATGTAAGACAAATTGATTCTGATTGGGTGGCTACGGTACAACAAAACTATCCGGAATTGCAAAGAATTATAGCTATATTAAATGATAAAGAAACAGAAAATATTCTAGAAACAAAAAAATGTTTTATAGTAAAAAGAGGACTACTTTATCGAAAACTGAATCCGGGGATCGTTGGGTTGTACCGAAAGCTGTCCGATGGCAGATTTTGAAATCTAATCATGATCAGATTGGACATTTCGGATTTGATAAAACGTTAGAATTGATTAAAACTAATTATTGGTTTCCTAAAATGAGACGCTTTGTAAAAAAATATGTCCAATCATGTTTAGAATGCGCTCACGCTAAAGTACCAGCAGGGAAAAAAGCAGGAAAATTACACCCCATAGAAAAAGTTGATCAGCCATTCCATACTTTGCATATAGACCATTTAGGACCTTTTGTAAAAAGCAAGCGCAAACATTCCTATTTGTTAACAATAATAGATGCTTTCACGAAGTTTATTATATTAGTACCTGTTAAAAGTACAAAGTCTAGCCATTCAATTTCTGCAATGAAAAATTATTTTCACACATTTAGTGTCCCAATAGATTAATTTCTGATCGAGGTACGTCATTTACCGCTAAAAACTTTCAAGCATATTTAAAATCTTTGGGTATAAAGCATATTATGACTGCTGTAGCAACGCCGCGAGCTAACGGGCAAATCGAAAGATATAATAGGACAATTTTAGCCTCTCTGACTGCTACTAATTATGGTAAGCCTGAAAATACGTGGGACGAATCGGTATCCGAAATACAATGGGGTCTTAATAATACCAAAATAAAGGCACAGGTAAGAGTCCCGCTCAAGCGCTGTTTGGCATTAACATGACAAGTACATCGAGTTATTTACTTCAATTAAGCATTACAGACGAAACTGACGCTATAACCCCATCAATAATAGACACTAGAAAAGAGATATCAGACCACATTAGGGATACACAAGATAAACAGAAGGAACGTTATGATAAAACCAGAAAAGAAATAAAGTTTAAAATAGGAGATTTAGTTAGAGTAGAGCGCGAAATCCATCAGTGGGTAAAAGTAGAAAGCTAATTCCAAAACTTAGAGGTCCTTATAGTATAGTACAGGTATTAGACAATGACCGGTATGAGATTGAGGATACACCATTATCTCGCGTAGGAAACAGGAAATTTACTGGCATCTTTTCTGTAGACAAAATACACCCATGGATGGTGTTTAATAGAGTTGATTCGGATACGGAGAGTTCTGATAACCAGGACACAGACTAATGCACGTTTGATTGGATTTTAAATTTAAAATGTGAGGAGTTATTATACCATAATATAATTGTATAATTCGCACTAACGTATTGTGTTAGTTAAAGAACAAATTATTAACTCATGATTCCGTTGTACTGAAATAAGTTAAATATGACTAGAGGCTTGGCTGAGAATATGTATGAGGTCTCAGTTAAGACAGTTATTAAGGATATGTATGAGGCCTTAATAACTTAGTTAAAAGGCCTGATTGAGAATAAGTAGGAGGTCTCAATTAGGACAGATGTTGAGGATATGAAGGAGGCCTCAATATCTTATTTTATTTTACGTATGGATGTTGGGGATACGAATGAGGCCTCAACATCCGTAGCTAAGTCTGAATAAAGTTATATTTGTAGCCAAAATGATTATTATGTATATTGGCTTATTTTTGTTAAATGTTGAAGATGTGTATGAGGCTTCAATATTAGTACCAGAAGGATATATATTTTTATTTAAATTTCACGGGACGTGAAATATGACAGGAAAGGCCGACTGTAAGAACTATGAGATAAATCGTGTCTTTAAACCATAATATTTTATTTAAGTGTATTTTATTTGGGATTGTGTATTTTAGAATGAAGTTAATTTATAAATATTTAAAAGAATAATTATTTTTTCACACGGCATTTCCGGTATTATAAAAACAGATTGTTAAAACTGTAAGATAATTTAACATACAATATTTAATAATTTATTTTTATTTGTGATTATTTATTGCCAAATTAATGTAATTTATAAACAATTAAAAGAATAATTACTATCGCTCACGCCATTTCCGGTATAATAAAAGCAGTTCCTTTTGTTTAGTTTTTCTGTTCCGGTCACAAGGGTAGTTGGGAGGTGGCGAGTGCGAAAAGTGGTATTCGACTTTTAGTTCTGAGCGCGAACGGTCGTTACTGTGTATACCAGTGTAATTGGTTGGAATTTGTAAAAGAAGCAAATAAATTATTATTAAAGGTGAAGAAAGTGTTATTATTTCAACGTCTAACAATATGTTGAATAAAGCTAATAAAATAAAGCAATTAAACTTCAAATCAACATTTATTTTGAAATCTCAAGTCAACTCATTTATTACTTAATCTATAGTTAGTATAGTCAACATTTATTTTAAACCTAAAATCAGTATTCATTTCTAAAACTCAAATCAACATGTTATAGTGTGAATGAACACACATAACTGGCAAATTGACAATAAAGAAATGGTAAACCGAATAATTCGGCCGAATATTCGGTTCGGTAAAGGTTATACCGAATATTAATCGGTATTCGGTTATTCGGTGAAACCACTATTCGGCGCAACTCTAATAAATATATATTCTGTGCGTTTCGATTGAAATACGAAAGAAAAACATTTTTTTGAAGTGAAAATATCGTTGCGCACTTTTTGTGATGGGTCAAAAATGTTAGACTCGCGTCAGAGCACGTGGCCTGATCGAAACTTCGTAAGACGGCAAAGTAAACTGCGAAAGTTAAGATGTTATCCGGTCTCAGCATATCTATCATATATATCATATATATCTTAGATAGATTTATTCCAAAAAAGTACAATGTTTAAAACTAACAGTATCAAAACTTTATCAAATTATTGTATTGTCCTGAGGCTGTGAGCGAAGTCACGGGTTAAGCTAGTAATCAATGAATAACTGCAATAATTAATTTAATTTCATTGAAAAAAGTTCCAATTTACGTACATTTCAACTTAAGATAAATCTCGCAATTTTGCATAACCAAAAACAATGCGTTTCATATAATTAACCAGTTATTATCAATTGTGGGTTGTTTTTCTATCTCCCTTGTTCCATTATGTACGACCAATAAGGTTTTTGTAACATTCACATAGTGTCGTGAAATTGTCGCTTGATTGAGAAAACGGAAATAATTGGGCTGTCATATTGATGATTGTAAAATATCTGAGTTGAAGTGGTTGAAACTCGGCCTTGGTCTAGGGTTCCGAGGTAAATCAAATCAAATCAAAATCAAATCAAAATTTTTGATTGAAAATAGATTCTTTGCAGAGTACTTTTTGAATGTCAATACAACTACCACCACTTCACAAGGTGTTTCGTTATGGAGAAGAAGCGGCGAAAGAAACTCCATAACACACTTTTAAAAAAAATGTTTTTTTACAATGTCAACTTAACGTAATGGTACATGTGGAGCTGGAGCTAATTCAGACCACACCGTTTTGTCAGTCAAATAATCACTTAGTTTATAGTACGCTTTTTACATAGCGTTTGTTTAACGACATGTTTGAACTTTTTTTCTGTGAGATTCAAAATGTGGTCGGGTATTTTATTGTAGTAGCGAAAACGGTACGCTAAGCACCTCTAATTTTCAGTCATGTGCGTATTACAAATTAATTATCACTTGCTTAAACGGTGAAGGAAAACAACGTGAGGAATTGCATACCTGAGAAATCTTAAAAAATCAAAGGTATGTGAAGTCTACCAATACGCACTTGGCTAGCGCGGTGACTATAGCCTAATCCTTCTTCTGAGAGGAGACCTGTGCCCAGCAGTGGGACAGTAATGGTTTGACGACAATTGTTGGCTAATCGTAGAAACGGAACCGATATAATATAGGCCCGTTACGATACTATATGGGAAGTGACACGAGTTTTTTTATATTGATATCTGTAATGTAAAAGCTGGTAGAACCCTTTTTGGTTCAAGTCCGGCGGGACCACCCTGCCACCCTGCACATCAGACCTGTTGCTGCCTAATAACAGCAATGTTAAGCGCTGCTGTGTTCTGGTTTGAAGGGTGTGGTTAGACATAGCTTTCCATGGCATTCTAGCGTAGTTCTCAGGGGTAACGGCGCATCTCTGGCCGATCTTAAATAGGAATATCTAATCCTATCTGGGGTTGATTACAGGGCTGCAGTAGCCACTTACCATCGTGGAAGTGAAATAGGTTAGGCCATAGTCCATTGTGCTGAACATCTTTAAGAACTTTTAACGTACTTAACTTAAACGTAACGTAAGTTTAAGACTTTGTCTACAGAATAGGGCTACGGTATCCCCTGCCTGTCGTAAGAGGCGACTAGAAGGGGGCTTCCGGGGTCGCGGGCGGCAAGAGTGGGAGCTCGAACCGCCCAGCCAGAAACCCCGGGATGGACGGCGGTATGTGTGGTCGCATACCGTCGTGAACACCAGATGTTGTGGTGAGTTCCAAGCCCACCTGGGCGGAGCCCGACGGGGCAACGTTAAAGAAACTGATAATTAATTTGATACGCACACAACTTTGAAAAATCAGAGATACGTGCCTGGGATTTCAACCTCGGACCCGAATGGACCGACTTTCTAACCACTAGACTATCACTGCTTCATATACAATTAAATGTCATTTAACATTTCGAAATTTAGTTCAAGGGGCACACGATGAGCTTTTAAGCTTGCGAAAGTATTTTATTTTAATGAAGTATAACAGTTTGTTCATTTAAGCTTTAATTGCAACGCAATTAGCGATGTTAACCGAAATTATGAAAATTTAATTAGTGTTTTAATTTGTTTCATTTTAATGCTGCTGTGTAGTAAAATAATATGTAAATTTTTAATAATAATATGTTTTGAAGGTGGTATAATCTTTTGTGGTTGGACTCCGGCGGCACCACCGCCACACCTATTGCTGCCTAATAACTGCAGCGTTGAGCGTTGCTGTGTTCTGGATTGGAGGGTGCGGTAAAGGAGACATACTTTTCTGAGGCGTCCAGTTTAGTTCCAGGAGTAGCGGCGCATCTGTGACCGACCTCAGATAGGAATATCGAATCTTATCTGGGGTAATCAACCCCAGATAAGATAAGAGTCGTACCTAAGGTCAGCCACAGTTACGCCTTTACCCCTGAGAACTAAAGTGGAATTTTTCGGAAATATGTCTCCCTTACCACACCCTTCAAACCAGAACACAGCAGCGCAACACTGCTGTTATTAGGCCGAAAAAGTGGCGGTTGTGCTTCCAAAGTTGAACTACAAAAGGTTCTACTTTCATTTTATAAAGTTGGAGTAGCAAAACTTGCAGTCCATCTGTAACCAACTCCATATAGAACAGTCTACCTGAAGCCGATCACATGAGTTGCCACTGAGGACTAAGGCCTCATATGTAAGTCAGGGCATTTACACCCATCGAAACGAAACTGCTTCACGCTAGAAATAGGTGTGACAGTGTTACCTCCAAATAAAACAATATTGTTACAATCACATCACTGATTCATGTATAGACCACATAATTGCTGGTTATTGATAATTTACGCCAATTTTAAACACTTGTTCTATTTTTATGTAAAGTCTACCAATACGCACTTGGCCAGCGCGCTGGACTATCCTTCTCATTCTGAAAGGAGATGCGTGCCCAGCTGTGACAATAATGGGTTGATGATGATTCTATTTTTATATTTTTGGAATATTCAGTCTTCAATTATGAAATGATATCTGATTTACGCAATGTCTTTTGTAAAAGTGTGATAACTAAATGGATAAAGATGTATTTTTGTATATGTTCATTGTGGAAGAATACCTATATTTTATTTTTGGAATAACGTCTAAGCGTTTTAATATTGACTCTACAATTAAACTTTGTTGGTACTAATGTCACAATCTGACAAAGTAAGGTTATATGCGCTATTAACATATATTCCCACGTGCTATAGGAAATTGTCTATTGCCAATCGTTTTTGTACAGTTCCATAGGTTTGTTTGTCTTTTTGTCACTCACATTAGTAGAGGCATGCTTTACTCGTTGAAGTCTTTTATATAGGACGAGCTTTTGCCCGCGGCTTCGCTCGCGTTACGAAGTTATATTTTCATCCCCTATTTTATCCCCTTGGGGGTAGAATTGATCAAAATCCTTTCTTAGCGGATGCCTACGTCAAAACATGTACCTGCATGCCAAATTTCAGCCCGATCCGTCCAGTGGTTTGGACTGTGCGTTGATAGATCACTATGTCAGTCAGTCACCTTTGAGTTATATATATTTAGACTAGCTGACCCGGCAAACTTTGTACCGCCTCAATTCTATTTATCAAATATATTTCACATAAAATATAGCCTATGTTACTCGTGGATAATATAGCGTTCGAATGGTGAAAGAATTTTTAAAATTGGTCCGGTAATTTTTGAGCCTATTCATTACAACCAAACAAACAAACAAAGTTTTCCTCTTTATAGTATTAGTGTAGACATAGATCTTAGTCGGCCTCTTGGTCCAAGGTTCAAACAGACATCTAATTTTTCAAATTTATGTCATCATCATGAACTGCCCACTGCTGTAAACGGGTCTCCTCTCAGAATTAGGTCATAGTCCACCGCGCTGGCCAAGTGCGTATTGGTAGACTTTACATACCTTTGAAAACCTTTTTTTTTAATTTGTCAATTATGCAGCTTTCCTCACGATGTTTTCCTTCACCGTTTAAGCAAGTGATAATTAACTCCTAAATTCGAATTTATGTACATATTATAAATTAATTAACACTTATTTTAACGGTAAGCGAACGCACGAAAATTATTAATTTGAATTATTAATTTGCGCGCTTGAATTATTAATTTATTATTCATGACAATGACATGACAAGTAGCTAATTTAATATAAAATCAATTAATAAATGAATTGAATTACAATGATAGCCTAGTGGTTTAAAAACTCGGCCCCTCGATCGAGGGGTCCGAGGTTCAAATCCCAGGCACGCACCTCTGACTTTTTTAAATTATGTGCGTATTAGAAATTAATTGTCACTTGCTTAAACGGTGAAGGTAAACATCGTGAGGAAACCTGCATACCTAAGAGATTAAGTCTCAAAGGTGTGTGAAGTCTACCAATACGCACTTGTCCAGCGCGGTGGACTATGGCCTAATCCTTATTATTCTGAGAGGAGACCCGTGCCCAACAGTGGGACAATAATGGGTTGTTGTTGAAGCACAACTTGAAAAATCAGCGTGCCTAGAATTCGAACCTCGGACCCCTCGCTTGAGAGGCCGCGTTTCAACCACTAAATTATAAATATAATATTAAACTCATTTTTTGTGATCTTAAAAATATTGAAAATAATTGTTTGAATTAATTTTTATAACATAGGAGTAGCAGACGAGCATTCAGTCCACCTGATGGTAAGCTACTGCCGCCCATGGACATCTGTAATCAACCCGAGATAGGATTAGATATTCCTACCTGAGGTTGACCACAGATACGCCGCTAACCCTGTGGACTAAGCTGGAACGCCTCGAAAAAATATACCCTTACCACACCCTTCAAACCAGAACACAGCAGCGCTTAACACTGCTGTTTACAGGCAGAATTTTATTGAAACGATTAAACAGACGCACAAAGAATTAGAAATTATATTAAAAATACCAACTTACATTAACGGATTTTATTTCCTAAAATATCACACATACTATAACACGAAACGCGTGCAAATTCCACTATTTTTCGTCGATTACACTCATTTTCTTTGCAATCACGATTTATCATGTACGCTCGATTGGATTGTAACGAGGAAATGGTAAGGAAGTAGGTATGTGTACACGCAAGTGTAATTACCATACAGTGGGGACAGTGATGCAGTAGGACACACCTATTTCTGCCTCATAACAGCAGTGTTAAGCGCTGCTGTGTTCTGGTTTGAAGGGTGTGGTAAGGGAGGCATACTTTTCCGAGGCGTTCCAACTTAGTCCTCAGAGGTAGCGACCTGAGCCCGATCTCAGATAGGAATATCTAATCCTATCTGGGGTTGATTACAAATGACCATACGGCAGTAGCCATTTACCATCAGGTGAACTGCATGCTCGTCTGCTACTCCCATATTATAAAAAGAAAACCATCTGTGGTCCGACTCCGGTGCCACTGCCACACCTATTTCTGCCTCATAACAGCAGTGTCAGCTGCTGTGTTCTGGTTTGAAGGGTGTGGTAAGGGAGACATATTTTTCCGAGGCGTTCCAGCTTAGTCTTCAGGAGTAACCTGTGGCCGATCCCAGGTAGGATCTTATCTAATCGGCAGTTGATTATAGTTGTATGGACATCTGGATGATGGTAAGTTTCTACTAGCCGTAGAGGAGTTACTTTTCGTCAGTTGAACTGCATGCATTATCTCATTATCATAATGATGAAGAACTCCGTTATTGAGAAGGGTCCCCCGACCGCACGTAAACTTTTTTCTCATGCATGCTTATATTTTTAAACGAGATACTTTACAGTCCACCTGATGGTACACTGCCACTCATAAACATCTGTAACCAACTCCATATAGAGCAGGTTCTACCTGAAGCCGTTCACATGAGTTGCCACTGAGGACTAAGGTCGCCTTATATGTAAGTCAGACATCCACATCCTTCCACCAAAACACACCTGCTTCACTCTAGAAATAGGTGTGACGGTGGTACCTACGGTCAAACCTGACTCTACTTTTCCTACAAAATTTCAAAAAACGTGCTGATAGAGTCGCAAGTAATTACTAGTTAAAATGGCAAGGAAGTAAACTACAATTATGTAATTATTATGTTTCTGCACTTAGATGTAACATTACTTTCTAAGATGACTTACGAAAAGATGCAAAATTAGTTATCTCATTAAATACGTTTTCTATACTCATAGAAATATCAACACATTACTGTCCCACTGCTGGGCACGGGTCTCCTCTCAGAATGAGAATAGGCCATAGTCCACCGCGCTGGACAAGTGCGTAGTAGACTTCACATACCTTTGAGATTTTTTTTTATAAATCTCTTAGGTGGGCAGGTTTCCTCACGATATTTTTCTTCTCCGTTAAAGCATTATAATTAATTTCTAATACGCAGATAATTGAAAAATTAGAGTTGCCTGGGATTTGAACCTCTTACCTCTCGATTGAGAGGACCAAATGAGCCTACTTTGCCTTTTAAACTTGAATGTCTTGGTCTCTAACGATGCCTAACCGGAGATCGAACCTAGGTACAGCTGCATGTCATATATTATTTAACCACAAATAGTTTTAATTAAATTTTTAATCGTGACTTATTTTTAACGGTTTTTTTTTAATTTAAAATATTAAACAATTACCGATTTATTTATATGAGGGATCACAATTGACAAATTTATAACTTGATAGGGTGTAAATTATAATTATAATTAATTTTATATAAGTGAATTATTTTTTCTATAAATTATCCAAAAATATTTTTTGCAAAATATATTAATAACTAGCTGACCCGAAAAATGTTAAGGGTGAACAACCCTTATCATTTAGGGGGATGAAAAATAGATGTTGGCCGATTCTCATAGATACCGGATAAGCACAAAAAATTTCATCAAAATCGGTCAAGCCGTTTCGGAGGAGTATGGCAACGAAAACTGTGACACGAGAATTTTATATATTAGATATAAAAAATAATGAAGGTGCACTTAAACTATTTACTTTTTTATATAAGTGACGTAGGCACAAAATATTTTTATAAAACCAAATTAAATATTCCGGTTGCTAATTTGATAACATTATCACAAAATTTTATTAAATTCATAGACAAAATATTAAAAATTATAATGTTTAAAATTTTACATTATAAAACACACCCTATTTTTTAATTAATACCACAAAAATATTCCTAAATCACAAATTAAAATTATAAATAAAAAACTTCATAACATATTTAAAAAAAAGCCACAGAAGCTCAAATCATAATCATAATCAAAGAAGCTAAATTTAAATCTAGATCGCAAATTTGATAAGACACTACCATAGATAATATTAAAATTACAAAAGAAAACTGCACAATCTATTTAAAAAATGCCACAGAAACCCAAAAACCACGATCAAAATTAAAATCTAGATCGCAAATTCGATAATAGACTACCATAGATAATATTAATAAGCCATAGACAAAACAAATCACATACCGACACAACACACTACACACTGTAAGCGGCCCGACTGAAGCCCTGGTACATAGCCACAACTGTTTTATAAGCCAATTTTGCGTTATGTGGATATGCTCGCGATAATCTAAATATATATAACTCAAAGGTGACTGACTGACATAGTGATCTATCAACGCACAGCCCAAACCACTGAATGGATCGGGCTAAAATTTGGCATGCAAGTAGATGTTATGACGTAGACAATTCTAACCCCAAAGGGATAAAATAGGGGACGAAAATTACTACGTAACGCGAGCGAAACCGCGGGCAAAGGCTTGTGTCAAATAATTTTAGATTGGTTTAATCTGAGCACAGTTTTTTCATACATTTTTAAATGGCCTGTTAAATAAAATAATTCAGTTATTTATACATTAATTTATTTATTTATCAGAAAGATTTACAGTATATTATACCGTAGAATTAGAATAGAACGCTATCTGTATCAATTATATCGTTTCCACAATTAATATTGGTGATTTCTTGAAACTCATTAAGAGATGGCATTTCTGAATCACGCTATTGAAGTTTTCTCAACAAACTCCAAAACTCAGACTGTAATAATACATGACCAAAGATCACCTAATTTGCGAAATCTCCTTTTGCCAAAATACGAATATACTTTCCTACGTTTGGGAAATTACTTGAAATCAAAGTAATTTTAGTGAGCGGCTCAAATTAAGCCTGGATAAGAGGGCGGGGAGGGGAGGGGAGAAATACAGCTATACTCATTGTGTGGCCAAGTTCATAGGGACCCAAGTCTTATCTGAGGTTGATTACAGATGTCCACGTACGTTGCAGGATGGTCACTTACTATCGAATGGACTGTATCTTCGTTTGTAACTTGTATAGCACACAAAATCAGGTAAAATACATAAAAATACTGTCTAATGGCACGTCATTGATTTCCAATAAAAGTTCTGTAAAAAATCTTCGAATAAAATAATTTTAGTTGATTTTAAAGAAAAATGTCAGAATTAATTTTAGTGGCTTGCAATAGAATTACATAACATTACATAAATTACATTACACTGTATTTTTTATGTTTTTATATTTTTGTATTTCTCATTTGTATATATGTACATTTTGTAAATAAGTTTCTATCAGTGTATAATTTGATTATCTTTCTTAGCTTCATTAGTATTTAGTTTCATTGTTTCGAATATTATACTGTATATAACCTTATTATTTTCCAATATATATATTACATAACAGTTTAAAATAATGATATATAAATAATTTTAATAATGGTAATAAAAATATAAGTCGTATCCATATTACCCAAGCCAGGCTCCCACGGTCTACGCGAGCTTACATACTAACATTACTACACTTTTTGAGTGTCGGTCAATGTGTAATTATCATAACACGGTAATAAAAAGACGTTTTGACCACTTGAACAATAAAAAATGTATAAGAACCCTGTGGTTCGATTCCGACACCATCGCCACACCTATTTCTGCCTCATAACAGCAGTGTTAAGCGCTGTGTTCTGGTTTGAAGTGTGGTAATAGAGACATAGCGTAGACTACTACCGCCCATGGAAATCTGTAATCAACCCCAGATAAGATTAGATATTCCTACCTGAGGTCGGCTACAGATGCGCCGCTACCCCTGAGGACTAAGCTGGAACGGCTCAGATAAGTCTCCACTACCACCTTAAGACCAGAACACAGCAACGCTTAACATTGCTGTTGTTTCAGAAATAGGTGTGGCGGTGATGCGGTAATTATTAGAGGCGTTCCAACTTAGCCCTCAGGGGTAGCGGCGCATCTGTGACCGACCTCAGGTAGGAATGTATTATCTGGGGATGATTTCAGATGTCCATGGGCGGCAGTAGCCACTTACCATCACTGGTTAGTTATTTCAACCTTATGAAAAAGCAGTTTGAGGTGGTAGAACCCTCTGTGGTTCGACTCTGGTACCACCACCACACCTATTTCTGTTGTAACAACAGCGTAAAGCGCCGTTTTCTGATTTGATGTGTCTAAGGGAGACATACTTTTCCGAGGCGTTCCGGCTTCGTCTTCGGGGGTAGCGGCGCATCTGGGGCAGACCTCAGGTAGGAATCTATTATCTGGGATTGATTACAGATGTCTATGTGCCGCAGTAGTCACTTACCATCAAGTGGACAGCAAACTTTAAATTTATTGATTTTTGAGTTATTACTCAACTTAAACAGCAGTGATAGCCTAGTGGTTAAGAAACGCGGCCTCTCGATCGAGGGGTCCGAGGTTCAAATCCCAGGCACGCACCTCTGATTTTCAAATTTATGTGCGTATTAGAAATTAATTATCACTTGCTTAAACGGTGAAGGAAAACATCGTGAGGAAACCTGCATACCTGAGAGATTTATAAAAAAAAAAAAAAAAAAATCTTAAAGGTATGTGAAGTCTACCAATACGCACTTGGCCAGCGCGGTGGACTATGGCCTAAGCCTTCTCATTATGAGAGGAGACCCGTGCCCAGCAGTGGGACAGTAATGGGTTGATGATGACTCAACTTAAAAAAATAAATAAAATAAAAAAGCCCTTTATTCCATGCTCGTTATATTTTTACAATTTGTGTTGCACCTCGTTTTCCCAATAAGAGGTTGCCATCCGACGACGACTGTGGAGTTCCCAAGGACTAAATTCAGAAAGGGAGTGTGTAGTGGGTGAGGCATCCCTTAAGGATGAATCCCACACTAGGCACCAGGCAATCCGTGAGGGGTTGAGTGCATGAGCATGAGCATTCACCCCCTCCCTGTTCGCAAGGGAGGCAATTGTCTGGGCTTTAAAAACAATTTGTTTTTTTAAATTTTTGCATTTTATATTTTTATTATTAATTAAGTTGTAAGATAAAAAGGAACTAAAAAAAATTAAATTTACTATAATAAACTTGCAATAACCCAAATAAAGTAATGATTACCAATCCATTCATTTGAATACCAGCGCAACAGTACCTAAACCTTCTCGTGTTACTAGCAAACCATTCCATTAGTTCAATGGGCCACTGTATAGGAAATATGGTAGCTGACCACACAATCTGTTGTGCCGCAGACAGTATTGTTTACAACTTACTTAATACTCGTAATGTTAAGACCAGTGAGTACAAATATTCAATGAAAATCTATTTTTAATCTATTCAAATGGTTATTAGGGTTCCGTATTCAAAGGGTAAAAACGGAACCCTATTACTAAGAATCCGCTGTCTGTCCGTCTGTCACAGGGCTCTATCTCTGGAACCGTAATAGATAGACACTTGTTATTTTACAGAGGATGCATATCGGTGGCCGCTATAACAACAAATACTAAAAATAAAATAAAGTTGAATATAAAAGGGGGTCTCCATACAACAAGCCGGTATTTGTCGGCATTTTTCGATCTAGCTGTTAAACTGTACTAGGAAGACAATTGAAATTTTACAATCCGTTTATTGCTATAATTGCTATTATAATTAATACAATAAGAACAATAAAACATATTTTAATATGGCTATTTTATAAAAATAAGTAAATAATGAACATTTGATGGTACGGAAGCCTCCATGAGCGAGTTCAACTCGTACTTGGCGAATTGTTTTTATAATATTTATATAAAAGAGGGACACTACCATGGAGTACATTTGATGGCAACTACCGATCATTGACATCTGTAATCAACTCTTTTTGATGTGAAACATCTATAGCCGCACGTAAAACTGATTTCTGGCGTGGCGACGCATGCCGTGGCCACGCGTCGCCACGCTATACGAAGGTATATACAGTCTATATGCAGTAGTGTGTACGGTGTGGCGACGCGTCGCCATGCGCAATCGAATTCAATAAATAGTCATCGTTATCTGGAAAAAAATCGTAATATTTTATTTTATCATTATGACATATTTAGTTCCTATCACAATATGTTCTTTTCTGCATATTACTTTTACAAAATAATGTCGATGTTTCACATCTTTCAAAACGTACCCCGGTACCGTGGGAGCGACATAAGGTTATTTGTATATGCACTAAACACCCAGGTGGCCATCCTCGGCGCTGTGTAATTTTTTTTTTACAATATAGGAGTAGCAGATGTGCATGCAGTTCACTTGATTGTAAATGGCTCCTGCCGTATGGACATCTATAATCAACACCAGATAGGATTAGATATTCCTACATATCGGTCGGCCACAGATGCGCCGCTACCTCTGAGGACTAAGCTGGAATGCCTCGGAAAAGTATGTCTCCCTTACCACACCCTTCAAACCAGAACACAGCGCTTAACACTGCTGTTAGGCAGAAATAGGTGTAGCGGTGGTGCCGCCGGAGTCAAACCACAAAGGGTTCTACCACGTTCAACCACTCAGTTGAACCACAGAGGGTTTTACGACCTTAAATGAATCATCATCATCATCATCAACCCATTACTGTCCCACTGGGCACGGGTCTCCTCTCAGAATGAGAAGGATTAGGCCATAGTCCACCGCGCTGACCAAGTGCGTATTGGTAGACTTCACATACCTTTAAGATTTTTTTTTTATAAAACTCTCAGGTATGCAGGTTTCCTCACGATGTTTTCCTTCACCGTTTAAGCAAGTGATAATTAATTTCCAATACGCACATAAATTTGAAAATCAGAGATGCCTGCCTGGGATTTAAACCTCGGACCCCTTGATCGAGAGGCCGCGTTTCTTAACCACTAGGCTATCACTGCTACGACGCTTACATGAATATTTACTACAATTTCTTACAATAAAACATTAACTTAAGTTAACCTTACAGTTAAGTTAATGAGACTTGCGCAGTTAATGATTATTACAAATAAAAATTACTGGTCAGGTTGTGTTGAAACAAAACTCTCATAAGACTCGTCGACGTAACATAATTGTATCAGATGTACGGTACAGCGGCTGAGAGGCTTTGATACTTTTTTAAAAGTGACCTAAAGTGGTTCCTGTTCTAATTTCGGCCGAAAACAAAACTGGAATCTTTTTGCTTACTTATGAAAGATAATTTAGAAATCTCCTCACTTATAAAAGCAATAAGACAAATTCCTTCAATATATATTTTTTGATTCAATAGATATTAATACATGAAAATGATTTCTCGGCGCACTGAAAGTCAAATAGACAAGAAATGCCTTCTAGTCAAATGCCCGACTACAATTAAACGGAATTCGAAATTTCGATATTTTGGTGTTACCGAAAACTTCGGCCGAATTTGGGCCGAGACCTAAACTGTGGCCGAAACATCTTTTTTAGACGAAACTTTGCCAAAACCGAAACTTTGGTTGGGCATTACTTTTTTACAAAGGCTAGCTACTTTTTTGAATGTCGTCATAAAAAATATCTTAACATTGTTAGTTTAAATTTACTTTGGAGGACAGTGCATGATTAATTTAGTGACGTTATTCTTAATCCAATATGTTTTAAATGATTTAATATTATTTCCTCAAGTATCAAGCTGCTCGGTCGCGCTACACACCCATCGTCCCCACGATTGCAAGCAAATTATTGTGGGAACTGTACTGATAGTGTTTCTTACGCCGACTGTACCTGTGACCTTGTGAGCCAATATAATTCACTTTTCGCTGATCTTTATAGAAACCTTAATTTTTTTAGAGATGAAAAATAACATATGTATGTCATCCCCTGTACAACTATCTATCATTTTAAAAATAGTACTGAAGAATTCAGTTCAGAAATTTGTAAAGTTACCCCGAGAGAAGCGAGAGAGCCTTTTTATAATGTACCTACATGTACCATTAGGTTAAGTTTACCATTGTAAATAATATTCATCTTTTTAAAAGTTATGTGGTATGGAGTTGCAGTTTCTTTCGCCGCTTCTTCTCCATAACGAATCACCTTGTGAAGTGGTGGTAAATTTTTTTCTTTTATAATATGGGAGTAGCAGACGAGCATGCAGTCCACTTGATGGTAAGTGGCTACTGCCGCCCATGGGCATCTGTAATCAACCCCAGATAGCATTAGAATTTCCTACCTGAGGTCGGCCACAGATGCGCTGCTACCCCTGAGGACTAAAGTGGAACGCCTCGGAAAAGTATGTCTCCCTTACCACACCCTTCAAACCAGAACACAGCAGCGCTTAACACTGCTGTTATTAGGCAGCAATAGGTGTGGCGGTGGTGCCGCCGGAGTCGAACCACAAAGGATTCTTCCACCTTCCAGATGTATTGACATTCAAAAAGAGCTCTATGAATAACCTATTTTGATTTTATTTTTTGATTTGATTTATAAATTCACTTAACCACGCGGCTTTGTGTATAACATTGTTACATAATATAATCTTTTTACAATGTGACAATTGTTTAAGTCCATTAACAACTTTTTGTATTACTATAATGGATTAATTGGATTAAATTATAATTGTCAAGTTTTTTTCAACCTCCACGTGTCACGGACAATAGCACAGATTAAATAAACGTGATCATATGATAACATCTCTATTTTATTACCACGCTTTTATTAGCTTGACCTGTATGTATGTAACGGAATCTTTGAACTCGATTTTTACACATTTTGAACGGTCCGATTAACTTAAAATTTTGAACACTTATCAAGAACCGATGACAATACACGATTTTAATAATTTTGTTCCTATGTCCTCATCAGGATCGTCAGTATGAACGATTTTCCTTGTGCGTTTCTAGCGTGGTAGTTTTTAAACTATAATTATTATTTTATGTAAATCCTAACTAATGTTACAAATGTGAATGTGAGTTTGTTTGTTAAGCTTTCACGCCTTAACTAAATAACCGATTGTCATTAAATTTTGTACACACGTTGTAAAGGGTCTGGAAAAGGACATAGGGTACATTTTATCTATACTTCTATAGTAATATTATAAAGAGGAAAACTTTGTTTGTTTGTTTGATTGTAATGAATAGGCTCAAAAACTGCTGGACCGATTTTAAAAATTCTTTCACCATACATACACTATCCACGAGTAACATAGGCTATATTTTATATGAAATATATATGATAAATAGATTTTGAGGCGGTACAAAGTTTGCCGGGACAGCTAGTTTCGAATAAAAGTACCGTTTTAGATAGATTAGATCAAGAGATAGATAGAAACAATTACTGTCATCAATTTCTGAACGCAAGCAAAGATAGTGAAGGAATAACTTAGCATAACACTAGGCAGAGATAGATTGGTGGTTAGATACTCAGCATTCGAGGGGTCCGAGATTCAAATCCCAGACACGTCCATCTTAGTTTTCAAAGTTATGTGCGTATTAGAAATTAACTATCACTTACTTAAACGGTGAAGGAAAACATCGTGAGGAAACCTGCACACCTGAGGTTTAAAAAAGTTCTTAAATGTATGTGAAGTCTACCAATACGCACTTGGCCAGCGCGATGGACTATGGCCTAATCCTTCTCACTTTGAAGGTGGTAGAACCCTTTATGGTTCGACTCCGGCGGCACCACCACCACACCTATTTCTACCTAATAACAGCAGTGTTAGGAGCTCCTGTGATCCGGTTTGAAGGGTGTGGTAAGGGAGACAGACTTTCCGAGGCGTTCCAGCTTAGTCGTTAGGGGTAGCGGCGCATCTGTGGCCGACCTCAGGTAGAAATATCTAATCCAATCTGGGGTTGATTACAGATGTCCATGAGCGGCAGTAGCCACTTACCATCAGGTGGACTGCATGCTCGTCTGCTACTCCTATATTATAAAAAAAGAGACTTATGCCTAAGCAGTGAGCCCTACTGGGTTGGCGTGAACTGAAGCGTTATTATTATAACAGACATAACAGGACACCGTGACTCATCCTGAGCATCGAACCCGTTCACATGTGACGTGAACCGTACTTAATACCCACGGTCAAAACAAAGCGGAAATATACGCTGAAGCGATTTCAAAAGTATAGGTTTGGATGGTACTATTAACCTTTTTCTGTCTTGTAACAGCAGTGTAGCGCTGCTGTGTTCTGGTTTTAAAGGTATAATAAGGAAAAAGACATCAGGCGTTCTATCTTAGTCCTTAGACGTAGCAACGCTCCAAGCCTATCTCGAGTTGATAATCGATGTCCATACGACAGTGGCTTACCATCAGGTGGACTGCTTGCTCGTTTATTACTAATCTTATATATAAAATTCTCGTGTCACAATGTTAGTTACCGCACTCCTCCGAAACGGCTTTGCCGATTTTCACCAAATTTTATATGCATATTCAGTAGGTCTGAGAATCAGCTACTATCTATTTTCATACCCCTAAGTGATAAGGGCTGTGTACCCTTAACATTTTTTTATTTATATGGCAACGTTTGCCGGGTCAGCTAGTAAAATAATATTTTTTTAAATAATATAAGGTGGTATGAGGTATACCACCTTATATTTTTTGTCGTTCGACTTCAGCGGCACCACTGTCACACCAACATCTACCTCATAACAGCAGTGTAATACAACGATAGATTTTTGATTGGATCTTAGATAGGACTCCAATCTATCTAGGTTTGAATTTTTACGCTATCTACACTCATAGTCCCACACAAGGATTCCCTCAGCCGAGGGTACCATGAACATATACACAAAGACGAATACACAGACATCCAGACCCATACCAAAAACCTAAATCAATCATTTACCTTTGCCTGACCGGGGATCGAACTTGAAACCTCGGACTACAAATATATATAAACAGTAATTAGCGGCGTTGCACAATCAGATGCCACCCCACAGTACCCCCCGGGGTACCGGTGAAACCCCTACACATGTGTGCAACGGATATTGTGCGGAAGAAGTGATCCGTGGCGTCTTGTGTTTGCTCTACTTGACTTTAGTATTAGTGATTTTTTATAACAATGGAGTACATACATATATGTTAGTCCAACTGACGCAAAGTGTAGTGCATGCAGTTCATTTGTAAGTAATTAAAAATAGAACAAGTGTTTTATTAAGTAAAATTCGACCGCACTTAGTTCTCAGGGTTAGTGGCGCATCTGTGTTTGACCACAGTAGACTATTTCCTATTTCTACCTTATAACCACAGTGTAGCATTATTGTACTCCGTCTTAAGATGGTAAGGAAGAAAGACATCAGACATTCCAACATATTCCTCGACGTAGAAACGCTGTAACCTATCCCAGATAGAACTATATTTCTATCTACAGTTCATACAGCAGTGACCATCAGGTGGACCGCATGTTCATTTACTTTAATATTATAAATACATCAATCGTTGCACAATCAGATGCCACCCCACAGTACCCCCCGGAGTACCGGTGAAACCCCTACACATGTGTGCAACGGATATTGTGCGGAAAAAGTGATCCGTGGCGTCTTGTGTTTGCTCTACTTTTCTCTACTGGTTTATAACAATAAAGTAAATATCTGTCAGTCCAACTGACGCTAAGTGTGGTGTATGCAGTTCATCTGTAACTAAATAAAAAGGGACTGTGGGTTTTTTGGATTAAAATTAGACCGAAATTCCTACTCAGGGGTAGTGATTCATCTGTAGTCGACCTCAGGTAAACTATTTCCTATTTCTGCCTTAAAACACTAGTGTAGCACTGTTGTAAGGTGGTAAGGAAGACAGACATCAGATATTCCAACGTAGTCCTCGACGTAGGAACGCTGTAACCTATCCCAGATAGAATTACAATCCTATCTACAGTTTACAGTTCAATTAGCAATGACCATTAGAAGTGTATGCTCGTCTGCTACTCCTATATTAGAAAAAATATATAATAAAAATATCAACAGTAATTAGCCGCGTTGCACAATCAGATGCCACCCCGCAGTACCCCCCGGGGTACCGGTGAAACCCCCTACATATGTGTGCAGCGGATATTGTGCGGAAGAAGTGATCCGATTGTGTTAGCTCTACTTGACTCTAGTGTTTTATAAATGGAGTAGATATGAAGCATGCAGTCCACCTGATAAGTGTTCATGCAGTTCATCTTCATCGTCATCATCATCAAACCATTACTGTCCCACTGCTGGGCACGGGTCTCCTCTCAGAATGACACGGATTAGGCCATTGTCCACCACGCTGGCCAAGTGCGAATTGTTAGACTACACATACCTTTGAAAACTTTTTTTTAGATTTTCAGGTATCCAGGTTGCCTCACTATATTTTCCTTCGCCGTTTGAGCAAGTCATAATTCATTTCTAAAACGCATATGACTTTGAAAAACCAGAGGTGCGTGCCTGGGATTTGAACCTCGGACCCCTCAATCAAGAGGCCGAGTTTCTTAACCACTAGGCTATCACTTGCAATTTAATAAATAACCACGGAAAATACACTAAATTTGGTAACAACCAACAACATAGTAATTATTAGAGATGCGCCGAATATTGGTTTCACCGAATAACCGAATACCGAATAATATTCGGTTTACCATTTCTTTATTGTCAATTTGCCAGTTATGTGTGTTCATTCACACTTTAAAATGTTGATTTGAGTTTTAAAAATGATTACTGATTTTAGGTTTCAAATAAATGTTGACTATACTAACTATAGATTAAGTAATAAATGTGTTGACTTGAGATTTCAAAATAGATGTGGATTAGAAGTTTAATTACTTTATTCTTTAGTTCCATTCAACATATTCTTCATAGGATTTGAGTTTGACTTATAATATAACGTAAATCTTATATAAGAAGTTTTGTCTTTTAGTTCTGTACCATGTCGTGTATACAAGAAAATAGAAATACTCGAACCGAATATATTCGGCACTAAAACCGAATAATTCGGCCGAATACGAATAGCAAAAAAGATGCCGAATACGCCGAATACCGAATACCAAACGAATATTCGGCGCATAACTACTATTTATGTATAGTCCGCGTAAAACTGCTAGTCCGCTCTGAATATAGAAATGAATCGCGTCGCCATAGCGAATTGTATGACTACACCTGCTCGCAACAACTTCAAAGCGGACAAGCTGTTTGGCGCGGACTATAAAAATAAACAAATAAATGATATAATAAAGTAGAGCACACACCTAACTCGATACGCACGAGCTATTCCACACAATATCACACAACACGCACACATGTGACGCAACAACAGGTGGCCACTCACACAGGTGTGATGTATATACAGAATGATTTATTTTGGGAATTTTATTTTAATTAGGAAAGTGAACATTTAATTCAAATATTGTTATAACATCATATGTGCGTATTATATTATTGTCGTAATTTAATTAATATATAACGTAAGAAGTGTTGAATTGTATTCAAAAACTGTATTGTATTTTGTTGTATTAGAATAGTATGTCTGTATGAAAATATAAATATTGTATTACAAAAAAGTAAAAAGTAAGTAATACAGTAAAATGTAATGTCATGAGGGCTGGTGTAGTTCGTATGAAAATAAGAGAAATGTAAAAAGTAAAATAACTCCAAATTGAATTTCTTACGAAAATAAAGTAATAATGAAAATAAAATAATTTTGTGTTTATATAAAAAGTATACCGCATTTATTTATGTGTAAGTAAGTATTTACTAAAATATATTAATGAATAACAGTTATATCATTTTTAGGTTGCAATTATAAAAAAAAGTTAAGTTCTGACGCATTTTTAATCATTTTCATTCATTCATACCTACTTATATTTATAAAACTTTATTGACACCTCTGATTAATTATTCTTTCTTTGTTTGTTTCTATCTTTTCAATATATGTCTAATTTATCCCTATGATACATGTCATAGATAACTAGAAATGTGAAAGCATATGAAATAAATAATCTTATTATTTCTAATATCGGTAAGGTAAGTATGTAGTTATAAAAATGTTGTTTTTCTTAAAAATAAAATTAATAATAAAAATATTAGGAAACAGAACTAGAACCTCCCTATTAAAGTTTGACGCAATAACGATTCTACAGATAATTATCTATTATAAATCTAGATTACAATATAAAACACGCTGTATATATTATCGTAGTATTGCAACGTATGAGCAATCTACCATCTTAACTTTGCACTCTATACCTCCTTATTTCATTGTAATAAAGATTATATTTGCTCAACAAGGAATTCCATTAAATTTGTAAACGAAGCCATATATCCAGTTTAAGTTGAGCTTCCCTGCCCCGCGGCGTCCTACTAAAATGTTAGCGAATTGAAGGGTGTTTATGAAGTAGCGGAGGTCAGTGTAATTGGTTATGTACGTACCAATTTTGATAATACGACTCTGTATTCAGACTTGCGTGTTGCTTGTGGCGGGCGGCGGCCATACTGTTTTCTAACTTTAAAAATCTTTTAATATTATTTGGACAGTGAATTATTGTTTTGTGAAAAATTGTGCGTTAATTTGGATTTATTTTTTATCTGTGAGTATTTTTAATAATATTACGTCATTTCACAATAGTTATAAAAATATAATTATCGTTGATTTAATAATTTCATTTTATATTAGTTAGTGTTATGTCATTCTTTCAAATATTTTAAGTACGTAAGAAGATGTTTATGTTCGGATCCGAGGCGTTCCAATTTAGTCTACAAGTATTTAGTACTTGTTGACCTCCGGTAGGACTTTAATCTTATCTGGGGTTGATTACAGATGTCCATGTAGCAGTAGCCACTTATCATCAGGTGGACTGCATGCGTTGGCTACTTCTGATTTAAAAAAAAAACAATAAAATAAGTATGTTCTCTTGATGGTAACTGACACATCACTATCGTATGGATATCTGTAATCAATCCCAGATAGGATTAGATTCCTAAGGTCGGTCACAGCGTTGCTAGCCCTGAAGACTAAGATGGAACGCCTCCTATAATAATAATCGTCTCCTTTACCACACCCTTCAAACCAGAACACAACAGCGCTACACTGCTGTTATAAGGCAGAAATAGATGTGACTGTATTGCCTTTGAGTCAAACCACAAAAGGTATAGTCCGCGTCAAACTGCTAGTCCGCTCTGAATATAGAAATGAATCGTGTCGCCATAGTAAATTGTATGACTACACCTACTCACAACTTCAGAGCGGACAAGCAGCTTGGCGCGGACTGTACACCTTAAAAATATTTATAAATAAAATAAATTTAAATTTGTAAGAAATACATTAAAATTTTCCATTTCATTACCTTTATTTATCACGTAAGGGAAAATGATTTAAGTATACAATTATTTATCGTTTTAACTACAATAGATTAAATAAAAGTCAGATAGCGCGATTGAAATGAATTTAACAAATTATTGTTACAGAATGTGTATATATGCCCGTTATTAATAAACAAACTATCCAATGTTTTATCTTTCAAAGATATTGTTTTTTTTTTATCTTTTTTAACCCTTTGTGGTTCGACTCCGGCGACACCACCGCCACACCTATTTCTGCCTCATAACAACAGTGTTAGGCGCTGTTGCCTTTTGTTTTGAAGGGTGTGGTAAGGGATATACTCTTCCGAGGCGTTCCAGCTTAGCCCTCAGGGGTAGCGGCGCATCTGTGGCCGACCTTAGCTAGAAATATCTAATCCTACCTGGGGTTGATTACAGATGTCCATGGGCGACAATAGCCACTTACCGTTAGATGGACTGCGTGCTCGTCTGCTACTCCTATATTATAAAAGAGATGCAGTTGGTCAAAGATCTCCATCGGTGACTTACCATCAGGTAGACAGCACGTTTGCTAACGAGCCTAATTAAGATGCGTAAGAACCGTTGAATTACATAACGCAATCCATAACTGTATTGAAATTATAAGCGAAAGTAGTGAAATTATAATCGTTGCAATCGTTCTCTACTTCATGAGTTCGTAGTTACATATGATTTAAGTTGCATTAAGTTCACCTTTTTTTTTGACGAGGTGGAAACCTTCAAAAGGTACCCGACTCCATGGGAATGACGCACTAAAACATATGTAATTAACCCCAGATAGGATTAGATATTCCTACCTAAGGTCGGCTACAGATGCGCCGCTACCCTTGAGGACTAAGCTGGAACGCCTCGGAAAAGTATGTCTCTCTTACCACACCCTTCAAAACGGAACACAGCAGCGCTAACACTGCTGTTATTAGGCAGAAATAGGTGTGGCGGTGGTTCCGCCGAAGTCGAACCACAAAGGGTTCTACCACCTACAAACTGCTGTTATAAAACAGAAACAGTAAAATATTCCGTCATACACAGTTGAACAAACTTAAACCCTTATTAATTTTTCGCTTATCCATTGTATAAAACCAACTGAAATTGTCATATTTTGTTTAAAAAGTTTAATTTCCTGCCAAAAAAGTAAAAGTATGATTAAAATAATATTGTGTTAAGAGATGGTAGTAACCCCCCTGGTTTAAAGATTGTGGTAAGGTAAGTATATTTTATACTTTGACAATTAAGTCCTCAAGGGTAGCGGCGCATATGTGCGATCTCAGATGGGTATCTGAACTTATCTGGGAGTATATCTCTACATACCTATAAGAGAAGATTGGGATTGGTAAAGATCAGGAATACGAAAATATAGAGATGAATGCACTCCATCTACCTTTTTTACCCGACTGCCAAGGATGGGTTATGTTTTTCGCGCGTATCTTGTATGTTTGTCTTTCTTTATTTGATCCAATCTAAAAAACGGCTGGATGAATTTCAACAGTTAAGGTGTCATTATATTTGTCTCAATGACCCGAGTGTCCTTAGATAGGTGTTAGTAAAAAAAAATCAAAATGGCGGATTTTTGGCGCGAAATAGTAACACATTTAAAAAAAAAAGTTAACCGAACCTATCGAGTAGGGTATCAAATGAAAGGAAATTAAACGGAGATTATAAAAACATATTTGTATATATATAAAATAGCACGGTGACTGACTGACTGACTAACTAAATGACTTTTTCGTTTTTCAAAAATCAACGTACACCCTAAACCAAGGACCTTACAGTTCTGAAATTTTGCACATAGGTTCCCTATATAGCGTGAATAAGTACTAAGAAAGGCCTTTTGGAAATTCCACCCTTAAGAGGGTAAAATAGGGGAAAACAGTTTTTTTGAAATCCTTTAATTTTGAAGCAACTACTATAAAATTTTGTATTTGGCTTTTTGGACAGCGACAAGGACACACTTAGTTATCCCCCTCCGAAAAATCAACCTCTTAGAGGGTAAAATAAGGGTTAAAAGTTCATTTGAACAATCGTCAATTTTGAAGCAAACACTATGAAATTTTGTATCAAGCTTGTTGGATAAAAATAATGAAATTCTACCTCTAACGACGTAAAATAATGACCGAAACTTTGATTTACTGAAGTTATATATTTTATAGACCGTAAATGGTGGATTTTTTCGCGAAATAGTAACACGTTTTAAAAAAGTTAACCAAACCTATCGAGCAGGGTGTCAAAATAAAGGAAATTAAGAGGAAATTACACATACATTATATGTATAATATATCTTATATATAAAATTCTCGTGTTAGTTACCGTACTCCTCCGAAACGGCTTCACCGATTTTCACCAAATATTATATACATATTCAGTAGGTCTGAGAATAGGCTACTATCTATTTTTTTTTACCCTTAAGTGATAAGGGTTGTTCACCCTTATTTTTTTTATTTATATGGCAACACAAAGTTTGCCGGGTCAGCTAGTACATATATACTCGTATAACACATCGAGATGACTGTCTGACTAAATGAGTGAGTTGCTGTGCCAGAGATCAACGCAAAGGGAAACCGCTGAACTTAAGCGTGCTGGAATTTTACACATAGGTTGAGCACTACGAGGATAAAATAGGATAATATTACATATTTGAACATCTTTTGTTTTTGAAGCAGACACCTACTATGAAACTTTGTATTTGGCTTTCCGGATAAAAATAATGAAATGCCTATCTCACTGCTTTTGGAAATTCTACTTCAGCCCTTTTGGTGCAGTCGGGTTTTTGATTTTTTTAATTAATTACTTGTTATAATCCGTTTATTTTCATTCTTTGTTCAATTATTTATGATGTTTAGTATTAGAATAGCGGTATTAAATTCTGTTTGTTGTTGGGGTTCGATTCCGCGTGTGTATAGAAAGTAATTATCACTTTCTTACAGTTTGTGTAAATTTCGCAAAATTTGCATGAGTTTACTAATAGTATAAAATATATTATCAGTATAATAGCAGTGATAGACTAGTGGTTAAGAATCTCGGCCTCTCGATCGAGGGGTTCCAGGTTCAAATACCAGGCACGCACCTCAAATTTTTCAAAGTTATGTGCGTATTAGAAATTAATTATCTCTTGCTAAACGGTGAAGGAAAAACATCGCGAGGAAACCTACCTAAGAGATTTATAAAAAAAAATCTTAAAGGTATGTGAAGTATATCAATACGCACTTGGCCAGCGCGGTGGACTATGGCCTAATCCTTCTCATTCTGGAGGAAACCCGTGCCCAGCAGTGGGACAGTAATGGGTTGATGATGAAGATGATGATGATGATATATATTATCTGTATAAAACTGTTGTGTTGCAAATTCTATAAAACATTTAAGAAATAGGTAATTTCTGTTTAAAAAATATAAACAATCGTTTATGTAGTTAAGACGTGGATTTGTAGAAAATAAACAAGCAAGCTAACGCACAATCGAATTTATAATATTAGGATGACGATTTTAAATAAAATATATATAAAAATACAAAAGAATTTTTCCACCGGTTTTTCCCAAGGAATTACAGTAGAATGAAGGCTCGGTTCTATTTTGATAAGTGATAATATTATCAGTGTGATAACGTTATCACTCACCGTTTTATCACCGGCCATTGTTTTCGCGATAAATTACTTTCAGGAAAATATGTGGATGTTATACGTGGGCTGAGTCATCGAGCGATTATTGTCCCACTGTTGGGACTGAATGTGGGGTTCAGGCCATAATTCGCTAACGAAATATGTTGGTATAGTCCGTGCCAAACTGCTAGTCCACTCTGAAGTTGTTGCGAGCAGTTGTAATGATACAATTTACTATGGCGACGCGATTTATTTCTGTATTCAGAGCGGACTAGCAGTTTTACGCGGACTATACATTTTTTTACTTATAAAATTTAAATAAATAGGTGCTACCATTATACATACTGTGTAAAATCAAGTGTCTATGTATTACGGTTCAGGAGCTCTGACAGACGGACAGATGGTCAGACAGCGGAGGCTTAATAATAGGGTTCCGTTTTTACCCTTTGGGTATGAAACCCTAAAAAAGCTCTCAAAAGTATGTGAAGGCTTCTAAATGGAACTTGATCCGTGGTGGACTATGGCCTTCTCATTCTGAAAGGAGACCCGTGTCCAGTGGGACAGTCATAAAATGTCATGTCATGAAGACTAAAATAGCATGCAGTCCATCCATCCATCAGCCTTTTGAGGTCCACTGCTGGACATAGGCCTCCCCTAATTGACGCCACTCCAACCGGTCCCGTGCCCTTTGAAGCCAGCGGTTTCCCGCGGTCTTCTTCAGGTCGTCGGTCCACCTGGTCGGGGGGCGGCCTGAACTCCTTTTGCCTACACGTGGTCGCCACTCGAGGACCTTCCTTCCCCACCGGTTGTCGGTCCTCGGAGCGATGTGGCCGGCCCTTTGCCACTTCAGCCTGCTAATTTTGAGAGCATGCATGCAGTCCACCTGATGAGAAGTAGTCACTGCTGCCCATGAAAGTAACCAACTCCACAGTACAGGTTCTACCTGAAGCCAATCATGCGTTGCCACTGAAGACTAAGGTCACCTAATCTTAGTCAGTACATCCACACCCGCACACCGAAACAACTGCTTAACGTTAAAAATAGGTGTGACGGAGGTACCCAGTTCGAACCATATTCTACCACCTTTTAAAAACGCTACAAATATTAACTCGCCTTTAAGAATTATTTTATCATAAAAATTAGATTAAAATACTTAATTATAGTGTTTCTTAAGAATAACGATTAATTATCAATAGTTATGATAATAATAGGTAAAAGTTTATCGTAATCTATTCAAAAATCTGCCGCATAATTGAATAATATCCAAAATATATAGGCATTATTATTAAAATATTAAATACTATTAATAGTTACTCATTGTTATTATAATATAGGAGTAGCAGACGAGCATGCAGTCCACCTGATGGTACGTGGCTACTGCCGTATGGGCATATGTAATCAACCTCCCATAAGATTACATTCCTATTTAAGGTCGCCCACAAATGCGCCACTACTCCTGAGGACTAAGCTGGAACGCCTCGGAATAGTATATCTCCCTCGCCACACCTTTCAAACTAGAACACAGCAGCGCTTAACACTGCTGTTATTAGACAGAAAAGTGTGGCGGTGGTGCCACCTTAGTCGAACCGCAAAGGGGACTACCACCTTCTTAAAGTATTTGTATCATATTGATTAAGCATTAGTTCATATTAGGTAAGTATTAGTTCTTCTTTCGTATTTCTTTTAAACGCGGGCGAAGCCGCGGGCAAAAACTAGTAGTAATTAAATATTAGTTCATATTACTTATGTTTAAAGAATTTATTCCCAAAAAAGACAATGTCACTTACATGAGAATAGTAACAAACAGTAATATAAAATATGTATCATACATTCGTTCGTTTGCTATTGTATTGTTTCGTCCAATGCATTTATTTGTTTAGTTAATGGTGCGTTACATTAAGTATATATGGGCGCAAATCAGTATCTTATGTTTATATTATAACATTTAAATGTTTAAAATAATTATTTATGGTGTAAATCTGTATCTTACGTTTATATTATAATATTTAATGTTTAAAATAATTATTCGTAATTACAATACTGTTATTGATCTAACCTCAATGCCTCTTAGACATTGCACTGACTCTTTCGACTGATTTTAAAACATTGATTTTGTAATTTATTTTTAATAATTCATATTGTTGCAAACCTTCAAAGTAAAAATCAATTAGATTATTATGACTCCAATTTTATTGTTTTATAAACAAAACTTAGTTTAATTTGCATCCTACTAGTAGCGCCCTCTTTTGGCGATTTATGAAAACTTGTAAGGAATGTTTGCGTGTTGTAACGCGCTTGTTTATTAAAACAAATGTAATTTGTGTAAGATAAATTATTTGGAGTAACATAAAATTCATTATAATATTAATTTTTATTATGTCAATTTTGATTGTCAATGTGGAATTAATGTGGAATTATTTAGATTAAAATATGGACGATTTCCGGTAGTACTTCAAAACACTTTGTTAGTCATACCAAATAAATTATGTAAATTATAATAATATTAAAATACTTATTCTCGTATTTTTAAAACAATATTTTCAATATAATGTTATTTTATTAACAGTTAAATTTATTGTGAATCACGTCACTTGTTATAACAAAACAAGTGATGTGAGGTAGTTCTTATGCTGTTTGTCACTCGAGTAGTATTTAAGTCCACGCGCTGGTAGAGCGTCATTCATTCGCATTTAATCAGTCGTGTAAGCCGTTACTCTGCTCGAATTGTAAATAAAAGTGAATAAAAGTGATTATCATATTAAAGTCGTTTCGTTCAGTTTATTAATAAAGTGCGGTATTGGGATATCGTCGACATATACGTGCTAATAACATATTCGGTTAATTTTTAACAGACTTCGAAAAAGGAGGAGGTTACTCAATTCGACCGTATATATATTTTTTTTTTTTTTTTTATGTTTGTTCGGCGATTTTTTCGCGATGCCGCGACCGATCGACATGATTCATACACCATTGTATGCGGCTAGTTTCACAGGGGGTCCCATTTCGAGGAAATTTGAAAATTTCCGCCAGTTTTCCCGGAAAATTGGAAAAACCCGATTTCATATAAACTTGAATAAGTCGAGTATTTCTTAACCAATTTTAATTTTCTTTTTTTCATATGAAAGGGTGTTTCGTTGCAGTACTTTCCTACCTTAACATTAGTACGCTCTGATGATTAGAATTTAAGTTATGGGGTGGAACTCATCATCACTACCCCTGCTTTTTACATATTTTATGACAACTTACCTTCTGCCCACTCAATTCTCATGAAACTTAAAATGAACATTGAGTGTCTAGGTTATCATGATATGATGGAAAATTTGACCTTCAACTCTTTAACCCTGGTAATGCAGAAGTGCCTCCTGCCTCAACCATACAAGTTAGGCATTTGGAACTTATGGATATTTAATAAAGTCGATAAGTTGAGATATATGATGGAAAATTTGACCTTCCACTCTTCAACTCTGATAATGCAGAGGTGCCTCCTGCCTCAGCCATACAAGTTAGGCATTTGATGATTATGAATATTCAATAAGGTTGATAGGTAGAGATATATGATGGAAAATTTGACCTTCTACTCTTCAACTTTGATAATGCAGAAGTGCCTCCTGCCTCAACCATACAACTTAGGCATTTGGAGCTTACGAATATATAATAAGGTCTTTGAGTAGAGACATATGATGGAAGATATGACCTTCAATTCTTCAATCCTGATGATGCAGAGGTGCCTCCCATGTAAAGTATATAGATTAGACATTTGTTGTAATGAAGTAGCTAGACAGAGATATATGATGAAAAATTTGACCATCAACTCCTTTTTCTTTTCTTAACTATTGAATTAAAGTAAATTGGACCGGTTCACTCGCAGAGTTTTACCACCTAGTTTGATTTATTTACTTATCTGTTTCTACCTAACCTAGCCAATAATTAGTATCTCATAAAGCTTCGCCTATAGTGTTTCGTATTGAATTGGTTAGGTTAGGTTGGAACATATAAGACAATATAAAACTAAGCGAGAAGGGCGCGGCAGCGCCCTGCGAGCGGGTGGGTCCAATCCGTATCTATTCAGACCTTACCTTTATTCATGATCACATTTATACAATTTTACATAATATTAATACAAACTTTAGCATATCATCACTAAAAAGGGTGAAAAAAAAAAATTTAACAAAAAAATAAAACCGACTTCTATGTCACTACAAAGTAAAAAATAATTGAAATAAATGTTGGTTTAATACATATTTCTGAAGTCGGCGCTCATATTGGACACGCTGTTATCAAACGAAATATTGAGCGCCGACTTTAGAAATATGTACTAAACCAACATTTATTTCAATTATTTTTTACTTTGTAGTGACATAGAAGTCGGTTTTATTTTTTTGTTAAAATTTTTTTTTACTTTAAGTACATTAGACGATGTTACATTTTTAATAGATGAGGGTATTTTGTTATAAAGCTGTGCTCCTTCAAACGTAATCGTTTTTTTGCCATAATTTGTCCGTGTTCTGGGTAAAACTAAAAAACTCGCACGACTTATGTATTAAATCATATTGGTTAGAGGGTTCTACCACCTTCAAAGTTTATAAGAGCAATCAATGATCGACTTCAAGTAGAACATGTTAAGGAGTTGGTTACAGATGTCCATACAGCAGTAACTACTACTTCTATGTTGGTTACGGTCAGTTAATCTCAGAGTGACCACTGATCTGTATCCAGCTCTGACCAATTAACAAACGAAAAATAGTAATTTTAAAAACCCCTAGTTAATTAATGTTATTTTAATTGAGATCTGGTAGGTACCAGAGTGGAGTTGTTTTTACTCGATTGTGGAGGGTAATGTTTTTCGACCGTATGTATGTATGTATGTGTGTGTATGTATGTATGTATGTATGTGTCATTCTTTGTCACTCCCTGCAACCCAAACGGCTTGACGGATTAACATATGAGGTGTCGTTGGATTCGTCTAAGTTGTGGAAGTGTGCTAAGGCTATATTTTGAAGCACTCAGGTTTTATTTTTACGAGTATAATATTTACTCTGTGGCATTCGTTTTTAAAATAAAAAAAGATGCAATAAAGGGTCTTGAGCTTGGCAGATGGACGGACGGACAACAAATGTCGTCCTATAAGGGTTCCGTTTTTTCCTTTCGACTCTAAAAATGAAAATAAAGTTTGTTTAATTCTTCCTTCGTCTTGTTTAAAAATATATTTATTCCCCGACTCACGCTTGACTGTTCTCCGAACGCCATATCGTCTTGACATTTAACGGTAGAAATCACCCCCATGCCACGGTCTGAGGCGCACCCTACTAATAACAATAAAAGGTTTGCGTGTACCTTCGTAGAGACCCTCGTATCGATATACTTAAGTGGTATTTGGTAGTGCAGGCTTCAAATCCGAACTTTATTTGACTCACATGGCGGAGTGGTCACCATACCGAATTTTGAAGGTAGAACCCTTTGTGGTCAGACAAATATTTAAATGATGTATTTATACTTCTGTTCTGGGTCTAGCTGTTTCTGTAATCGTCTATGTAGACCATGAGACCATGACACGGAATTTTAATGTCGGGTTGAGTGTACAAAGTATTTAAAAAAAACGTTATATATAAACGTTCAGTTTTTTCTAAAATTCTAGAAAAAGTAATTTATAATAAATTATATACATACTTCGAAAAATTCGATATTTTTGCGAAGGAACAAAAAGGTTTCCGGAAAAACAAATCAATAAATTTAGCAATATATGAATTTTTGCACAAGGTTTTCTTACAGGTTGATAAAAAAACACCAGTAACAGCCCTTTTTATGGATATCTCCAAGGCCTTTAATTTTGTTAAACATGATTTGTTGATAAACAAACTATATAAATATGGCATAAGAGGCAAGACATTAGATTTAATAAAATCTTTTTTAAGTAATAGGACTCAGATAACACAAATTGAACGTATTTGTCCCAGAACTAAAACAGAATGTGTCTATTCGTCCCACCCGCGTAAATCAAAATTTGGCGTCCCACAAGGTAGTGTACTAGGTCCTTTATTATTTTTAATTTACATAAATGACTTCCCTAACTGTATACAGTTTCCCATGACCCTATTCGCAGACGACAGTACAGTCGTGTTCACTTGCACAGATATTAACAATCATGAAACTGACATTAATTATAATCTTAAGGTAATTATAGAATGGCTGAAAATAAATAATTTGAAAATTAACCTCAAAAAGACGACATATATAAATTTTCAACAACGGAAGTGTTTACTTCAGTCACTTAATATTAATTACAATGGGGAAGTCGTGAAAGAAACAAAATCTACAAAATTCTTGGGCATCCATATTGATAACGATTTACGGTGGAATACACATTCGGAATACATATGTAAAAAACTCAATAAATTTTCTTATGCCTTACATATGTTATCCAAGGTCGTGAACCAAAATGCTCTCATAACCGTATATCACAGTTTTGTATGTTCGACCCTACGTTATGGAATAATGTTTTGGGGTAATAGTTCAAAGCGCGAAGAAATATTCAAAGCCCAAAAAAAGTGCATACGCGCCATTGCAAAAATACCTAGCACAGAGAGTTGTAAGCCAAAGTTTAAATATTATAAAATATTGACATTACCTGCACTATATATCTATGAAATAATTATATTTGTTAAAAGTAATCCTGACATATTTTCCAACTATTTAAAAAGTAATCGACATAAAACAAAGCTATCAGCTATCGCATGCAAAACAGCCTTACTGAACAATAGTGTATTTAGTATGGCACCTAAAATCTATAATAAAGTCCCGGAAGTGCTTCGTAACCTAAAAAATATGACAGAATTCAAGACGGAATTAAAAAAAATGTTAACCGATAAATGTTATTACACAATTCATGAATTTCTTACTGACGCTGATATATGACTTTTATTGTATTTAATAATAATTTAATAAATTAAAATGAATATTGTAATTAATAATTTAATGATTTAATAATAGTAAAAATTATGCATGTAAATAATGATAATGACAATTTTTTTTTTTATATTTCTAATAGGATTTATTAATTATGGCATTTGTATACCCAAAAGGGTCAAATATAGCGACTGTATATAACCATGTGAACACCTGTAAGACCTATATTTACAAATAAAGATTTGATTTGATTTGATTTGATTTGTTATATTCAAAAATTTCAGCTGACTTTTGAGGTGATCGTCTAGTCCTCAAGAATAACAACAGATGTGATCGACCTCAAGTAGAACCTGTTCTATATGGTGTTGGTTACAGATGTCCATACGGCAGTGACTTACCATCAGGTGGACTGCATACATATAAAAAATATGCTGTGCTTAAGTTACCTGAGAATTCTCTAAAAAAAGTCCTCAAAGGTATGAAGTCTACCAATCCGCATTTAACCCCATCACGCATGATAGGTACTCTATGGTCATAAATCCTTCTCAAACTGAAAAGAGACCTGTGCCCAGCAGTGGGATAATATTGGGCTGATGATAATGCAAATGAAGAATAATAAACAAATAATAAAAATATTTTTTTCTTTACAGATAAACACTATGAACGAAACCTCAAGAAAATAAGAAATCTGTGTAGATGTAAAACAAAATGGCTGACAATGAAGGTCCAGTGACGGTAGATGACCTACCAATATCATTTCAAGTAAGTTTTAGAGTTTTGTTTTATAATACTGGAGTAGCAGACGAGCATGCAATCCACCTGATGGTAAGTGGCTACTGCCGCCCATGGATATCTCTAATAAGCTCCAGATAGGATTAGATATTCCTACCTGAGGTCGGCCACAGATGCGCCGCTACCCCTGAGGGCTAAGCTGGAACGCCTCGGAAAAGTCTGTCTCCCTTACCACACCCTTCAAACCAGAACAAAGCAGCGCTTAACACAGCTGTTATAACAGAAATAGGTGTGGCGGTGGTGCCGCCGGGCGAACCACAAAGGGTTCTACCACCTTCTTAAAATATTTGTATCATATAGATTTAGCATTCGTTCATATTGAAAAAGTATTAGTTGGTATTAGTTACGTATTATTTCATATCAATAAAGTATTATTGGGTATTTATCTATCATCCGGCACTCCTATTTTGCGGCAGTTTTTTTTAACTTATTACTGTGATAGTAATTAAACATTAGTTCATATTAGTAAAGTATTAGTTCATATTAGTTAGGTTTATTTTATATTGCTAAGGTATTATTTGTGATAAGGGTAACATAGTTTTCCGACGCATTACAGCTCAGTCCTGAGAGGTAGCGGCGCATCTGTGCATGCTCAAAATAAAATCTAACAAGTAATTAATTAAAAAAATCAAAAACCCGACTGCACCAAAAAGGCTGAAGTAGAATTTCCAAAAGCAGTGAAATAGGCACTTCGTTATTTTTATCCAGAAAGCCACATATAAAGTTTCATAGTAGGTGACTGCTTCAAAAACAAAAGATGTTCAAACAATATTACCCTATTTTATCCTCGTAGTGCTCATTTACGCTATATAAAGAACCTAAAAAATGTGTAAAATTCCAGCACGCTTAAGTTCAGCGGTTTCCCTTTGCGTCGATCTCTTGTACAGCAACTTACTCATTTAGTCAGACAGTCATCTTGATGTGTATATACGAGTATATATGTACTAGCTGACCCGGCAAACGTTGTGTTGCTCACTTAAGGGTAAAAAAATATACATGTGGCCGATTCTCAGGCCTACTGAATATGTATATAAAATTAGGTGAAAATCGGTGAAGCTGTTTCGGAGGAGCGCGGTAACTAACACGAGAATTTTATATATAAGATATATTATATAACGTATGTGTAATCTCCTCTTAATTTCCTGTATTTTGACACCCTACTCGATAGGTTTGGTTAACTTTTTTTAAAACGTGTTACTACTCGTATTTCAAAAAATTCACCATTTACTGTCTATAAAATATATAACTTCAGTAAATCAAAGTTTCGGTCATAATTTTACCTCGTTAGAGGTAGAATTTCATTATTTTTATCTAACAAGCCTGATGCAAAATTTCATAGTGTTTGCTTCAAAATTGACGATTGTTCAAATGAACTTTAAACCCTTATTTTACCCTCTACGGGGTTGATTTTTCGGAGGGCGATAAATAAATGCGTCCTTGTTCCTATCCAGAAAGCCAAATATAAAATTTTATAGTAGTTGCTTCAAAATTAAAGGATTTCAAAAAAACTGTTTTACCCTATTTTACCCTCTTTAGGGTAGAATTTTCAAAAGGCCTTTTGCACGACTCATGATGCGAAGCATCAGAGAGTGCTTTACGATCGAAAAATTTTTTTCGCTTCATTTTGGCGGCTATTTTTATTATTATAGCCTTGATAGTTCACGGAATCAAGATATTTTGCATACTATTGTCGAGATAATTTAATGGAGATTAATTCCATACTTTTTAAAAATTTATTTACTGCAATAGAATTGGAAAAAAACACCAAAATAGGTCAAAAAAAATTCCTGTCCGTCATGTGTGAAACCTGAAAACACTGTAACTTGTGAAAAAATTCCATCATTTAAGTTATTTTTTTTTTTTTAAATTCTAATCGACGATTGTAGGTCACTGAATGCGAATGATTAATTAATTCAGTGTCGTTTAATTGCAATTAATTAAAAAACGAAAACTACAAGACTGTATATCTATAGATATTATGTACATTTATTCCACCAGGGGCGCTTGTGCAGTACCTTCTTCCTACTACAGCTGTTTTTCGGCAATTAATTTTGAACGACTTAAGTTTTTTTTTTTTATATATTTCATAATTAAATGAGCATTATGAGTCGTGCACTTTTGGATTTTCCAAACTTTAAGTGAGTATCTTAGTACTTATTCACGCTATAAAGAGAACCTATGTGCAAAATTTCAGAAGTGTAAGGTCCTTGATTTAGGATGTACGTTGATTTCTGAAAAATGAAAAAGTCATTTAATTAGTCAGTCAGTCAATCACCTTGCTGTTTTATATATATACAAATATGTTTTTATAATCTCCGTTTAATTTCCTTTCATTTGATACCCTACTCGATAGGTTCGGTTAACTTTTTTTTTTAAATGTGTTACTATTTCGCGCCAAAAATCCGCCATTTTGATTTTTTTTTACTAACACCTATCTAAGGACACTCGGGTCATTGAGACAAGTATAATAACACCTTAACTGTTGAATTTCATCCACCCGTTTGTTAGATCGGATCAAATAAAGAAAGACAAACATACAAGATACGCGCGAAAAACATAACCCTTCCTTGGCAGTCGGGTAAAAAGTATGAGTGAGTAGTCTACCAATGAGCACTTGGCCAGCGCGGTGGACTATGGCCTAATCCTCGTTCTGAGAGGAGACCCGTGCCCAGCAGTGGGACAGTAGTTGACGACGATATATCTCGTTATGCAATTAAATTCAATTACCCTGTTCCACATAGTTATCATAAGTCATATACAGTAATACGAATACCTACATTATACAAGTTGTAATTATCATGGAGGTTAATTCCATTGACATTAATATTACGAGTTGAAATGCTCGTAATCGTTAGTATGGCACTACATTCTTCCTCGTTTAGTTTATACATTAAAAGGAATTTTCTACTCCTTTTACGCTTATATATACTCGTACGTAGCAGACGAGCATGCAGTCCACCTGATGGTAAGTGGCTACTGCTGCCCATAGACACCTGTAATCAAACCCAGATAGGATTAGATATTCCTACCTGAGGTCGGTCACAGATGCGCCGCTACCCCTGAGGACTAAACTGGAACGCCTCGGAAAAGTATGTCTCCCTTACCACACCCTTCAAAACGAAAGACAGCAGCGCCTAACACTGCTGTTATTAGGTAGAAATAGGTGTGGCGGAGTCGAACCACAAAGGGTTCTACCACCTAATTACGCTATTTAAGAGAGACTTTTCCGAGGCGTTCCAGCTTAGTCCTCAGGGGTAGCGGCGCATCTGTAGCCAACCTCAGGTAGGAATCTTATCTAATTTGTAGTTGATTACAGATGTCCATGGGCGGCAGTAGCCACTTACCATCAGGTGGACATAACAGGGGTTCTACCCAAAACAGGTCATAGATAATTTATAAGTTCATGTCGAATTTTCTTTCTTGGCGTGACATTGACTAGAAGATTGACAATTTTACAAGAAGTTGACACTAATTTTACAGTTACTTTACATGAAGATCTATCACAATTGGTACTATATTTTACACCATTAAGCCGTGCAAGAATTTTAATGTGTTTTTTAATGATTTTTTTATAATAACAAAACTAATACAGACAGACTTCAATCTCATTTATCTGTAGATAAAAGACAAATAACATAACCTTGGTATATACTTGTAACACCATAAAACACCATACACAACATTGTAAGTATCGATAAACTGAGTATTTATGGGTTTATGACGTCATAATTACTATTTCGTGATCACACACCATACCATGAAGAGGTACCCATATAACAATAATTTTTAAACGAATATTTCTTATGAATATGATCGACATATTAATATTGTACGGGTCATGTGACCCGTGACCTAGCGTATCAGATGAAGGTAATAAAACCCTATGTGGTTCGACTCCGGCGGCACCACCTCCACACCTATTTCTGCCTCATAACAGCAGTGTTAAGCGCTGTTGTGTTCTGATTTGAAGAGTGTGGTAAGGGAGACATACTTCTCTGAGACGTTCCAGCTTAGTCCTTAGGGGTCCTTAGTCCTTTAGTGGCACATCTGCGGCCGACCTCAGGCAGGAATATAATATTATTTGGAGTTGATTACAGATGTACATGAGCGGCAGTAGTCACTTACCAGGTGGACTGCATGCTCGTCTGCTACTCCTATATTATACTAGCTGATCCGGCAAACTTTGTACCGCCTCAAAATCTATTTATCAAATATATTTCATATAAAATATAGCCTATGTTACTCGTGGATAATGTCGCTTTCGAATGGTGAAAGAATTTATAAAATCGGTCCAGTAGTTTTTTAAGTCTATTCATTACAATCAAACAAACAAAGGTTCTTTATAATATTAGCGTAGAAAAAAGACAATGCTTTTATACGCACATAACTTTGAATCCGTGCCTGGGAGTCGAACCCAGGACTTTCCATTACTCGAATACTGCTTATTACTTGCTTATTCCAAACATAAAATTATATTGCACGGCTATATTCATGGCGCCAGTGACGTCACGTCCGGTCACAAGATGGCGGCGGCCATGCTCCAGTTGCACCGAGATTAGATCTAAATAATCCTATTGTTTAAGAAAACCAGACAATATGCCAAACATTCGGAGCATTTCGCAAATTTTATTATTTTTGGCAGATTTGTAAGTTATGATACAATGTAAGGGAACTTTTTTAATAAAACGAGCATGCAGTCCACCTGATGGTAAGCTACTGCCATCTATGGATTAAAGTAATCAATCCCCGATAAGATTAGAGTGTTACCTGAGGTCGCCCACACGTGTCGCTACCCCTTAGGAACCTAGAACGCCTCGGAAAAGTATGTCTCCCTTACCTTTCAAACCAGAACACAGCAGCGCTTAGCACTGTTGTTATTAGTTAGAAATAAGCGTGGCGGTGGTGCCGCCGGAGTCGAACCACATAGGGTTTTATCACCAGAAATTACGAAGAATACCTATTTCTTGGCGGTGATGCCTCCGAGTGACAAATAGCGAAATGAGCGAAATGACAAATAACATTCGAAATTCCTTAAAAAGGCTAAATAGAGGTGAATGCATATAAATAACCTTTTTAATAAGATTTTTTTTATGTTATACTTTTTTATTTTCCAGGTGAAATATTTGGGTCAAAGCGACGCAAGGGGGTTATGGGGGATCAAACACACGAGGAAGCCAGTGGACCTGATGGTGGCTGCAGCTAAAGCCTTACCACCAGGTCAGTTGGAGCAATTATAACATTATTTAGTTTTAGTTCATTCTACACATCAAATACAAAGTCAAATATGATTGGTCTTACAAGGAATATCTGATGTTTAAGGACCTTTAACAAGATTTTCATGGTGGTGGAAACCTTTCTAATTCGATTCCATCGACACCACCGCGTCACCTATTTCTACCTAATAACAGCAGTGTTAAGCGCTGCTGTGTTCTGGTTTGAGGGGTGTGGTAAGTCAGATATACTTATTCGAGGCGTTCCAGCTTAGTCCTTAAAGGTAGCAACGTATCTGTGGTCAACCTTACTTAGGAATTTAATCATTTCTGAGATAGATTACAGATGACAATGGGCCGCAATAGCTACTTATCATCAAGTGGACTGCGTGCTCGTCTGCTACTCCTATATTATTTAAAAAATATTTTTTCTACCTTAGTCTTGATGGCTAGCTCATCTTGAGCTGGACCTCGAGTAGTGTCCTTTCTAGGACCCGAAATCCTTCTAAATTAGTCATCAGGAAACAGCAAAGCATCTCTTTTTTATAATATAACAGTAGCAGACGAGCATACAGTCCATCTGATGGTAAGTGACTACTGCCGCCCATGGACATCTATAATCAACCCCAGATAGGATTAGACATTCCCACCTAAGGTCGGTCACAAATGCGCCGCTACTCCTGAGGACTAAGCTGGAACGCCTCAAAAAAGTCTGTCTCCCTTACCACACCCTTCAAACCGGAACACAGCAGCGCCTAACACTGCTATTATTGGGTAGAAATAGGTGTGGCGGTGGTGCCGCCGGAGTCGAACCACAAAGGGTTCTACCACCTTCTGTGGCCTTTGTTATAATATAGAGATAAGCGCATACCATTGCTGTTGATAGGCAGAAATAGGTGTGCCGGTGGTGCCACTGGAGTAGATCCACAGAGTGTGACCTGCAAATATTTATAAATATTTACACCGTCAATTAAACTGCATGCTTCTCCTGATTCCAGGTCAGATCCTGCCCATCGTGAAACTGACCATAACAGTCGATGGGGTCCACTTGGAAACCGTGAACCATTCTTCCAAACGAGACGAGTTCGAGCACATGGCGGTGTTCTTCAACATCGAGTCCATCTCCTATGGGGTCCAGGACCTGGTGTACACGAGGGTTTTCTCCATGATCATTGTTAAGGACACCGCTGATGTGAAGGGCCTGAATCCCTTTGAGTGTCATGCGTTTGTTTGTGACTCCAGGTAAGGACATGGTTTGAAGGTAGATTTATATATTTTATTTTATTTACTCTTTATTGACCATGTTAAAAACAGTGTGGTGCAAAAGGCGGACTTAATGCTAAATAGCATTTTCTCCTAGTCAACCTTAGGGATGTACAGAAAAATTTAAGGCGGTACAACTATAAATAAATAATAATAATAAAATAAAATGAAAAAAGGGAGAAAGGAGAACATGAAAAAAAGAATGTAAGAAAGAAAGAGAAAAAAAGAAATAAGATGTAAATAGATGGAAAGTAGAGCCTACAGGTTCAAGCGAAAAGGTACCACTGTCACACCAATTTCTAGTGTAAAGAAGTTTTGTGTCGGTGTGGGGGTGTGGATTGACTTACATATGAGGCGACCTGAGTCCTAAGGGACCACGCATCTATGATCGGTTTTAGGTAGAAAATATGAGTTGATTATTGATGTCCATGGTCGGTTACCATATCAGGTGAAGTTCATACTCTAATCTTATAAAGATATCTTAAATGCTAATCAATTAAATAATTCTCATTTTTTCGTTACACTTTTTACAACTGTGAGAAAATGATGGAAATTATTTTGTTTTAAAACTTTTTGTCAGAGTTTTGCCAATTATTTATTTCGCCATAACATTTTTGATTTATTTCGGTTTTCCTAAAACTTAGGAATTTACGAAAATATTTTTCTTAATTTTTATTTTTCATAGAAATAGTATATTTGTCGTAAATTTTGTTCCAAGATTAGTTATCTTATCCCTAGGTATATCTTATATTTTATCTTATGGGAAACAGATAAAGTGATACAATGACCCGTTTTACAATAAAATGAAGAAAAAGATATTTATTGATATACAAAATTACGAAATATCTTAAGATATCGTTCTCAGAATCTCTATTAGATTGTAACTTATCTTTTACAATGATATGATATGAGTATACTTACAGACAAACTTACTAATATTAAAAATTGTAGTTAGAAAAAACAAAATTGGATTAGGCCTTAGTCCTACGCTGAACAAGTAATTTATAAACGTCATTCTCTCATGATTCATTCATACATGAAGGTAGAACCCTTTGTGGTTCGACTCCTGCGGCACCACCGCCACACCTATTTCTACCTAATAACAGCAGTGTTAGGCGCTGCTGTGTTTCGTTTTGAAGGGTGTGGTAAGGGGAGACATACTTTTCCGAGGCGTTCCAGCTTACTCCTCAGGGGTAGCGGCGCATCTGCAGCCGACCGGTAGGAATATCTAATCCTATCTGTGTTTGATTACAGATGTCCATGGACGGCAGTAGCCACTTACCATCAGGTGGACTGCATGCTCGTCTGCTACTCCTATATTATAAAAAAAGACTTAACAATGTCAGAGACTGAATTTCAAACCATTTTACGATAACTACACAACATTTAATTACTAAATAATAAATGAAGGATACTAATTAATATAATATTTTTTCTTATCTTCAGAAACGCAGCCCGACGCCTTACATATTCATTGGCGGCGGCATTCCAAGATTATTCTAGAAGAGTTAAGGAAATGCAGACCACACCAGGTAAGAAGATAATCTTTTTAAGAATTAAATTTACTTCTGTGTGAAAGGTGGAGTCAATGTGGTTCGACTCCGGCGGCACCACCGCCACTATTTCGGCCTAATAACAGCAGTGTTAAGCGCTGCTGTGTTCTGGTTTGAATGGTGTGATAAGGGAGACATAGTTTTCCATTCTAGCTGAGTCCTCAGCGATACATCTGTGGACGAGCTGAAATAGAAATCTAATCTTATCTAGGATTGATTACAGATGTCTATTGACGGCAGTGACCACTTACCATCAGGTGGACTGCAAGCTCGTCTGCGGGTCCTATGTTATATAAAAATAAGTTTATTTATGTATTTTCAGAACTAGATGACAGACCACCAAGTATGAAGAAACGGTTTGCAATCGACTTACGAACACCAGAGGAGATAGAAGCAGACTTTGAAACAGAGGCTTAGTACTTAGAAAGCGTACGATATATTTCTTAAAGTCAACTTAATTGTTAACTCTCTTCGCGGCTGTTTGAGACAGAAATAGAGACTTAGAACATATATTATGAATAAAGAAAGGAGAAATTACAACTCCATTACAAAGTACTTACCCCTGTGACTGTCTACTCGTAAGTGACATAGAAATAGAGGCTTATTACGTTTAACTATAACACAGTCGTTTTTAACAGAAATAAGTACTTATAAAGTATATTTTTGGATTTTACAGAGTCAAATTTACAATTTAGTAATTTACAATACCGTAATTTACAATCAGTAAAAGCAAGGAACATAACATTTAAGCAAGCAGAATATTTGTGAACAGCAGAGGAAATAGAAGCAGACTTTGAAACAAAGTTGCTTAGAAAGTTACTACGATATATTTCTTTAAGTCAAATGCTAACTAACTTCTCTAGACAGCTGACACTTAGAAATAGACTTAGGCAGCCACTAATGCAGTGGGAGTGAGTATTTTTTTTACCAAAACCCCTTATTTACTTAGAACTTAATTTCAAAGTACTTATTTCTGTGGCTCATATGTGACTTAGAAATAAAGGCTTATTTAAGTTATTCCGGAGTTTTTCACGCAATCGATTTAACACAGAATTAGTACTTCTAAAATAGTAAACTTTCGCATATTTAATTGGGGTTTTAATTGGTGTTTATAATATTGGCAATTATGTTTTCAAATGATGTATTACTTTGTATACCATCATTTGTAAAAGCAAGTCACAGAATATCGAAATTGAAAAAAAATACTATTCTTAATGTATTAAATACAGAAGTAATTTCAAAATCAAAAACCGAAATTCCATCGATGATGATTTCAAAACGTCATAACTTTAATTTCACCTGTTTGAGAAACAAAATGTTTTGAAAAAACACTTACTTGTTGTGTATTGTTACCAAAATAAAATAGTTCTAAGTCAAGTTAAAATGTAGTAAAAACAAATTTGTATGTGCATAATAACTTCCATATTGCGATTGTATTTGACGTATAATTCATCGATTTCCTAACGTCTAATCAACGTGATATATATTGCCTGTGCAATATGAATTACATAAATAAAAATAAAATGAAAACGGACCGTAAAGCTGTTTGTCCACCGCAGTCACCAAGCCGATACCGATAACGAGATTATTTTGGGGCCGATTTTAATATGTCGTGACGGCGATAGTTTGTCCACCGCGACCGATATCGTCGGTTTATTTTGTTCCAGCTGTCACTCGTGTGACGGCAGTGTATGGACGAGTTCCAATGTCTTTTACATTGCCGACACATCGGCCCGATAAAAACTCGGTGCCGATCTAGCGGTCACGCCGATCTACTCGGAATATCGGCGGCCGGGATGACGGTGCTCGGGTGACGGACGTTCGGTAGACAAGCTGCTATAGTAAATGTATGCTACTTCGGCGCCGTCATTATCGGTATCGGCTCGGTGACGGTTGCGGTGGACAACAGCGTTAGAATGCTTTTGTTGGCTATGATTATTTTAATATTCATATTGTATTTGCATATTGTATAAATAATGTATTGGAGAGTAATTTTAAGAACTTTTGATTTCATATGCTACTACTGTTCTTCTATTTTTGTTAAGTAGTGCAATATGCTCATATTGCACTACATATTGCGTTTGTATATTGCACTTGTTTTATTTTTTATTTAAATAATTAGTATGCATTTTACAATGTACCACTTAATCATTCCTTATATAAAACTACTGTATTTTCGTCCAAAGATATTTAACGTATTTTGTGAGAATTTTACCATATATACAATTGTATAGCGTAGGATTTACTGTATATTTGTGACTTAAAGGTTGTATATAAACTTTAAGATACTTTTAATCTTCACACATACTTATAAGATAGCTTATGTAGTATTTATTTATTCTTTATTTATTAGATTGCTTATTTGCATATTTTTTGATTGAAACAGACGTGTGTAGTCCTGAAGTTAAGTTGGTATAATTATTTATTATGTTCTGGTTTGAGGGGTGTGGTAAGTGAGACCTATTTTTCCTAGACGTTCCAGCTTAGTCCTCAGGGGTAGCAGCGCATCTGTGACCAACCTCAGATAGGAATATCTAATCCTGTCTGGGGTTGATTACAGATGTCCATGGGCGGCAGTAGCCACTTACCATCAGGTGGACTGCATGCTCGTCTGCTATATTTATTTATTTATTTGTAGCTCGACTGCAACTACGTCATATCTATTTCAGCCTTATAAGTTATATTTTGTATGGAGTTTTATGTATTCATGTGTACATTCACTTAACTTTATGATGTTCCAACTTAGTTTTTCAATAAAGTTCCAGTGAAGATGATTAAATACTCTTTGGCGGCTCGAAAATGTATAAATTAGGTCAACTATATATTAAGTATATTTGAAAAAAATATGAGTATGTATGAACTGCGCAGTTTCTGTCAGCATTTTTTTCTTAAACTATATAAATAGGCTTTCAATGTGATACCTATATTTTTATAAATATTGCAATTCAAAGTGTTTATAAACGAACTAGCTCGCAATATCAATATCAGTAAATAATATTCTGTAGACAGATACTAGGAAATAATTGCAACTTTTGTTGCAATCGTAACATACAACTTAACTTTCTTGAACCATATTTACGTACTCCATATTGCTCGGATTGCACGAAAACATATTGTGTAATATCATTTATAATATTATCCCATTCATATTGATATTGCCAGAGAGATTAATCTTTTTTGCTTGATATTGCAAATAACTTGTTCGTTTATGAACGCCGTTTTAACTTATAATAATTATTTTGATGTTCGTAGTGTTTGAAAACCATTCCAAATTTTTTTTAGAAAATAGATTTAAACATATTATAGTACTTACTTCACACTTTATTTGTTATATACAAACATATTTGTTTTGAATTAAAAGTTTTCGTGAATATGATTTTATTTATTGACCTCTTTTTACAAAATGTGTTATTATCATCCACCAATTTCATATTTCCGTTATTTACGATTTTTGTTTATTTCTGTATATTTTTATTTGTTTCTGTCTCACAGGTGAGCACAGAAATAAATAAAAAAATATCCTCTATTCTCAAAATGTCTTCGAAAGCTTGATTCTTGCCAAAAATGGCTAAGAACTAACGTCCATTTTTAATAATTAATCTATCCTTTTTAACTTACCAAAAGATCGAAATTTAACAATGTTTAGTATGAAGAAATTGTCAACTGTCAATCTTTGGATAGATTCATTATTAATAACGGGTCTAATTAAGGAAGAAGGATAGATCAAGGATCGTGGATTGCACTACAAAAGGTAAACCATACATTATACATAATCTACGTATTATTTTCTAAAAAAACAATTCCTTCTACTCTGTTCTACATTTTTCTAAAAAACGTTCAGTTAGTTGCCCATTCATTACTTCTAGAACTCTCAACACAAAGACGAAATCTTCTTGTATTCTTCTAGTATCTTCTTTATTATTCTTTACGTAAGCTTCTCTCTTCGTCCTCTTTTCTATGCTGTTTACTAATTTAGAAGTACCTAAGTGCAAAATCACTTGTAGTAATCGTTTTCTTGGGGCCAATTTTAAGAAGATATTCTTTAAATCTTGATACCAATTTTGGTTTTTATATGTTGTAATAACTGCTATTCGGTTTAGTGCGTTATGGAGCTAAAAATAGAAAAAAATAAGCCTTAAATTATTGCTTTGTAACTTACTAGCTGACCTGGCAAACTTTGTACCGCCTCAAAATCTATTTATCAAATATATTTCATATAAAATATAGCCTATGTTACTCGTAGATAATGTAGCTTTCGAATGGTGAAAGAATTTTTAAAATCGGTCCAGTAGTTTTTGCCTATTCATTACAATCAAACAAACAACTTCCGCACCAACTTCGTCCCGCTGGTATCTACAATTTTCTATGGTGACACGACTCGTTTCTATATTCAGAGCGGACTAGCAGTTTGACGCAGACTATACAAGACAAGGCACTAAACCATAAAATTATGTTGTAAATATCAATACAACACACACAGCTGGATACGCCATCTTAATATAGCTATGTACCATCGTTTCAACAAAACAGAATAAATATATTGTGTGAATGAAACCTTATTTCTATTAACTGCTGAGGGTATGTTTTACGAGCGTATGTATAATAAGGGAGACATACTTATCCGAGGCGTTCCAGCTTAGTCCTCAGGATTAGTGGCGCAGCCGTGGCCGACCTTAGGTAGGAATTTATCTAATGAGGTTGATTACAGATTAGCAGTAGCCCCTTACTATCAGGTGGACTGCAAGCTTTGGCATGCCCTGCAGCTGCAAATGACTTGACGAATTTTAACATATGAGGTGACTTTGATTTCGTCTAAAATGTTTGTGATACATATGCTATATCTATATTTAGTTATTTCGATATTATCTAATCTTACCTCATACAAATTATCCTGCAGATCTATTAAGAAATCCTTGAAATCACTCAAAACATTATTATCCGGCGTATTGTCTCCATCTAAAACCCGGTTATAATACTTTTTCCACGCGTGCCACAAATTGAGAGGATTCTTTATTTTCTCACCCAATTTCTTCTTTTTGGTTTTTGGCAAGGTTCTCATTCTTGCTAGCAAGCAAGCAATTGTCTTCGAAACGTTCGTATTTAATTTGTTTTTTACAAATTTTGAGTTTGAATTTTTTATGTTTAGTCTTGAATTATTTTTCAGTATATCATTTGATGAGTTGTAAAGATTTATAACGTAGTTCAAAAGCTCCAAATCTAGTGGATGAATGTGGTTGCCATTTTGGGCATTTTCTCTGAAAAAAAGCAGGTTTTATCATCATCATCGTCATCAACCCATTACTGTCCCACTACTGGTCACGAGTCTCTTCTTAGAATGAGAAGTATTAGGCCATAGTCCACCGCTCTAGTACTGCTTGAACTTTTCGTGATTGACGTCACCTTTTGGCGATTATATTGGTACTGCATCACGTCTTATCAACTATATTTCTATTGCATTGAAGATAATTTTATCCACTTTATTAGTAGCGGCGCATCTGTGGCCCACCTCAGGCAAGGATATCTAATCCTATCTGGGGTTACAGATGTCTCCTGGCGGCAGTAGCCACTTACCATCAAGTAGACTGTATGCACGTCTATTACTCCTATATTATAATTAAAAAAAAACTTACGTCAGATCCAGTAACTTCTTAATAGCACCGTTTATTTCAACGGTTGTTTGCAACCAGTTATACGATACCAAATATCGGTGATCTCTGCGTATCATATCACTTAAAACTTTAACAAGAGCGTCTATAGATAGATCAATGCTTGCTATTTTAAAATCGTCTCTTTCAGTACGAGTATCTGATATTTCTTTGGGAAGATATCCTTGTGGTGTAAATTGATTTCTATTCTTAACTTTCCGAGTTTGTACCGTTTTATCTTCATTATCATCGAAATCATTCGTGAAATTTAATTTATTGAGACGCCCCCAATAGTAATCCCATGCGATGTTATTAGTAGTAGGATGGAAATCTCCTTTTTCATTATTATTATGAATATCTATCAGACGACGTTTATCATTTATAATTAAATCTCCATCATTCCCCATCATTCTTTTGTATCTCGGTTCAGTTTGTATAGCGTAGGGTGTTGGAGGCATATATCCAAACTTCTTTTGCTTATAAAGTAGTTTTTTAACTGCGCGAACGTGATCGTTTATATTACTCTTATGGATACTGTAGTAAGGATGATCTTCTTCACTAGAATTCGGTAGTTCACGCACACTAAACTTCTTTTTCTTACGGCCCCTCCGTTCCATCTTTTTTCCTCGTCTTCGTGAGCCGTAAACAAGTTTTTCTATATTTCTATCCATTGTAAAATCAGGCAAATCTTTAACATTAGAACCTGTGGATTGCTGGCCTTGCATGTATATATTCCATCGGTCATCTTCACCATGAAAACCTCCATCTTGTCGCCTACCCTTTTCAATATCAAAATAGTAATCATTATCAAAATATTTATTATGATTTGCCCCTATTTCTCCTAGGTTTGGAGTCATTCTGTAAATATGTTCACGGGGGCTAGGCGCTATTTTTCCTGATGGATATTTATACTTTTTTTTGCCTTTAGATCTCAGGTCTATTTCAAAGCCATTCCGTGTAAACAGTTCTTCATTCAATGCATCGTTATTATTACCTATCTCTATTTCTAAGTCTTCATTATCATTCGGTCCTAAGTTATTATGAGGATTATAATATGCGTTGTATGGTGCAAAATTGTATATAGGTATGTAATAAGGTTGTTCATATAGCGTTGAATCTGCCTGTTGTATGTACGTTGGTTTGTCGTCAGCTGAAAATATTTATAGACTATCATAAACTTGTCTTTGTATGTATAACAGTTATATACTTAACATAGCTAAGCAGTGATAGCCTAGTGGTTAAGAAACTCGGCCTCTCGATCGAGGGGTCCGAGGTTCAAATCCCAGGCACGTACCTCTGATTTTTCAAAATTATGTGCGTATTAGAAATTAATTATCACCTGCTTAAACGGCGAAGGAAAACATCGTGAGGAAACCTTCATACCTGAGAGATTTATAAAAAAAAATATCAAAGGTATGTGAAGTTCACCAATACGCACTTGGCCAGCGCGGTGGACTATGGCCTAATCCTTATCATTCTGAGAGGCGACCCGTGCCCAGCAGTGGGACAATAATAGGTCGATGATGATGACTTAATATAGTTTTATTCCACACGTAAAAAGTTGATGTTTTGCTATTTTAAGATGGTAGAACACTGGTTCGACTCCGGTAGCACTACTGCCAAACCTATGCCTGACTTATAACAGCAGTGTTTAAACGCTGCCATATTCTGCTGTGAAGGGTGTGGTAAGAGACACATTTATCCGAGGCAATCCAAACTAAACCTCAGGTTTAGTGACACATCTGTGGCCGCCTAAGGTAGGAATCTAATCTTATTTGGTATTGATTACACATGTCCATTAGAGGCATGTACTTACCATCATTTGGGCTGTATTCTAGTTGGCTACTTTAATTCTATAAAAAAATAGTTTGAGCTAAACACAGTGCAACGCATGTCTTACTTCACATTAGGAATTAGGAAGTTGAAAGGTGTGGTAAAGGGGATATGCTTTTCCGAAGAGTTCCAGCTTAGTCGTCAGGGGTTGCGGCGCATTTGTGGCCGACTTCTGGTAGGAATATCCTATCTGGGATTGATTACAGATGTCCATGGGCGGAAGTCATTTACCATCAGATGGACTGCATGCTCGTCTACTACTCTTATATTATAAAAATAAATAAATCATCACTGTGAAATTTCTACATACCTATTTCATACACAAAGTATTGATTCTTATGACCATTTTGCCCTTGATTTTCTTTAGACGGCTCAATTTCTTCAATCGTATAATCTTCTGAAAGTATTTTTAACTTTTTACGATAATATCTCTTTGGTTTTTCATTTTCTGTATTTCCACTTATCATACCTTTATTATGTTTTTTAATTGGATTCTTTGTTAAACCTTCAATGGTTGTTGTGCTTTCATCTTTCTCAGAATTTTGAATATTATCTGAATCAGACATAGTGCTAAGGTCTGTAGTTAAAGGCATAACGTTATACTGATCAGTAACTTCAGTATCAATTTCTTTTGAACGAATATTTAGATTTTTTGAATACCTATCAGTTTTAACAGAACTTTCAGTATTTATGGAATCATTAAACTTTGTGTTTTCTTCGCTAATGTCTGTAACTGGATTTATAGTCGTGACGTCATCACTAACTTTCGCAGTCTCTATTTCTATTTTAGTTGTTTCCTCCTCACTGTCAATCGTAGACTGTTCTTTTGATACTTGAAAATTACTGTCATCTGTTTGAATCGTTTTTGCTTCTACAGTACTAGTTATATCCATCACTGTCTCTCCTTCAGTATTTGGGAGTGGTGTAGACAAATCTTCTGTCCCATCAGTATCTTTATTTTGATCTGGTCGTGGTATATCTTCAACACTACTGTTAGGTTTATATTCATTAGAATTTGATTTAGTTTCTTCAGTTTTTGAATTATTAAACTGTTGATCAAAAGTTTCCGACATTTTTTCATCCTTTTGTTCGTGACTCTCATTGAAGGAAACACTTCTATACGTCGTCGTTTCATCTTGTTTATTATTTTCATCATAAACTACTTGTACTGGTATAACACTGTACGAATTGCCATTGTTAGTGTCCATATTATCATTCAAATTTTGACCTTGATCTAATCTTCTATCAGGGTTTAATGTTTTCTCATCGCGCAATGTTAAATCTATATGTGGTTTCTCACGATTCTCATAATCATATTTTGAACTTCTATCATCATTAGAATTAGGGTCCTCATTGATATCATCTTTGGCCTTTTCACTTATCTCTCGTTTTTCATTTCTAAGATTATCAGACTCTTCTTTAAGTATATCTTGGACATACGCCTCATGAGCGTTAAGCTGGTCATCCGTTACGTCTGCGTGGGATTCCTCTGGAGAATCCTGACTCTGTATCTCTTCTAGAATCCTTCTTGCTATCCGATTGAGGAACTCCTGCTTCTCCGCTTCTGGTAACAGATCTATATACTTAGCTTCTTCACTATCAAATGCCATGGCTTCAAAAATGCACAAAAATAAGAATATTCTGTACATTATGAGGTTTATTCTAAGTCATGGTCAGCCGCCATGAGTTCACCATTAATTTGTACATCAGCTATTGATTGGAGAGTCGTATTTTCTGTTTTAATTGCGCGTGTCAAACCATAATTGGATATGCTGATAAGGGGAAGGTGTAATGAAACGATTGAATGGAGGAATGACTAATAGAATATTCAATGCAATTTTGAAAAATGTCTTTAAGCGAGACTACTTGATATGGTATATTAATGTTATTATCTTTTTTAATTAATTTTGGATCGAAAAGGCGTTTAATTATTAAATCACATGAAATGGCAGTGATTTGTGTAGATCATAGTGAAAGTACATCGGGTGGTGTGAAGTAGGATGGGTGACCACTAGTGGCTAAATTTGCTTTGTCGTTTATCTTTAGATAGCTGTCATTTTACATTATCAGAACCTTTATACACGTCTTGAAAACATCTGACACAGATAAGTCATAGGTTAAGAGATTAGATAATGATGGACTATGTTCCAAGTCATCTTAAGGTAACCTGAACTCCCCGAATTCTAATGCAAATAATTATAGTTTAAATACTAAAAACTACGCTAAAATCGCACAAGGAAAATCGTTAATCCTGATTCCTGACGATCCTAATGATGAGAATGGGATAAAATTATTAAAATCGTGTATTGTCATCGATTCTTGATGACTGTTCAAAATTTTAAATTAATCGGACCGTTCAAAGTGGGTAAAAATTGGGTTCAAAGATTCCGTTACATACATACATACATTACAAGGTCATACTAATAATGGCGTAGAAATGAAATTACGGGTCAATAAAATAAAACACGATAATAAAGCACGCCACACATTTATTGTTTGCAATCCGCCTTAATCTAATGAATACAATAAAATATTTACAGTACAGTATAACTAGTATTGCTTCACATTAGAGTACGATATTCTTTTTGAACATTATAGAACACAAGAACAATGTGTCCCCCTTATGTGTTAAAACAAAGAAGTGGAGTGTCAGAGGACGCTACCTCATTATACGATTATTTAGCAGTTTAAGTTAGCGTAGAATTACTCATTAGTCTTAAATTAGGCTAGATCGTAATTAATATAAAGTACCTATTACTCACTTGGTACTTTATTAAAAAAATGTTTTTGTATACTTATATTAATAAATGCGAAAGAGATGCTCTGTTTGTTACGCTCTCACGCCTAAACCACTGAACCGATTTTGATAAAATATATTATTCAGATAGTTTAGGTACTGAAGAAGAACATAGGCTATTTATTCAAAAACCAACGTTTAAAGGGAAGAAGTAGAGTTGAAATACTGTGTAAATGTCCTATATTTTTGAGGTTACAAATATAAAAATTTAAAGTATATAATACTTCAGGAATAGCATCTTCAGGCGCTTCTGCGTGACCTCAGGTAGGAATACTAATCCTACCCTGGTTTGATTACAGATGTCCATGCGGCAGTAGCCACTTACCATCAGGTGGATAGCACGCTCGTCTGCTACTCCTATATTATAAAAAAAAAGTTCTCTTAGACCTGCTACATCCCAAGTCTAACTTTAAAACTACATAATCGTGCAAAGTTCAAAATCATAAGCTTAATATAGATCTCATATTTAACATGCATATTCTAAGATCATCAAATATGGCAGTTTCTCACTCAATATGGCATTCGCAAGCTCTTAAACATAAATCTTTAATCTACAATCGACTGTCACTTTTAAATTTAATCGCTCCTCTGTATTGCCTTCCCGTTCTCATACTCCTCTCTCCTGCTATCCTAGTATTAAGCATCGCTTCATCTGTTTCTAAAACAACTGGTACGTTCATCTCACTCGCACTTATTACCACTGGTATAGCTTCCTCTCTCTCTGGCATTGGTTTGATATCTGTTCTGTCATCAAGATTGATTTTGTCCCACGATATAACTCCAACGTCATTGTTTTCGTCAATTTCTTCCGTGTTTTCGAAATTGACGTCTTGACTTTCAACTATTTCGTCATTGATAACTTCCATTTGTTCCATAGCTTCCTTCATTAGTTCTTCAACTATTATATTCTGTTTCTTATTCCCTGGTCGTCTTTGGTTCTTGACAGGAAACCGTTCAACGTGTCTATTGGGTGCTTGGTTCGTGTTTTCTGCTTTCTCGCCATCAGATTCATCAATTTTGCCGATTTCAAGGTTTAGGTCATAGTAGAGAGACGAGTCTTCGCACGGAATAGATTCTCGGGGTCTGGTGCAGACGAGGACCTCCTGAAATTACGTTTTTATATTAGCTTAACTAAGAATGAGTACAGTCCATCAGATGGTGAAGTCGCTGTCGTAGAGACATCAGTACCCCTAGTATGACTTTTTACGTTTTGACAAAAAACACTGTTTTTATTTACGTATTTCCCATATATTTCTAACCAGTTCTGATACAGTCCGCTAAGGGCGCTGATTGGAAATGTATGGGCAAATACGTAAACAAATACAAAAACAGGGATTTTTGTAAAAACGTAAAAAATCCTACTAAGGGTACGGCTTATGATAAAAACACTCTTATCTAGTTATGCAACGTTGTGTAAAAATTAAAATCAATTCTTCAATTACTTTTCGAGTTTTGTGGAGACAAACGAAAAGTCGGTACATTTTTCTATTTTATTTGATTGAATTAGCAACCGAGCATAATGGCCATCTGAAGGTTCATGCCGTGGACATCTGTAACCAACTATATAAAAGTTTCCACCAGAAGCCGATCACAAAAACAGGTTCTACCAGAAGACCATCGTAGATGCATTGCGTAGAGGACTAAAATAGTCGCCTACGTAACTCATTCGTCTAATCTTCTCTTCTCTTCTAAGCCACTAACCTGATTAAACACAGTCTCCTTCGGGCAGATAAAACTCCATTTATAAGTGGTGTTACGTCCTCTAGCTCCTTTGGAGGTCAGGCAGACGTGGAAAATCTGGCAGTCGTTGTCAACATCAGCATAATATCCATACGTGCGGTTCTCGCAACTGAAACACAAAGTGGTGTTGAATCACGAAATGATTAATATAAAGAGTAAATTGACCACAAAGCGTTTTACCACCTTCCCGAAGAACCTTTATGAAGAATACTGCATCACGTGACTCAAAATGGGTTTATCTAACTGCATTTTTTTTATAATATAGGAGTAGCAGACGAGCATGTTATCCACCTGATGGTAAGTGGCTACCGCCGCCCATGGACATCTGTAATCAGCCCCAGATAGGATTAGATATTCCTACCTGAGGTCGGCCACAGATGCGCCTGAGGACTAAGCTGGAACGCGTCGGAAAAGTCTGTCTCCTTTACCACACCCTTCAAAACGGAACACAGCAGCGCCTAACACTGCTGTTATTAGGCCGAAATAAGTGTGGCGGTGGTGCCGCCGGAGTCGAACCAGCGCCGGAGTCGAACGTAACAGCTTAAACGCATTTTAAGATATGAGGAGTCGTTGGATTCCTATATTGTGGAAGTGATATAGAGTACTTTTTATTTTTATAATATGTAATTATACTTTACAGTAAAATGAGGCTTTACAAAAAGGTGCTATAAAGCTCTCTTTCAAAGCCGGCGATGCATTGGCGGCTCCTCAGGTATTGCAAATGTTCATAGGCGATATGGACTAGGTACTTTCCATCAGGTAGCACGTCTGCTTTATCGTTAGGCTCAAATATATGTAAAAAATGTTAGGTACAATTGGAAAGACATCGACCGGAGTGTAATTAAAATGCTTATCTTACCTAAATGTATCGGTAATATTTTCTCTAATAGATGTAGCATTCGCCGGTAAATTCAATGTGTCTGCTTTGGTTTGATTTACCATTTCCTGTGAATTAGAAAAATAACATTAAGAACTTGTAATAGTTAATGTAGAGAGACTAACGACACTTGAGTGTTTGTCCACCGCCGCCGTCACCGGACCGTCACGGAGAACGAGATGACGGCGCCGAAATAGCGGCACATACATTTATTTTTGAAATCAAATCAAATTTATATTGTAAAATGCATCATATACATATTTTATCAATTATAATACTATGCATTTTGTCATCACTGACGTACAAAATTGTTATAAAATTACAGGATCAATTATTGTTATTTAAATATAAAATAATACACACAAATATCATAATTAATAAATTAGAATTGATTATAATTATAATGTCAAGACTTTTCGCCGTTCATACAAAAATAAAATTTCAATTTAATATAACTTAATATTAGATACTGAATAAAATAATCATTTTATGTCAAGAAATTCTTGCACATTGTAAAAATATTTGTCAATTAGCCACAATCTTAGTTTATGTTTGAATTTTGTTAGTGGCAAGTCTTTTATGTCCGTAGGAATAGCATTGAATATTCTTCCAAACATAGCGACACAATTTCGGTGATAGAAAGCTGTTCTAGGTTTTCTAGGAAGTACTAATCGGTCTGGATTTCTAGAGTTCCTAGGGTATATATCACTTGCCTTTACAAATACATTTTGATTAGCTCTAGTAAAGCATGCTACTTCCAAAATATACATACAGGGTAAAGTAAGGAGTCCTAGTTTTCTAAAAAGTGGTCTACATAATTTACTATAGCCGCGTGTCCACCGCACGTCCGTCACTTCATATTAAAATTGGCTCGAAATGATCTCGGTGACGGTCCGGTGACGGCGGAGGTGGACAAACGCCCTTAAAGGCTTTCTAGCTTGTGCCTTAGATAACAAAGTACCCTGAACTTCGTAGAATAATAAGTGGTGAATTAAGGGAGGGAATCGCAAGTCTACACCCCCAAATAAGACATCTAATTCGCAAACAAGTGTTGTTACGCAACAAGAAAGTAGCATACATTTTGAAATAGGACAACCAATCTCCTCAAAATCTAAAAATATTGATTAACGTAAGTCAAGTGACGTTTTATGGGACGACACTTTTTAGAAGGGCCCTTTTTCACCGAATTTTGACTACATCACATACATCTACTAACTGTAGGTCCAAAAACTCAAGGTTAAGGTACAAAAATAGAATTTTCGCGACGGATATACAAAAAACAAGAATTCAAAATGGCGGACAGGAAACAATGCTCAGATTAACAATGATCTGTATCTGTCCGGAATATTTATTAGAATAAAGGTATTTACAAGTTAAAAAGATGTCACACTGACAGACAGACAGACAGACAATGTTTCACTTTGTGTGTTTATATTAAAAACTTTGAATATAAACTCGTAGAACACTTCGGTAGGAATTACGATCGACACTCCTATTTCCTTCTAGTAATAGCAGTGAAGCGCTGGTGTTCTGATTTCGAGGGTATTCTTTTTTTATAATACAGGAGTAGCAGAATAGCATGCAGTCCACATGTTGGTAAGTGGCTTCTGCTACCCATGGACATCTATAATCAACCCCAGATAAGATTAGATTCCTACCAGAGGTCGACCACCGATTTGCCGCCACTCCCGAATCCGAGGACTAAACTGGAATGGCTTGAAAAATTATGTCTTCACGAGCTTTTGCCCGCGACTTCGCTCGCGTTACGAAGTAATATTTTCATCCCCTATTTTATCCCCTTGGGGGCAGAATTGATCAAAATCCTTTCTTAGCGGATGCCTACGTCATAACATCTACCTGCATGCCAAATTTCAGCCCGATCCGTCCAGTGGTTTGGGCTGTGCGTTGATAGATCACTATGTCAGTCAGTCGCCTTTGAGTTATATATATTTAGATGACTACACGCTTCAAACCACAACATAGCAGCGCTTAACACTGCTGTTAGGCAGAAATAGCTGGGGCGGTGGTACCAACGGAGTCGAACTAAGAGTTCTATCATCTTTAAATCTGTAATTTACTTCAAATAGACTTTCTTCTATTGGAGACAGCCACTCACCATCACATGAACTGCATTCGCTACTTTAATTTCCAAAAAAAAAAATGAAAAAAATAACTCACCCTTAACATTTTCATAACAGCCCCTGTTCTAGCCCCTCTGTCAATTGGATCGGCGTATGCGCATGTTATTATTATTAGAAACAATATACTTCTTATTGACTGCATTGTGGTTTAATTATTTAAATCTGAAACAATATATTAAATACATCTTATATATAAAATTTTCGTGTTACAATGTTAGTTACCGTACTCCTCCGAAACGGCTTTACTGATTTTCACCAAATTTTATATGCATATTCAGTAGGTCTGAGAATCGGCTACTATCTATTTTTCATACCCCTAAGTGTGTGATTGTTAACCCTTAATATTATTTTATTTACATAGCAAGACATCGTTCGCCGGGTCAGCTAGATTTTATTTAAGATTACGATATTACAAAAGTAAACTATATTTTTTGTAGCAACCCATTACTGTCCCACTGCTGGGCACGGATCTCCTGTAAGAGTGAAAGGGATTTAAGCCATAGTCCACCGCGCTGGCCAAGTCAGAATTGGTAGACTTCACACGCCTTTGAGAACTATTTTTTAATTCTCAGACGTGTAAATTTACGTTTTTCTTTCACCGTGAAAACAAGTAATAAACAAGTGATAATTCATTTCTTGGCGCACAGAAATTTGAATTTTAAATCTGGGATTAAAACCTCGGAACTCCCGTTTGAGAGGCAAAGTTTTAACCACGAACTATCACTGTCTTCAATTTACCAAATCAATTTCATAAGATTTTTTTGTTATATCTGAGTAAGTATATGATGTTTTATATACTCGTATATTACGTGAACCCACTTAAACGATTTGAAAAGATACTATTTTTTAAGAAAAAAAGATTCTTAACAATTTATAAAAATAATTAATTTTACTGAGTTTAAGAGTTATTTCTTATAGCTACTTATAATCATTAAAAGCGATATTTTTCTTTACTCTAATGCACGTTTTAACGTTTAGGCTAGAAGTTTTCTTATTAAAGTGATAATTATTTTTTAATACGCACATAACTTTGAAATATCTGAGATTACGCACCTAGGTTTTGTACCCGGGACCCCCTCTATTGAACGGCCTTATTTAAGGCTATCACACCTATCAACATAGCCACTACAGATTTTTGTAGAAATTCAAAAATGATTTAGACTACATCTAAAACTACCAAACTAACATCATAAAAATCTAGATATTATTTCACGCAAATCTATAAAACGAGAAATTATTATGAATTGTAACCACATTGCAGCAAATAAAGTTATTTCATTTAATTTCCAAAAATAGTAATTTTATTTTTTGACTAACTTACCATAAACAACTTTTTAATCCAACACTGTCACTTGTAAACATCACAATAAGAATGTGAATATTATAGAATCTGTGCCTTATATAAACTGTGGGGTACAGTGCTCGGAATTGCCAATTAAGTACCGTTAGCAAAAAAAACAGAACGAAATTTTGCAAAAAGTTTTAAAACCTGATATTTCTTTAATGTTTAATGTTAAAAAAGTTTTACAAACCCCTAGGGTAAGTACCGTTAAGTACAAGGTAAGTACCGTTAGCAAAAAATCTGAACTAAAATTTGCAAAACGAATTGGATATTTAAAGTTCGTTATAATCTATATATTGATTAAACGCTCCGTCACCTTATGAAATTCGAAAAAAAATTGTTAAACAAAAATCTAGATACTTGATAGTTCTTGATAGATCTTGATAGATCTAGATTCTTGATAGATCTAGATAGTTGGCTTTTTTATTTCATATATTTATCCTTTAGTTACCTTCTACAATAGGTCCAATATCATGGTACAATGGAATTCCTTATGGGGTATTCTCAAACGTGGACAAGAAAAAATAATAAATAAATAAAATTAAAAAAAATCTACATTTAGGTTATTATTATTATTACTTATTTCCCTAAACCAATCTCTAGACACGACTTCTAGATTTAGACTTCTGAAATCTATTGAAAATATCATAATCATACTTAAATCAATTTCTGAAAAAAAAAATCTCCAAAAATTTTCAAGAACGTAACGGACATAACGGAACATAATGGGAAACGGTTTTCAGTGTAAAATCAATTTGGAAATATTTAGTTTTTTTTTTTTTTGCTATCTCTACTTCTGTACTAAGATGTGATCAGCACTACAAGTAGATACTGTTAAGTTTTGGGATTTTGTAGATGCTCTGCTACGCTAATAGTATAGTCTGTTACACTCAAAAATACTGAAAAAACTTAACTTTTGAAATTAATACAGTACCCTTAATATTAGTTTTAAGTTTTTACAAAAATGTCTGTTTTTGTATTTGTTTATATTTCCCATACATTTTCAATCAGTTCTGATACGTTCCGCTAGGAGCTGATTGGAAATGTATGGGCAAATACGTAAACAAATACAAAAACAGTCATTATTGTATAAACGTAAAAACTCATACTAAGGGTACTCTCTGAGGCCTTTTTACTAAAATAAAACGCTATCTCCACTCACAGCTCCACACTATGCTATGGACACACAGAGACATAAGCACCCAGACCCAGAAACCTAAATACAACATTTACATATTGTCTGCATGGCCGGGGATCGAACCCGGGATCGAGCGCGTCAGACCAGTATGGTGAACGCTTCGCCACGCATTCGTCGAAATAGCAATGAGTATTGGTAAGTAGACATAACCGTATGAACATAATTAATCCCAGATTGGATTGGAGTCCTACCTAAGATTAGGTATAGATCCATTGCGGTCCCTAATGAGTAAGGAATGCCTCATTTAATGATCTCTCACGAAATTTACCTTGGAATTGATTAGTAAATTGACGAAAGTGCTATTCGGCAAAAATATAGGCCCGGCATGTATATAGGAATATAGGCATAGATAATATAGGCATATAGGCATAGACAACGAAAGCTCGTGGGGATCTGCACCGATCTATAATTCCGATGAAGGTGCTAAAACCCTTTGTGGTTTGTCTCCGGCGGTAACAGCAGTGTTAAACGCTGCTGTGTTCCGGTTTGAAGGGTGTGGTAAGGGTGACATACTTTTCCGAGGCGTTCCAGCTTAGTCCTCAGGGATAACGGCGCATCAATGGCCGAACTCAGGTCCTACATCAATCTATAATACAATCTACAAAATACAGGTACAACATCTGATCCTATCTGGGGTTGATTACAGATGTACATGAGCGGCAGTAGCCACCTACCATCAGGTGGACTGCATGCTCCTCTGCCACTACTGTATTATAAAAAAACTGACTTCATAATGGACCACCACATACAGCCGACAACACAAATACTTGAAATACAATCACGATTGTTTAGGCAATCGATAGAATTCACAAATTATCTGGTAATTAGAAACAAAATCACGTTTTACTTGTCACTTGCTGTAATCATTTTTATTCGCAAAGAGGTAATGACCTCTGGAACAAAATGGAATGGAGTCGCTTGTGTTATTTAATTATCGCGATTTATTTTTGTAAGAAGCTTTTTTGTGGGTGCCATGAACACACACAAAGAATACATAAACACCCAGACCCTTTTTTTTTGTTGACGAGGGGGAAACCTTCAAAAGGTACCCGACGCCATGGGAGTGACGCCGGGTTATGTGGGATTTTTACCGCACTAAAACCCCCCCCGGTGGCCGTCTTCAGCGTTTGGTGGAGAACTCCGGGATCTCTAACGGAACACAACCGGAGTCCTCCTAACGCGATGCCCTTTTATCGGGCTCTGCCCTGGGGGGAGCAATTTACGCTCCTCTCACATCCCCTGGTGATTACAGCGATATGCGACCACACATACCGCTGTCCTTTCCGGGGTCGCTTGCTGGACGGTTTGAGCTCCCACTCTTGCCGCCCGCAACCCCGGAAGCCCCCTTTTAGTCGCCTCTTACGACAGGCAAGGGATACCGTAGCCAGCTCAGGTGATTTCTTTCATCTGGTCCCGGTACTACAGGGACAAAACACCCAGACCCAGGACAGATATTTAATTTAGGTATACCTACGTCTGGTTCGGGGATCGAATCCGATATCCTCTGCGGTACCAAACCAGTATGGTAGCCAATCCTGAAATGATTTCTAATACGCGCCTAACTTTAAAAAATTAGAAGTATACATACTTATGGCTGAGATTTCAACCCCAAACTCTTAGTATGAGAGGTCAAAATTAGCACCACTAAACTATCTATACTTACTGTAAATATTACTATTACTTTCTGTAAATAATAGCAATATTACTTCCTGAAAAAAAATTTGTCATAGATCAAAATCCGTTAGCAAGGAGTTCCCGGTTCGATCCTCATTCAAGCACCCCCGGCTAAGTCCGAAAAAAATAAAAAATAATACACAATCCCACTTTAAAAACCCTAGCATAAGTAGGTAAAATATTTTTATAATTAATTCCTCTCTTTGCCATTTTTATTCCAGATAAAACATCATAATAGTCTTACCGACTGTACCTCAAACATTAGAGATTTTTTGCTATTTTATATTTTAGGGCACCGTAGCCATATTGAAATAAAACTTAACGGTTCTAGAACCCTTTGGGGTTCGACTCCGGCGGCACCACCGCCACACCTATTTCTGCCTAATAATAGCAGTATTAGCGCTGCTGTGTTCTGGTTTGGAAGGTGAGGTAAGGGAGACATACTCATTCGCGGCGTTCCAACTTACTCCACAAAGATAGTGGCGCATCTGAGACCGACCTTATGTAGGAATCTATTCTTATCTTGCGTTGATTACAGATGTCCATGGGCGGCAGTAGCCACTTATCATCATGTGAACTGCATGCTCGTCTGCTACTCCTATATTATAAAAAAATCTGACGAAAGCGTAATGGATTAAGCTGGAATGCCTCAGATAAGTATGTCCCCTACCACTTCCTTCAAACCAGAACACAGCAGCGTTTCTACTGTTATTAGGCAGAAATAGATGTGATGGTGGTGTCACCGGAGTCGAACCACAAAGGATTCTACCTTCAAACATCTTCTACCACCTTCGTGCGATGTCTGTACATGCAAAACAATTTAACACAGCTAATGTTACACGCTACAGAACCCATTACATTTTTATCAAATTCACAACATATTTCATTCTAATCACGTGTAACGCGAAAATTTCGGGTCAGTTTAACAGTTAGCGACCTTAGTCCTGTTAGGATTAAGGTATTTTGGTTTCACAGAAATAAAAATGGTCAAAAGTTATGTGATCTGAATTTGGCGTGTGACATACTTTTTGGGGCTGACTCATCTGTTTCAGTTACTGATCTGTCGTCTCTGTGACACTACTGGGCACTGGTCTGCTCTCAGAGTGAGAAGGATTAGGCCATAGTCCACCGCGCTGGACATGTGCGTATTGGTAGACTTCATCTTTGAGTTTTTTATAAAATTCTTAGGTGTGTAAGTTTCATCACGAAGATTTTCTTTATCGTTTAAGCAAGTAATTAGTAATTTCTAATACTTGGAAATATCAGAGGGACTTGTATGGGGTTTGAACCTTGAACCCCCGGATTAAGAGGCCGTGTACCACTAAACTACCAAGTGTTAGATTCTACCTGAGTTTAATTACAGATACCTTTAGTGTCAGTAACTATTTACCAGTTGGACTGCATGCTCGTTTCAAAATCTTTTTTTTTATTCTATTATTATTATTTATAATAAAGGAGTAGCAATCGAGCATGCAGACCATCTGTTGGTCCTAAATCAACCCCAGATAGGTTTAGATATTCCTACCTGAGGTCTACCCCAGATGAGCCGCTACCTCCGACGTCTAAGCTGGAACGCCTCGGAAAAGTATATTTTCGTTACCACAAGCTTCAATCCAGAACACAGCAGCGTTTAACACTGCTGTTATTCGGGAGAAATAGGTTTGGGGTAAGCACATTTACTGATGATTCTTTCTACATGATACATTTCTTTCTACTCCCGCTCCTTTTCATGCAGTTAGACTATGGAATTCACTACCGCCCCATATTCGTCTTTCCAACAGTATTTCTTTGTTCAAAAGAAGAGTAAAAGAGCACTACTTATCACTGTCATAATTAAGTATATATTTGTATGTATATATTGTCATATGTATATATTATGTGTATATAATTGTATATATGTATATGTATATGATATCTATCCTACCTATCTATTTTGTGCACACTTTATTTGCCTTTCATACAAATTTTCTGACCATAGGGGCTGCTGGAAGAAATTCCAGGTTGGAATAAGTAGTCCTTTGTACTACATTTCTTTTTAATGCTCTATTTCTTTGTTATGTTCTGTGTACACAAATTTGTAAATAAATAAAAAATGATGTCCGATGGATAGTTTTACAATAGACCACACAGCATATTATCTAATATCAGCTAAACAACATTATAATAATGATCTATGCATCGTACTAACGCTATACGTCGCTACGCGTGACTCAAATAAAAACAAGAAGGTACGGTACCATACCGGTGTGACGTGCAGACCCGGGTTCGATCCCTGGTCGGGCAGATAAACGATTAAGAGATATGTTCTGGGTCTGGGTGTTTGTGTGTGTCCATGGCACCCACGGAGCAGGGAATCCTAGTCTGGGGCTGTGAGTGTAGAAGGTCTTAAATTTAGTAGCATTAGTGTATTATTATTAAGGTAGAACCGTCTGTGGTTCGACTCCGGCACCACCGCCACACCTATTTCTGTAATAACAGCAGTGTTGTGCTGCTGTGTTCTGGTTTGAAGGGTGTCGTAAGGAAGATATACTTGATTTTAGACTAAAATTATCGCGGAATTGAGACATTTTATTATGTAACGGGTACTCACGATATGCGTTTTTTATCATCGATATTTCAACCCGTTGCATGGATCGTGGTCACGGCGAAACTCCGGTTACGTAAGCAACTCCGGTAAAAAATGCATATCGTGAGTACCCGTTACATAATACAAGATATACTTATCCAAAGCGTTCCAACTTCGTAAGGTAGGAGTCTCATTTTACCTGCAGTGGATTACAGAGGTTAATTGTATCAGGCGTTACTTTGCGGAAATCCATGCTATTAAGTTAAGATTAAAACTACTTCGCAACAATCCGCTACAAATATGTATGATGGTATATTTTTTTTTTTCATTTTTTTTTTTTTTTTTATTTTAACTACATACTGCATACTGCATGGTTTAAAATATATACCATCATACATATTTGTAGCGGATTGTTGCGAAGTAGTTTTAATCTTAACTTGATTACAGAGGTCCTTGGGATTATAGAAGTAACCACTTACCATCAGGCAGACTACACGCCTGTTTGTATGCTTGCATGCATGCTGTAATGAAACAAGAATTATTAGAAATTCGCAAGTCAACACTAAGTATGTTTGATGGTATCATGGTTTTTCAGAGTTCTATCCCACTACTGGACAAGAATCTACTCTTATACTTCTTTTACTAACTTCTTTTTTTTTCAGATTTCTCAAAAGTTTCCTCACAATATTTTGCCTTACTTTTTAAGCAAGTTAATTAATGTCTAATACGCACATAATTTGAAAATGGGATGTCGATCTTTATTTTAAAAAAAATATAGTCTAAACTTTCTTTAGTTCTTAGATCTATCCCCTGATAGTACTTAGTACTTAGATAATAGATCTAGTACTTAATATTAAGTTACTAGATCTAAGTAAATAAAATATCTGGGACGCTAAAACTAGAAAGGAAATGATAAAAATAGTTGATAAAACACAACAGTACTCAGCGACAGACAGACATGATAAAATACTTGTTCAAATCTTCTACGAAATCTAAAAGTAAATTGGCGTCTCCTGTCTTTGAACTTAGTCAAAGTTTGGACTTATTTTAATACATTTTAAGTGGAGTGACATAATATAGGGCTGCAGAGTTGCTATACTGAGAGCATAGATTAGTAAAGATTACTCACTCCTTACAAGAAAATGTACCCAGTTTTGAGAATTAAAATAGTTGCGTAAAAAAGTTTTGCCACGTCTCCGTTCTCAAATGTCCCTAAAATATTTGAAATAATTATTTATTTATTACGCAAATTACGCAGTATTCGTTATTTATTCGTAAATTTTCTCTAAAAATGTTTTTATTTGTCAAGAATTCAAAAAAATAACTTACTAATAAGCCGTTTGTGGCTTAATTCAATTTCAAGGCGGCGAAGTATCTTTACTAATCTATGAGTGGGAGTTTTAAAGACAGTTTTGTGCCCAGCTGTGGGACATAAAATGCATTGTAATCACCACAATTTTACCAAATGCGAGGCGAACGGTAGTACGAACGTTTCCGTACCACCAAATTCTCATTTATTTTTTATTTTTAGTATTCGATATCATAGAAGCCATAGAAGTAATTTCATTGTAAAAATTTGAACTGTCTACCTATTACAGTTCAATAAATAAAGCGAAAAACGTCAAAAAATATCAGTTTTATGTATGGCGACCCCTATTTGTTCTCAATCTTTTTTTTTTTTAATTTAGTATTTCTTGTTATAACGACCACCGATAACGGTGTGAATTTTTTACAGAATATGTATAAACATACTCTGTAAAAACTTCATAAAAAAATCAAGTGTCTATCTATTACGATTCAAGAGATAAAAGTCCTGTGACAGACGGACAGACGCACAGCGGAGACTTAGTAATAGAGTTCCGTTTTTCCCTTTAGTTACAGAACCTTAAAATACTATACTGACATTATAAATTAAGTCACATTGTAATTTCATTGCGCGACTATTCATAACCAGTAGGATAATATATCTATGTTCATAACTATCAATAGATGTCCCTACGTTGCCGCCATAATCGAACCACAGATAAAACAAACTAAATTCTTAGCCTAAAAAGGTAGATGAGTAATAAAATAAGGATGTATTGTAAATGTACAACGTAGTATAAAAACAATTTGGATTCCTTTCGAATAGTTATCTATGAACACATCTAGAATATAAATGACTTCTTGAAGTAATGCCATCGACCTAGGCAGTTTACGTAACTCAGCCAATAACCTCATGTTTTCATTGAAAATCTATTTATTGCTAGTTTTAGATAATATTTCACCACAAAAATACTTTTCCACAATTATTATTTCAACATAAAAAAGTTGTAATTACTGGCTGAATAAATGGCATTATTATGCATGTTATGCAAGTATTTTAAGAAAAAATACAAGTGTTGCTATATCATACATAAATAAAAGTGCCATTTTTTTGGCATCAGATATTAAAATAAATACACATAATTTTTATTTATTTTTCAGGTATTTTCATTCTTTAATTTTAAAATGGATTTTGTAAGGTCGATATACTTTCAAAACATAGGAACTTATGAGACGGTCCGTTTTAGCTCATCTATGTTATTATGTGAAAGTTTTATTTCACAGAATATAGTAAAAACTTCACGCTATATAAACAGCAAGCATTTAAAAAATAAATAACTATATTTACCCTCAACTTATTTTCAAAGTTAACAGAATAAAAGTCAATCTTAAAGAAAGAAAGTATTATTCTAAGTAGAACGATGATTGTACAACACCTATGATAATTGAGACACTTATCTATCTATACCTATATCTTATCTAAATAGATTTGCATTTTAAATTACTTTTGGCTCCATTTCAAGGTCTAATTTTGACGCTAAAATCTTCATTCGCGTCCTTGAATAGATCGTTCACCTTGACCTATGTAATATGTATATATCATTTCATTATATAATATAATAACAATAATTCTTCATGAAGAGAGCAGTAATAGCCTTGTGGTTAAGAAATTCAGCCTCTAACCGAGGGATCCGAAGCTCAATTCCAGGCATGCACCTTTGATTTTTCAAATTTATATGCATATTGTAAATTAATTATCACTTGCGTAAACGGTGAATGAAAACTTCGTCAGGGAAACCTGCATAATCATAAAAAAAGGTTTTCAAAGTGGAGTCTACTAATTCCTACTTCGCCAGCGCGGTAGACTATGGCCTAATCCTTCTCATTCTGAAAGACCCGTGCCCAGCAGTGGGACAGTAACGGGTATGATGATGAATTCTTCATTTACTTTATAATATATTTTTAAATAAAAGTAAGTCCCTAGAACCTCCCTTTAAGCTTGTAGTTGGAGCCTCCAATCTTTGATTATAATTGATATATTTGAAATTATAGTTTCTTTGGCTGGTTATGAAAATCTAATGAGTGTGAATTGTTCTAAACAAAACAAAAGTTGCACGCTGGTCCACATGATGAAGTTAACGGTAAATTTTCGACATTCCATTACAGATGGCGTTATTAGTTCTATATTTTAATATTTTAACAGGATGAAGTTAACGGCGAGGTAAATAATATGTTTATGCCAGTTTTACACATAATATGATAAGAGACGAGAAGCAGAGGTATTCCACTTTATTTGGCGATAAAACGCTCTGTGGATCATCTCCAGCGGCACCACCCCCACACCTATTTCTGCCTCATAACAGCAGTGTTAAGCGCTGCTGTGTTCTGGTTTGAAGGGTGTGGTAAGGGAGACAGACTTTTCCGAGGAATTCCAGCTTAGTCTTTAGGGATAGCGGTGCATCTGTGGCCGTTCTCAGGTAGGAAACTAATCTTATCTGAGTTGATTAAAGAGGTCCATGAGCAGCAGTAGCCACTTATAACCTTGAAACCAAACAGCAGCCCTGCTGTCTATTTCTCAACATCAATATAACTGCAAGCTACGATTCTAGCACCAAAACTTAGCACCAAACCTAAAAATAAGCAAATTTGCGACAACAAATCTCAAAATTCAAATTACTAACCATCTCACGTCCGCTTCAGAAAAACATCTGGTCGGCGAAGCAGATAGTGGGAAATTTATTCAAAACGCGATCAAACTTATGTGTGAACGTGAAGCTTTTTTCAAATCCTCTATCCCTGCATCAGGGTCCTACCACCATCTTTTGAAAACCATCATAGTTCAGGAAAGTTTTATTTCAATATTGCATCAACATTATTTAGTTTCGTACCACGACCTCCTTAAAACAAAATTGTTTTATTCCTGCTGAGTGATGTAAAAGAATTAGTAATTTGTCTATTCCTTATCCAAGAGGAAACGAGACATCAATACTAGATTACTAGTATATATCTTTCTACTGTCTTGATTGTGTTCCGTCATACGCAGTTGAACAAACTTAAACCCTTGTTCATTTTTCGCTTATCCATTGTATAAAACCAACTGAAATTGTCATATTTTGCTTAAAAAAAATTGCTTAAAAAAAATGCTTATTGTAATATTATAAAATCAATACTTTAACTAGGTCGTAGTACGAAGTTTCAATGCATGATCAAAATAATATTGTTTTAAGAGATGGTAGTAGGCCCCCTAGGTAATTTCCAACATTATACACGTCTAGGGCGTCTGTCTGTGCTGTCATGTCAGGTTTATCGACTAGCCCTTAACTAAGTTCCGGGTGTTAAAAGAAAACAAGGTTTTGTATTGTTAAATACTATATTATGTGATACTTGGATATATAAAATCCAGTTACATTTTAAATCCTTACCGAGATTGAAACTTCCCACCCAACAAATCAATTTAATGTTAAATAGTAATTTGAATTGTTTAATTTTTTAATTATTTACTAAACTAAGTCATCATTATTATTATGTGAGGATAGAACGTATCTGGTTTTGCTTAGAGGTATCACCTCGCCATCGTCCGCGGCCCAGTGCTATTAGCGTACCCATGGTCCTGCCAAGGGCCGAGGTATACCGTGGGGTCACGGTATACCTCGTACGTTGGTACGACCGCCACAACTATATTAACGGAAAGCCGTTCTTGAATTTTGGTACAACGATGTGGTTAGGAGTGATGTACATAATATGAGGCAACCATCTCAGGAGTGGTCAACCTATGTGTGATCCACTTCCCCATTCTTCTTCACGGCAGTGATTACTTACCATCAGGTTGATTACAAGTTTGATAGCGACTTGAATAAAAAAAATGTACACTTAGGTTTATTACATTTCCATTTGTAATTCTTAATTCAGCCATAAATTTTTATTATACACTGGTAAACGGTTGTCTGGAAAATTATTACCATTATACATTAAACACCTTTTAGAAGCCTTGATTCGCGATGAAAGAATACATTTTTTTAATCTGCTGTGATCTACGTCTAGATTTAGATCAGAAAAGATCGGTGAGGCTCATTTACACGAGTTGTTTCAATGTAGTTCTATGTGCTTACGAACCGGATATTTTGGCTTCTGATGATCAATAAAAATGACCATTTTCTATTTCCTATATTAAGAAGATGCTAAGTGCTACTTTTTCTTTCCAAAAGAGTTGAAAAAATACCTAATAATCTAACTGATTTATTACATTTACATTTGTTTTAACTTACCAATTAAAATTAAAACTACAAATACAACTTTACTTTGAAAGGTAGAGTTTTTTACAGTTTGAGAACCAACTAAGGCAACATTGATTGTAACCGTGTTTTTAAACATTGCCTTTTTATTTTCTTTATATACTAATCAAATATATAACAAATTATTAAAAACTTTATAATGCAAAAACAACACATAAATTATAATAAATTATTAGTTAAAAAGAAATTACGCAGTGTTGATAATGGCAACACCATCGCGTCCACACGTCATAGACATACGTCAAACCCATTTGATAGCTGCATCTTTTGTTTATCGAAACAAAATTCGTCTAAAACATCCAAATTGGATGTAAACTCACATTATTTGGAATTAAAATAGCAATGTCGGCGGAAGAAGACACGTATTGCCGCCTATGTGCGGACAAAACGCCGAAAATACAGCTAATATCGCCCGACGAAGATGTAGCTATTACTTCAAAGATCGCCACAAAGTTGTTATTCATAAATATTGATATTACTTCTAATTCCCTTCCGAACACAATATGCTTCTCTTGCTTCGATTCTTTGGAGCGTACGTGGTCTTTCCTGCACAATGTACGCGACGCACAAAAAAAATTATCGGAGATATTATCGAAAACAGACGAAACGAAGATCGTCAATCCCAGCGCTGGGAAACCGAACTGGGAGTTAAAGACTGAAGTCAAAGAGGAGTCAGTTGAAAATGAAGACTTATTGAAGGTGCATTATGAAGTGAAGTTGGAGAAACGTGATGATTACCTAGAGTTAGACTTGGATTACGTTGGTTTCAACTCCTCTGACAGTGATGTACCCTTAGGAGAGACAGTGCGTACAAGAGTGAAGCACAAAAAACATAAAAAGAGTTATTCCGACAACATAACGACATGGGATAGTGTTATATGCCGATGTGGTCGTTGTGATGCTCAATGTAAGAACGTAACCGCGCTACAACTCCATTCCCTTCAAATCCACAACCGCTGCTGCATTTTCAAATGTCTTGAATGTAGCAAAAAATTCTTAACTTACAAACCCTTCGTTACACATACCAGAACACACATAAAGGAACTCCGTTATGTGTGTGAGTTCTGCAATAGTGTGTTCAACCGGTCATCACATTTAAAACGACACCGCAACGACGAACACAGTTGTGTTTATTTAACGAAGTGTCGTAACTGTGGCACATCGTTCGATACACCAGATCAGTTAAAAGACCATAAAACCACCTACAGTACGGAACTTAAACGACCGAAACGAGAAAGTAAGGATATTGTATTGAAATGTGAGTTTTGCGACAAGGAATTCAAATCTAAGAGTAACTTACAACAGCATAAATTAGTTCACACGGAACGAAGCAGAGATTTCTCGTGCCATATATGTGGGAAGATGTTTTTCACGAAAGGCACGTTAGGTACACACTTGATGACTCACGAGGAAACGAAGCCCTACAAGTGCGAGTACTGTCCGTTAGCGTTCCGTGCTCGTGGGAATCTGCAGTCACATCTGAGCAGACACTCGGGCACGAAGCCCTTTGTGTGCGAGCAGTGTGGTAAGAGTTTTAGGGTCAAACGTCATTTGAAATCCCACTCCATCGTCCATACAGACCTAATGCCATTCAGTTGTGAGTATTGCGACAAAACCTTTAGGTTTAAGACTCGTTTGAACCTACATTTAAGACAGCATACCGGAGCAAAGCCTTATAAATGTAAATACTGCCAGCGTGACTTTACGAATGGTTCAAACTTTAAAAAGCACATGAAGAGGAGACATGGTATTGATACGTCGAGACAGAAATTTGATAATGTTGTTCTAGATATTAAATGTAATGGGACATCGGAAACTGACGCTTAAGAGTTTGTTAACATAGTGTGTCAGACGATCTGTCACTAGTCTGAGGGGCAACAGACATAGAGCGTTTCAGACGCGTGTCGTGCCAGACGATTTGTGTGGTGAGGGGTCACCATACCGGTCTGAGGTGCAGAGGGTCCTGGGTTCAATCCATACTCGGTAATCGATGTAAACATGATAAATTTAGATCTGTTTATGGGTCTGGGTGTTAATGTATGTGTGTGTATGATACCCACGATATGAATCCTAGTGTGCAGCAATAAATGTAGGAAACTCAAAAGCAATAAGAACTGTTGTGATGTAAGACAAATTGTACACAATATTTTTTCATGACTTTTGCAATAACTTTTCATCATAATTTGATTGCATAAAAGAGCATTTTTATAAAGCAGTAAGAGCAGAAGCGCTGCTGTGTTCTGGTTTAAAAGGTATGGTAAGGGAAACATACTTTCGGGTGCGCTCCAGCTTAGTTCTCAGGGCGCATCTGTGGCCAACCTCAGGTAGGTATTTAATCCTATCTGGGGTTGTTTACAGATGTCCATGGGCAGCAGCCACTTACTATCAGGTGGACTGCATGCTCGTCTGCTACTCCTATATAAAAAAAAATTGCTGGAAAAGTAACACCTTAAATGTTAGTAATGGTTTCTTACCTACATTTTAGACATCTTAATTTGATAAATTATATAAATCCACACATTTATTTTAAATTTATTATTGTATTTAATAAACTCAAATTAAAGCAATTAAAAGTTATTAAATTGTACATAATATATTCATTATTTTATGACAAAAAAGCATTTTTCATAGCTGAGGTCTGTCGATGCAAATAGGAAGTTTTCGACCATTGTAACTCTATTTTCTACTGAAGTATATACATCTAATTCAGATGTGATTACATATTTTAACTACTTATATTATGTTTGAATTATGTTAATAAACCTATATTATATGTAAATTGTATATTATAGATAGACAGATATAATAATAGAAAGTTAGATATAATAATAGAAAAGTCTGATTATAATTGTAATTTAGTGATAATATTAGCTTATTTAAAGGTAGCGGAATCCTTTATGACTCGACTCCGACGGCACCACCGTCACACCTATTTCTGCTTAGCAGTGTAGCGCTGCTGTGTTTTGGTTTGAAGGGTGTGGTAAGGGAGACATACTTTTCTGAAGCGTTCCAGCTTAGTCCTCAGGGGTAGGGACTCATCTATGGCTGACCTCAGGTAGGATATTAATCCTATCAGGGGTTGATTACAGATGTCCATGTGCAGCAGTAGCCACTTACCATCAGGTGAACTGCATGGTCACTCTTCCTTTATGTAAGATTTGTATAAAATTATTATCGATCAGTATTAAATTATATTTTTAACTCCATCACAACTTTGTTTTATCTAAAATATTTATTTTTGTTTTAAGAACATGATAATGTATTATTTAATTTAAAAATTAAGTTATTTTTATTTAAATTTGTATTCAGTAGTTTATATTAAATAATTTTTGTCCCACTGCTGGACACAAGAACCATCAAAAATAAGATTGAACTATATCTGTCATTATATTTTATTTAGTATGTAGTGTAGGTAAATAATTATAATCAAATGTTAATTTTATAGTATTATTAATAATTATCTATTTTAATCTAATTCGAATGTATATAATGTAAATTTGTAAATAATAAGATAGGTACAATATATTTTTACTATCTGAGACTGTTTTTTTATTTACAGAAACTTTATTTCTATGATATTAAGGGTCCTACCATCTGTCCCAACGAATATGTCGCGCCAAAACAAAGGATTTTTTTGACTATTTTGGATTTTTAAAATGTTGATATATTCAGTAATTCATGTTATGAATAGTAATCTAACGTCACCTCATTGAAATGTAAGGAAAGTCAAAAGTATAACATACAAAGACGCCACTGCATGTTAGACTTTTAGCCCTTGAAGTTGGTAGGCTTAGCATTGAAGGTGGTAGAACCCTTTGTTGTTCGACTCCGGTGGCCCCACCGCCACACCTATCTCTACCTAATAACAGCAGTGTTAGGCGCTGCTGTTTTCCGGTTTGAAGGGTGTGTTAAGGGAAACATATTTTTCCGAGGCGTTCCAGCTTAGTCTCATAATAAAAGTAAATCTCATAGTCTCCTAATAAAAGTAATAACTCATCCTATCTGAGGTTGATTATAGATGTCCGGGCGACAATAGCCACTTACCATCAGGTGGACTGCATGCTCGTCTGCTACTCCTATTATAACAAAAGCCTTTCCGGTGACCATATAATTTAATTTGAAATTATAAAAATCATTCTCACAATTTTTCTATGCGACGAATTGTTTGACTGATGAAGCATGAAAACGGTGAACCCCATTTTCAAAATGGCGGCCAAAGGACAAGAATTGCAACCCTAAAATTAGGATTTAGGCTTGCACTAATCTCAAATCCAAAAAGTAAAATTGCGTCCTCTGATTTTTACATGGTAAGAACCTAAAACTTTAATATTTCAATGTTGTATGTTCTGAATAAACATTTTTTTTTATAATATAGGAGTAGCAGACGAGCATACAGTCCACCTGATGGTAAGTGGCTACTACCGCCCATGGACATCTGTTATCAACCCCAGATAAGATTAGATATTCCTACCTGAGGTCAGCCACAAATGCGCCGCTACCCCTAAGGACTAAGCTGGAACGCCTCGGAAAAGTCTGTCTCCCTTACCACACCCTTCAAACCGGAACACAGCAGCGCCTAACACTGCTGTTATTAGGTAGAGATAGGTGTGGCGGTGGTACCGCCGGAGTCGATCCACAAAGGGTTCTACCACCTTCAACATTGTATTAATCAGATCTATTCTAATTAAAAAGTAAGCTAATTCAATCTAATCCAATTTAGACTTAAATAATAATCAAAAATATTGCTTTTACTTTTCTACAGGCGTTCTCTAAATAATTTATTTCGTTTTCTTCATCAAACCAAGTGTTAAGTCAGATATTTGTAGTATTTATTTATTTATTTATTTATTTGGTTTACCAACAATTGTTACATTCTTACAATAACTTCTTACAACATAACCTATAATATAGCTAAATGCACAATCACTTATAGGTAAACACTGCATGCAATGAACATAATATCTAAGTAACAGAGGCGCTTGACTTAAAACAATGTTTTACTAATTTAATAACTATATTAATGTAGGTAGGTAATTCTGATTTTAATAGTAATGGTGGAATTTAATTTGGGATTTTCTTGAGCAAATGATGTCGAAACTGGTGAAGCTTGAGTGAGAATAAATCAATTTGTCCATCAATGGACCAATCATTAAAGGTTTTACTTAAACGAGATATTGGAGAATTGCTACCTAATACGAACAAAAAGTGAAGTTGGATGGCGCGGGGCGGTTCGGGGTATTCTAAATTTAAAGTTGCTAAGTAGTTGTGGACAATCTATAACGTTATTATGAATTTTGTAAAGGAATGTCAAGTCCAGAAGTATTCTTCGCTTATTCAAAGAAGACATATTAAAGTGTTCAAGTTTTTCAGAGTATGTGCGCATTCTTTTTGAAATATTAGCAGAGTGTGATAAATGCCATAAGAACCTTTTCTGGACACGTTCAATTCTAAGAATATGAGCCGCATAATGAGGCCTCCAAACTACAGGACAATACTCCAACACACTTCGTACTAAAGTATTATACAAAAGGATTCTAGTCTCTGGTTTTTTTAAGATTTTACTGTTTCTTATGACGAACCCCAGCATATTGGATGCACGTTTGATTATATTATCTATATGAGGCAAAAATGTTAACTTTTTATCTAATGTAACCCCCAAGTCTCTAATACTAATTTCCTCTTGTAAACGCGTTCCTTGAATATAATATTTTGAATCAACAGTATTGTATTTTTTTGTGAATTTTATAAAAAAACATTTATCTATATTTAGATTCATGCCATTAACGCAACACCATTGACACAACCTATCCAGGTCTTGTTGGAGCATAGAGACGTCTAACTGCGATTTAACTTTCCGAATAACTTTAAGATCATCAGCAAACAAGAATGGGACAGATGAAAGGAAGCAGTTGGGCATATCGTTTACAAATATGTTGAAGAGAATTGGTCCCAGATGTGAACCCTGAGGAATCCCCGATATTATTTTATGTGATTTAGAGTTGTATCCATTTACTACCACAAAGAATGAGCGATTTGTTAAATAAGATCTTATCCAATCAATTAAATTTCCTGTAAAACCATAGGTTTTGAGTTTATCAATAAGCAATAAGTGTGGTACACTGTCGAAAGCCTTGCTAAAGTCAGTGTAAATGACATCTACTTCTTCCTGTTTATCAATGCTTTCAGCAAGACTTTCCACAAAAGAAACTAAGTTTGTGCTTGTGGATCGAGCTTTAACAAACCCATGTTGATGATCTGTAACATATTGCTGAAAGTGACTTTGGATAGATGGGCATACAAGTGATTCAAAAATTTTAGCCATTGTCGATAGAATTGAAATTGGCCTATAATTTTTTACAGAATTTCTATCGCCAGATTTATAGACTGGGACTATTTTTGCTATCTTCCACTCATTTGGAAAAGTTCCGGAGGTAATAGATTTTTGGAATATATGATACAAGGGTGTTGCTAACTGATTTGCACAATTTCTAATGAATACTGGTGGTATACCATCGTGACCCGCACCTTTCGATGTATCGACAGTCTTTAGTTTTTTCAATAATAATTCGTGAGATATTTCTAATACCCCAATACTAGAGCTATTCTGTGCTATGACATTTAAATAATTAGATGTTGGATTAATCATATTCTTATTAATAGAGTCTGACGTATATATTTTTGAAAATGACTCTGCAAATAAGTTACAAATTTCATTTCCATCTGTTTTTTTCATTCACTCCATCCGTCATCATACTTGGATAAGAATTATTTTCACTTCTTTTTGATTTAATAAAGACCAAAAGTATTTGGGGTTGTCACATATTCTTTGTTCGGCTACTTGTATATAATTATTGTACTGATTCTCTGCTAACTTTTCACATCTTTTGCTTATTAATTTAAATTCAATTTCATCCATTGGATTTTTATATTTTTTAAACCTGACACGTAATTTTTCTTTTTCTCGTAGTAACTTAACGAGAGATTGCCCAAACCATGGAGGATACTTTCCATTCCTTCGTTTGAGAAGTGGTGTATATTTTTTAATTAAGTCTTTAAGTACTCTATAAAATATGTTAATCATTTCATTAACGTCTTTGCATTCAGAGAATAATTTATTCCAATTCGTATTGTTCAGAATTTTATTAATAGCATCAAAATCTGTTTTGTAATAATTATATATGAGATTTTCCGAATTATTTGTAAGACTGTAGTCCTTTTTTAACATAATTTCAATTTATAACGGTGGATGTTAAGGATCGATTAAAGAAAGGGCATTCGTTGATTGTAAAACACTACAGTTTGGTACGTCTGAGAATACAAGGTCTAGAATCCTTTTGTTAATATTGGCTATGGAGTTACATTGTTTAAGATCAAATACGTAGCTAAAGTCTATTAACATAGTATTTACAGAGGAATTTTGTGATGGCGCCTTATTATTACTACTAATCACATCCCAGTGGATATTACCTAAATTGAAATCTCCTATTAAGCAAGTATGACCATCAAATTTGTCTAAAATTAAATTACAGTTGTCTATGAAATGCTCTAATAAGGGTTTCTGAACTGGAGGAGGGAGGTAGACGGCACAGATGGCTATTTGTTTATTGAAGTTCTTATTGGGTACATTTATAACCACCCACAAATCTTCACATTTACTTTCCCAGTCAAACATTCTTTTAGAAGAAATTTTCTTAGAAATCGCCACTAACACCCCTCCTCCCTCTTTCGTCCTGTTAAACCCAGAAGAACACCTATCTCTTCTATAGACTACGTAACGGTCGTCAAAAAGCTCGGTGCTTAATACGCTGACATTTAACCAAGTCTCGCTCAATACAATTATATCATAATGAGTAATCGCTAATTTTTGGTAGAATGATTGCGTTTTTGTTCTTAAGCCACGCGTATTTTGATAATATATTGTAATACTATCCATTATGTGTTGTTAACACCACCAGAACATATTTATATATATATTTATATTTTTATGCTATTTTAACTCAGCTAGGGTGCTCATGTCTCTTACTAGAATATATCCTGTATCGTCACTCTTACGCATGAAAATTCGTCCACCTCGTACCCATACATATTTATATCCTTTTTCTTTCGCTGCTTGTCTGGCGGCCGCGTGCAGAGATTTGTTTTGTACAGATAAATGCTCCATCACGAATATTGCAGTCTTGGGTCCAGTGTGACCAACATGGGTACTATTAAGCTTTTCATTGGGGTTTTTACTCCTGTTGAACTTTATGGCTGCAGCTAGGAAGGTATCACGCACTCTTGTGTTACTGAACTCAACTATGATGGAACGCGGGCGTTTGTTTTCGAGATTTAATTTGGCAGTCCTCGTGGCGCGGATGATGTTGTCGTTTTGCATATCAAACCCAATTACAGTACTGAGTTCCTTAACAATGCCAAATAAGTTCTCTGATTTTTTCTCTGGGACACATTGTATTTCAATGTTTTTGCACCGCGCATGTTGCTCCAAAAGGTTTATTCGAGTCATGAGATTTGATATATTTGATTGCATTTGGCTTTCCCGTTCTTGTAGGGTTTTGAGCAGAACACAGTTATCGTTGTATTTCTTCATTATGTCTTCAAATTGATCATTCATGTGGCCCATAGCTTTATTGACATGAACAATTTCCTCTTTTATTGCCGCGAGCTCGTTAGCAAATTGCTTCTTAAAATCTAACATATGCTTCTTTATGACATCTTCCATAACTTCCCGCATATCTTCACGTGTTACAGGAGGATCCTGATGCCCAGCCGATGTTAATGTTGGTTTCTTTACAGGGCGGGTCGTGACATTTTGGTAGTGCCGGATAGGGGTGTTATCATTTTTACAAGCTTTAGGTGTTGATTCCCGACAGCGTGGGCATAGCCAATCCTTGGGAAATTGCAAAAATGCTGTATATTTTTTCTTATTTGCATTTAAACATAGATTATGGTAGGCTGTCTTACACTTAGAACATTGGACATAATTTTCATTTTCATTGTTCGTTGCACAGCATCCCCATTCAATATTTTCAAACGACATGATCACTTCCGTAGTAAGCAATAAATATTATATTGAATGTGCACAGCAATAAATGCCCTGCGGTTATCCGAGGTATTACGTTACTAGTGCAAGTTAATCAATTAGCACTGCAATAAAGGCCCCGACACGATGCGCCGCTAACTCTGACGGATAAAAGGTCGTAAGTGCCGCAGAGACTGAATACGCTTACGCGTTTTATGAGATCACTTTGGGAGCCAATATTGCACGGTAGATGTGGGTACTTTTGGAGTTCATTCAACAGCACTCAGTTGTTATTTTACAGTTTTTCGTGATGTTTATTATAGCACAAGCACAGTTTCACACTAGGATATACCTCGGTCTGTAACTTTATGTTTCTATTCACTTTTGAATATCTTAGTTCACTTATCGCACCACAAACTTTAATAAACTGCGCACGATATCGTCACAGATGTTACTCGGATGGCGTCCAGTTGACATCACACGTATTAACATTATTGACAGGCGTATTTAAACCATAAACTCCTAACTTAGAGAGATTAATACAGTTAGTACTCAAACCGTAATCCTAGTATTTTTGAAAAGGTACATCAGACGACGTCCAGTCGCCAGCTAAGTCCTAGGCGACAATGAGAAACATGAGATGTTACGGTCCAGATGCTGTGTTTTGTTAGGATACCTTTGTTTAAAGTAGCAACTCTGTACTTATTCTAATTCTACATTACACGTTAGAGTAGTATAGCTTAGTATAAAGCCTCACATTATGTGTCTGGGTTCGAATCCCAGACATGTAAAGTCCGCGTAGAACTGCTAGTCCGCTCTGAATATAGAAATTAATCGCGTCTCCATAGCAAATTGTAGGACTACACCTGCTCGCAACAACTTCTGAGCGGACTAGCAGTTTGGCGCGGACTATACTTAATTTTTAGGGGTCCATACCCAAAGGGTAAAAACGATACCCTATTACTAAGCCTCCGCTGTCTGTCCATCTGTCACAGGGCTCTATCTGTTGAACTGTAATAGATAGACACTTATTTTTTTTAGAAAATATGTATTACGGTGGCCACTATAACAACAAATACAAATATTTGTTCAAAAAACTAAAAAACACGCTTTTATGATAAAATCAACTAAAAAGTAGAAAAGTATTCTATTTCATTCTTTCATACATGCAGGGTAAGAAGGATGTATGTTGATTTCTTTCTACTGAAAAACGGAGTTACTCACTGACAAACATACAAGTGAAGCTAATATAAAGCGTGTAGAGTTGAAAATAATTGGGGATCGCCATACCAGAAACCGCTTTTCGCTTTATCTATTAAACCGTAATAGGTAGATAGTTTCAACTCAAAGTTAAGTTGAAAATTAGTTTCAAATTAGTTAAAGTTAGTTTAAAATTTTAAAAATGCATTAACTTTAATGGTTGCTATGATAACAAATACAAAAATAAAAAATATGATTTTTTGGTTTTACGGTATCCTTCGCGTGCGAGTTCGACTTACACTTGGCCAATTATTTAATTAGCTACATATCTATGTCCCACTGCTGGGCACAAGTCTCTCCGCGAAACCGCAAATTTGCACACGTATGGAGTTTCTTTCACCACGCGAAGTGGTAGTAGATTTATGGAGGTTCAAAAAGAAAAGTATCTACTTTGAATAAAATATTTATATTTGATTTGATTTTAATTAAGAAGGATTTTACTCCAGCGGCACCACCACCACACCTATTTCTGCCGCATAACAGCAGTGTTAAGCGCTGCTGTGTTTTGTTTTGTAGGGTGTGGTAAGGGAGATATACTTTTCCGAGGCGTTTCAGCTTAGTCCTTAGAGGTAGCGGCGCTTTTGTGGCCAACCACAGGTAGGAAACTAATCTTATCTGGGGTTGATTGCAGATGTCCATGAGCAGTAACCACTTACCACCAGGTGGACTGCTCATCTGCTACTCCTATATTATAAGAACACATTTATCATCTCTAGAAAATTCTGTGACATAATCTAATCTAATGTGACAGATATAACATAAGGCGTTAGGAGTCTGTCTAATATACCTTTTCAACCGACAAGTCAAAATGCTACTGTATTTAATGGTAGTATTGTTACACATAAGTTCTTGGAGACCTACATAACCATCATAGATTAAGTTAGGGGCGGATGTAATCAAACTCGACACTGTTAATGCCTACCCAAACATTCGATTTTAGAGTCAGATCTATATAACACTCTATCTATGGCGTATAAAACACATAAACGTACAGAAAACATGCTCACGTTTTCGATTTATTATAATATAGTAGCAGGCGAGCATGCAGTCCACTTGATGGTAAGCCACTGCCGCTCATGAATATCGTGATCAACCTCAGATAAGACTATATTCCTATCCCAGATCGGGCACAGATACACCGCTACTCCTGAGGACTAAGCTTGAACGTCTCGGAAAAGTATGCCCCCCTTACCACACCCTTCAAACCAGAACACAGCAGCGCTTACTTATTAGGCAGAAATAGGTGTGACGGTGGTGCCGCCGGAGTCGAACCACAAAGCGTTCTACCACCGTCAAAATACACATGGAGGGTTGTGTTCCAACAAACTTTTATATTTTTAATATTTGTTTGTTTTACCACCTTCAAATTAGATGTTACGGTATATCTTTAAAACATTGATCTTTGCCCGCGTGTCGCAGTGCGGCACGCGATGGCGCGTTACTGAGATGCGCGTACGCACACGAGAATATGGTGTTGAGATTTGAGTAAGTATTATCATTAGTGTCATTATTGGTATTTTATTAGTTATTTACATAGATTAGTAAAGATTACTCACTCCTAACAAGAAAATGTACCCAGTTTTGAGAATTGAAATAGTTGCGTAAAAATTTTTTGCCACGTCTCCGTGCTAAAATGTCCCGAAAATATTTGAAATAATTATTTATTTATTACGTAAATTACGTAATTATTACGTAAATTAGTTATTTATTTGTAAATTTTCTCTAAAAATGTTTTTATTTGTCAAGGATTCAAAAAAAAACTTACTAAAATAAGCCGTTTGTGGCTTCATTCAATTTCAAGGCGGCGAAGTATCTCTACTAATCTATGCATTCAGAACGGACTAGGAATTTGGCGCGGATTATACATATATACTCGTATAACAAACATAGGCTACTTTTTGTTTCGAATAAATCTAATACTTACCTATAGTCATAAGGTACAAAACTGCATGAAGTGGACAGGATTAAATTTTTAATTAGTAAATTTTAAAAATCTAAAATGAAATTTAAACTTTATCATGTTATCGTTCACATAATATGTTCATATTCTCATTTTAACAATAATTGAAATGTAAGCTCGGAATACAAGTATTTCTTTTTTACAGCTTTATGGAATCACTTATAAAATACGGCCAGTTACAATTTTCATTGTTACAAGTACTACTACCAGCTCGAAACATGAAATCTAAAACATATCGCAAGACACACAAATCTTGACGCGTGCCCCCCCTGTGCATTGTGCCGTGCTCATCAAAGCATGCAGAAAACAAAAGCCGCGGATACACTCCTCCAGTCGGCGACAAGAAATGCCGCGGGACAGTTTTATAAACAAATTCTCATTTAAATAATTGTAACAACTCGGCCGAATAAAATAGGTCATCTGGCAACGCGATTAAAAAAGCAACTGTCAAAATTTACGCGCGAACGCAAATGGAAGCAATTTCGTAACTTTTTAAAACAAATTTATTTATTTGTCATCAAAGTGTTCGCGTTTTACCGCAATAAATCGATTTTCTGTTTTAATTATGCGCTCGTGTTATAATTGAGCTAAAAAAAAGGCGTATGGGAGTTAAATGATCGTGTTTCGACTACATTAGTTGTTGCTTTTTAAAATGGACAAGCGCAAGGTGATTTCGCACATACTGCTTGCTTTCTTCATAAAGTATGCAAGTTGTAACGATTACTTCAGAATGGTGAGTTGCTCAATTATATAAATTATTAGACGTATCAGATTATAAGTGAGGAGAATTGATAAACATTTGTAAACACCAGCCGGTTGGAACGCCTAGAAAGTTAGGAAAAATGCTCGTTGAGTTTTCACACTTCTTTGAACCTAAGTGATATTAATTAAGTGTAGAAAAATATATTAGCTCTCTCTTCATCAGCAATTTTATACTTATAGTTACCGACATGCATTCCCGTATACGGATTTCACCAAAATATTTTTCTGTATGGCTGTCAGTTTCGCCGTGACCACGATCCATGCAACTGGGTCGAAATATCGGCAATAAAAAAAAACGCATATCGTGAGTACCCGTTACATAATAAAATGTATGTAATATGTATACATGATAACTCCCAAACGAATAAAAAATATTGATTCGCATATCGCACTTATATATAGCAGCCTTCTTTGAAATTACATTTCTCACACTGGAGGTCTGAGGTTCAAATCCTAGGCACCTAAAATAACATCTTCAACGGTAAAGGAAGACATCGTGAATAAAATTAAAAAACCATGCACTAAAAAGGCCAAAGAAAATATATTTTTAACCAGAAAGTCATTTCATACTGTTTTCAAAATTGATGATTTTCCAAACGAACTTTCAACTCCTATTTCACCTCCTTAGGGGCTGACTTTCCAAAAATGGCAAAGTAGGTGATTCATTATTGCTATCCAGAAAGCCAAATACAACATTTCAAAGTATCTGTTTAACAATCGAAAGACTTTCAAATCTGTCAACCCTTATTTAACCCCTTTAGGGGCGACATTTTCAAAATTACTTTCTTGGTTATCTTGCTCTATATAAAGAACCTATGTGTGTACAAAAAATAAATTTAATTTAAAGTAATTGAAATAACTTTAACCGACTTCCCAATAAAAAGAAAATATCTTCATCGTGTATTTTTTAAATCTAGCTTTGGGTGTTTTCACAGCACCCACGAAACGTAACCCGCTACGAATGTAGAAAGCGTAATTATTTATTGTTTGTTATACTTGCTCGTCCCGGACTCGAACCCGTCACGGTGGTTACCCGTAGTTTTGCTTTTTGTTAATGACACAGCCTTCACGCTAGAAGGATGGTGTGGATTTTCCAGGTATCAGAAACTATTCGTCTATTTTTTATTATATATTTAGGAGGTGGAAACAAGCATGCAGTCCACCTAATGGTACAGTCCGCGCCAAACTACTAGTCCGCTCTGAAGTTGTTGCGACTACACCTAGTCATACAATTTGCTATGGCGACGCGATTAATTTCTATATTCAGAGCGGACTAGCAGTTTTACGCGGACTATAAGTGCCTACCGCCCATCGCTATCTATAATTAATAATTAACCCCAACATAAATCCCGCTTGAGGCAGACTAAGCTGGAATGCCTCGGAAAAGAATGTTTCCCTTACCACGACCTTCAAAACAGAACATAACAGCGCCTAACACTGCTATTATTAAGTAGAAATAGGTGTGGCGGTGGTGCCGCCGGAGCCGAACCACAGATGGTTCTACCACCCTCAAACTCCAAAACACACATCTTTTTAAATGTTTCTTATGGAAACCGAGTCAGAACTAATTCAGAACAGACGAATTTTATCAGTGAAATAGTATATTGTTTTTATAATACGCATTTCTACACAACATTTGTTTAATAATGCGTACACACGCTTGCCAAACCTGGACAAACTGTTACAAATTCAAATGTGTGGATGGAGCGTTTGAGGTTTGTAGCTGAATCCATCAAGTGTCGGTTTTTTAGCAAATCAAATGAAAATGTTTGTAGTTTCCGTCAAGTTCCAAGCTTGTGGATGCAGTGTGGACCAGGCGGTTACTTGGTAGAGATCTATTTATCGGTAATGATTAGGTATACTCGTAGGTAACTTTATTGTATATCTAAGTTTCTTTTTAAAACCCGGAACTTAGTTAAGGGCTAGTCAATAAACCTGACATGACAGCACAGACAGACGCCCTAGACGTGTATAATGTTGGAAATTACCTAGGGGCCTACTACCATCTCTTAAAACAATATTATTTTAATGATACATAGTAAGATTGTTTTTATAATATTACAATTAGCAGTTTTGTATTATGGCGGTCGAAATTATTCATTCTTTATTTGCCGGAAATTTAACTTTTTAAGCAAAATATGACAATTTCAGTTGGTTTTATAGAATGGATAAGCGAAATATGAATTAGGGTTTAAGTTTGTTCAATTGTATATGACGGAACACAATCAAGACCGTGGTGCGAAAGAGATGACACTAGTTTCCATTTCTCATTTCCTCTTGGATAAGGAATAGAAAAAATACTCATTCTATACATATATATTGAAGGTGGTAGAACCCTTTGTGGTTCGACTCCGGCGGCACCACCGCCACACCTATTTCTACCTAATAACAGCAGTGTTAGGCGCTGCTGTGTTCCGGTTTGAAGGGTGTGGTAAGGGAGACATACTTTTCCGAGGCGTTCCAGCTTAGTCCTCAGGGGTAGCGGCGCATCTGTGGCCGACCTCAGGTAGGAATATCTAATCCTATCTAGGGTTGATTACAGATGTCCATGGGCGGCAGTAGCCACTTACCATCAGGTGGACTGCATGCTCGTCTGCTACTCCTATATTATAAAAAAAAAAAAAAGTCGAAAGGCCTTTTTTGGCTTCCTTGGCATCCAGTGACACCAATGACGAAACCTAAAATTTATGGCCGTCATCTATTCTGACAGATTCCGGTGATTGTTATATTACGTCTTACTGGACAATGGCTATTATACACCAACTTTCGCTGGTGACCTGCTAAGAAGTATTTTGTAGTAAAAGTTAATTGTCTTTTACTTTACCTTTAATTTTTTATAATATAGGACTAGTAAACGAGCACGTAGTGCACTTGATGCTACCCATGGTCTTCAAAATCGAAATATTTTATTAAAATTTTACAGAATTCTTTCTTGTGATAGCTTAGTGGTTGCAAATCGGCCTCTCCATCGAGGGGTCTAGGGTTCGACTGATTGTTCACAGATTTTTCAAAAGATACATACACTTGCATTTTAGAAATTAATTAACTCTTGCGTACCTGAGAGATCTTCAAAAAAAGTTCGCAAGTATGTAAAGTCTACCAATACGCACTTGGCCAACGCGGTGGACTATGGCTTAATCCTTCTCACTCTGAAAGGACACCCATGCCCAGCATTGGGACAATAATCCTGCATACCTGAGAGGTCTTTAAAAAAAAGGTTTCAACGGTATGTGAAGTGTACCAATATGCAATTACCCAGCGCGGTGGACTATGGCCTAATCCTACTCATTCTGAGAGAAGACCCTTTCAGTGGGACAGTAATAGTTTGATGGCGACCTCTTCGGTAGGTAATCTAATGCAATTTTATTATACAAATGACCTCGACCAATGAGCACAGGATGTTATGTTACAGAAAATGATATAAATTGCAACAATCTTGGCTAATGACATGTTTTGTGACCTTCCTGGCACACGAGCGTGACCATCTTCGTGACATCATGGTTGTGACTTCCCCTATTAAATATTATAGTACCTAAATAAATTATTGTAGAAAATCTTTGTAAATCAGTTATGGTATTGAACTTACCCCTTTCCAAAAAAAATCTTGTTTATTATTATTTTTTCAATAATATAGAAGTAGGAGACGCAGTCCACCTAATGGTAAGTGGATACTGCCGTCCATGGATATCTGTAATTAACGCCACATAAGATTACTTACACACTACACACTACACAGACGATTCTGCCAATTTCAGCCAAATAATCCAAATGCAAATCTTCTAATTTATTCAACATTGATTCATATTCGATTCCTCTTCCATGTCAACTATCTACCACCGCTTCGGAAAGTGTTTCGTTATAGAGAAGAAGAGGCGAAAGTAACTCCACAGATCCCTATGTATGATTTGAAAAATATTTTTATAGAATTGAAGTAGCGAAGGAGCATGCAGTTAACAAGCTCCATTTACAACAGATTCTACCTAAATTCAATCACAGATACGTTGGAACTATTTCTGCTACTAAATAAAACCTTTTGATCTCCCAACCCTTTCATTAAGTACCATTAAACTCGTCCTCTCAATCGAGGAGACCAAGCTTCGAATCCCTGGTTCCTCCAAAATCTTGAGGTGCTTCAATCCTGAAATCATTATAAGGAATATATGTAATTGATCCATGTTTTTTCTTCCAGGGTGCCAACACAAATATGGCGGAAGCAACGCAGTTCCTGCGGGAATATGACAGGGAAGCATCTGGGATGTGTTACAGGTAAGATCACCGGTGGATGACCGGTTTTCTTCACAACTCATGATATTCACGTGCCCAGGGCTCTAAATGTATGAAGGATACATTCGGGATAGCCTAATGATATACCATATGCATGGTATATACCATAGCAGTGATAGCCTAGTGGTTAACTCGGTCTCTTAATCTAGGGGTCCGAGGTTAAAATCACAGGCTTGCACCTCTGTTTTATCAAAATTATGTGTGTATTAGTAATTAATTATCACTTGCTTAAATGGTGAAGGAAATCTTGGTGAGGAAACCTGTGACGTGAGAAATCTTAACAAAAAAATTCAAAGGTATGTGAACTCTACCAATACGCACTAGGCCAGCGCGGTGGACTATGGCCTAATCCTTCTCATTCTAAGAGGAGACCCGTACCCAGCAGGACAGTAATGGGTTGATGATGATGACATTAATTTTCATATCACATACTATTTCAGAGTAACAATGTCCCAATGGAAATTCGTCACCAACATCACAGAATACAACCGGCGACGTATGCTAGAAGAGCTGGCTCTCAGCTCCAAGTTCGAGAGGCTTTCCTGGAGGAAGGCGGCCGCGTTCGACAGCTCCAGGATGTCTGACCCTCAGAACAGGAGGCAGTTGGCCAGGATAGTCCAGGCCAGCCGTGCTTCGTTGAGCGATGATAAGTTTGCGGAGGTAACTTAAGTGTTTCTTATGAATTTCCAGAACAGACAGTGGATTGCCTATTTTCTTAAGTATGCGAGGTAACTTAAATCTTGCTTGAGAATTTTTAACCTCGGCGTTGATAGCCCATTTTATAAGATTAAAGTTGCAAATGAGCATGCATCCGCCAGATGGTAAGTGATCACTGCCACCAATGGATTTCTATAACCAACTTCATATAGAACCAACCACAGAAGTGGCAGTCTTGAAGACCAAGACCACCAATATGTAAGTCAGCTGATTCAAAAGTATAATGGTTATAAATGATTTTTACAATCTGACGCGACCCTGCACAAAGATGTACGGTGTTTTACATGTGACTTCACACTTCTGTGTATGTCTATGGCATCATAGCTCCTAAAAGGCTAAACCAAATTTTCATGTGATTTTTTTTTTAATTTTAAACGAGACTTGATCGACTTTATTTAGTTATGATTAACGAAAATCTCTTCAGCTGATTATCAACCCTTTTTTAATTTGAAGATTTTTCAAAACTTGCCTGTGCAACTCTCCTTTTCAGATCCAACAGCTGATAAACGAAATGAAGGAAGTCTACAACTCAGCCAAGATCTGCCCTTTTGGCCAAAAACCCTACGACCCTCACGTACCCAGGGTCCCTTATCCTTCCGAATACCAAGAAACCCGTTACCAACCGTACCACCTGACCAACCAACCATACCAACACTACCAACCGTATCAAGATAGTTCCGACTTTCCGAACTACTGTGATATGCAGCTCGATCCAGAGATATCCAGGATTCTAGCGCATTCCAGGATTGAGAGTGAATTGCTGTACGTGTGGAGGAGTTTCCGGGATCAAACGGGACCGAAGCTGAAGAACCGGTTTATGAGATATGTGCAATTGGCTAATCAGGCTGCAGTTGACACAGGTAAGAGCTAAACTCTAAATAGGATACCTCTAAGTAGCAATGAAGCATTTAAAAGTGGTTCGCCCTTCGAGGTTTCACTCCGGAAGAATAACCCCCTCACCTACTCGTTTTATGGCTAATAACAGCATTGTTAAGCGGTACCATGTTTTAGTTTGAAAGAATGGTAAAGAAAACATTTATTGTAGGCATTCCTAGTTAGTATCATGGATAGCAATGCATCTGTGGCCTCCTTCAGATCAAGTCTAATCCTACTTAGGGTGGGTTACAGATGTCCAAGGGCAGCAGATGGACTGTTAATTATTTATTATATTGAAATAAAAAAATTGGCTACGATAAGATTGAAATCTTGAGGTTGAGAACAGTGGTATTGCCCTTAAGGACCAAATTATAATACCTTTTATAAGTGCCTCACTTCAAACCAGTACCCTTAGTATGAATGTTTACATTTTTACAAAAACTACTATTTTGATGATTTCTGCCGTGGCGACGCGCCGCCACGCTATACGATGGTATATATATACAGTCTATATGCAGTAGTGTGTACGGTGTGGCGACGCGTCGCCATGCGCAATCGACTGTGCGATTCTGCATATTACTTTTACAAAATAATGTCGATGTTTCACATCTGCCAGGCGTCCCGTGACGGCTCACATTTTTTGTATTAGTTTACGTATTTCCCATTTCTAATCAGTTCTGACACAGTCCGCTAGAGGCGCTGATTGGAAATGTATGGGCAAACACGTAAACAAATACAAAAACAGTCATTTTTGTAAAAACGTAAAAACTCATACTAAGGGTACAGAACACAGCAAACTTGACATCGTTTTTCTTCCAAAAATCTCTTTTTTGGTGCAAACACTTGTCCTAATCTTCATCAAAACTTTTTGAATTTCTCTTTTCTTGAAAATACTTTTCCCAAATTACTTGTCATTGTCATCAGGTTACAGAGACGCTGGTGACCAGATGCGAGCGGCGTACGAAGACCCGTCCTTCAGGGCGAGTGTTGAAGAGATCTACAACCAGGTGGCGCCACTGTATAAACAGCTGTTCGCGTATGTACGGAGACGGCTCGTTCAGCGATATGGAGAGACCACTGTGAGACCTGATGGTCCTATACCAGCGCACTTGTTGGGTAAGTATTGTGTAGAGGCACCACTGTCACATTTCTATCTATTAACAGCAGTGTTAAGCGCTGCAAAGTGTGGTAAAGGAGAACTCCGTATCTCGAAGATCGGTTTCGAAGGATCTCAGGTAGGCATCATATCTTATTGGGAGTTGCTGCAACCTTATGAAAAAATATTAAATACAAGTATAGCAATATTTTTAGGAACGCCTAAGTACAAAAAAAAAGGATTGAAAACTGTTTAAAAAAAGTCGAAACAAATGGCAAAATTATTGTTATAGGGACATTTAATAAAGTACTTGGGAGCAAAACAAAAATAATTTTGTTTAAAAAAAAATGCCTCCTGTGAGGTTTGAACTCACGACCCCTGGTTTACGAGACCAGTGCTCTACCACTGAGCTAAAGAGGCTTGTGCACTGTCAACAATTTTTATGATATAAGTTAGACCCATAAGGGTTTGTAACCTTTCAAAAACAAAATGTTCTAATACATATCAAATTTCTTTAAAATTACTAAAACAAAAATTATAAAAGACATTTTGTTCACAAATTTTAATCTATTATCGTTATTAACGTTTTTAATGTTGGTTCTACAAAAAAAAGTGTATAACCAAAATTGTAGATAATTTAATTTGAGACCACAATTGTTTTAACAAATTTTCTGTACGACGAATAGTTAGCCTAATACAGTGTAGAAACGATTTGTACCCCTTTTCGAAGATGTCGACTAAGAGACAAGAGTTGCGACCCCATAAACTTGGATCTAGCTTCACACAAGTTTTCGAAGGTGGTAGAACCTTCTGTGGTTCGATTCCGGCGGCACCACCGCCACACTTATTTTTGTCTAATAACCACTGTAGTGCAGTAGTGCAGGAGTAGTGCAGTGTTAAGCGCTGCTGTGTTCTTGTTTAAAGGGTGTGGTAAGGGAGACATACTTTTCCGAGGTATTCGCGCTTAATCCTTCAGGGTAGCAGCGCATACGTAGCCGAAACCAGGTAGGAATCTAATCTTACCTGGGTTTGGTAACAGATGTCCATGGGCAGCAGTAGCCTTACCATAAAGTGGACTGCATGCACGTCTGCTACTCCTATATTATAAAACGAAACCCCTAGGGGTTTTTTATTCTATAACCGAAACGCAAAAACTTCTTCATTGTAAAAATAATTTTATTATGTCCCTTTTCAGGTAACATGTGGGCCCAAAACTGGAAATCAATAATGGATTTAGTGATGCCCTTCCCACAGTCCCCCAATGTGGATGTGACCTCAGAGATGCTTAGACAGGGCTTCACTCCACTACGGTAAGTGTCCCACTGCTGGGCACGGGTCTCCTCTCAGAGTGAGTGTTTAGACCATAGTCAATATCTGGGCAAGTGTATTGGTAGATTTTATATACCTTTAAAACCCTTTTTAGGGTTCCGTACCCAAACAATGGAACCCTAGTACTAAGCCTCCGCTGTCTGTCCATCTGTCACAGGGTTCTATCTCCTGAACCGTAGTAGATAGACACATGAAAGGTTAACAGAGTATGTATAACGATGTCCGCTATAACAACACATACCAAAAATAAAAAAAAATCTTGAAAACTAGGGGTCGGTATACGAGAAACCACTATTTATTTCTTGAACCACAAAACCTTAACAGTTAAAATTTTCACAATGCATTTACATCGATAGCTGCTATAATACTAAGTACTAAAAATTAAAAAAATTAAAATATGGGTGGTACGGAACCCTCAATTTGCGAGTTCGACTCGCACTTGGCATTTTTAACTCAGCCTTATCTTCCAGGATGTTCCAAATGGCTGAAGAGTTTTACACTTCCATGGGGCTGAAGCCAGTTCCTCCGGAGTTCTGGCGAGGGTCCATGCTGATCAGGCCAGCGGAGAGGAGTGTGCAGTGTACTGCCAGTGCTTGGGACTTTTGTAATAGGATTGATTATAGGTATTATAAATACGTTTAGGACAGTACAATGCGATGGTATTTAATAATAATGCAAAATATTTTTTTCTTTTTTATTTTAAACTAGTTTTTGCCCGCGGCTTCGTCCGCGTTTAAAAGAAAATAATATGACATACTAACATACATAAAACTGAAAATTCGTACCTTCATTGGAACGACAGTGGCACCATCTGGCGAAAATTTGTCGTACCAACTCTGGAACCTTTGTGGGCTTAATCAAATGCATAGTTTACGATTCAATCCATACTAATATCGATTAAAATAATCAAATTTTTTGGTCCAAAATCTCGATTCTCCGATTAATAGATCTTAGATCGCCATCCCTAGTTCCCGTGGGATTTCCGGGATAAAAACTATCCTATGTCCGCTCTCGGGTCTCAGACTATCTTTGTACAAAATTTCATTAAAATCGGTTCAGTGGCTTAGGCGTCAAGAAGAGACAACCAGGCAGACAGACAGAGTTACTTTCGGATTTACAATATTAGTAAGGATTGAAGTAGCAAGAATACAGTCCACAAACCAGTACCCTTAGTACGAGTTTTTACGTTTTTACAAAAAAAAACTGCTTTTGTATTTGTTTACGTATTTCTCATATATTTCCAATCAGTTCTAATACAGTCCCTTAGGGGCGCTGATTGGAAATGTATGGGCAAATACGTAAACAAATACCACAACAATCATTTTTGTAAACGTAAAAACTCATACTAAGGGTACTGTACAATACAGGTCTGTGATACAGTCCATCTGATGGTAAGTTGTCACTGCTGTATGTGCTCAGTGCTGTTTGTACAATTAACCCCAGATAGGATTAGATTCCTATTGTTCCTTCTCAGTACATGTCTGCCTTACCACAACCTTCAAACAATAACACAAACCTTTAAACTGCTGTTATAAGACAGACATAGATTTTAATGGAAGTTCTCCTGGAGTCCAACTTTGAAGGATTCTCACGTTCAAAATTTTTATTAGTTACATCTCCTTTTCCTCATTATTTTAATTATAAGTATAAGTTATATGTCTGTTAATTTTTGTAATTAAAGACTAACTTTGTATTGTATTGTAATACATTACAAATTAAAATTACATCGCATTGTATTGCATTATATCGCATATGTACCCCATTGTATGACATCTATTTGCGTATTATAATTATATAATATTTCAGAATTAAGCAATGTACAGAGGTAACGATGCAGGATCTGATATCTACCCACCACGAGATGGCCCACATACAGTATTACCTACAATACTCTGAACAGCCCCAACTCTTCAGGGATGGGGCTAACCCGGGTGAGTTTTAAGCTTTGTAGTCCCTAAGGGGTAAGGACCACTATTAGGTAGGCCCACTAAGTGGATAGTCTTTGTGTGATTCCGGTCCTTAAGGGGTTATGCCCTTATAGGTGAGCTTATAATGGTAAGTTGTAATTTCTGTCTAAAGCCAATCACAGATAGGTTGCCACTCCTAAGGACTAAGGTAGTCGCCTTGTATGTAATTTGTATGCTTCTATAATCGATCAGTAATTATCACAAATTTTACATAATGTAATTGAAAATATCAAATAATAAATTAAAAATCTATATTTTCCAGCTTTTTATTCTTAAAATAACTGAAAATATCAAAAAATTCATTATAAATATTTTTTCCAGCTTTCCACGAGGCAGTCGCTAATGCAGCTACTCTGTCGGTGTACAATCTGCAGCATCTACAACGCGTTGGGTTATACCAAAATAAGTAAGTCCATCTGCACTGATTTTTACGTTTAAGAATCTTTATTTCTCATAAGACTTTTACATCACATAGAATGAGAAACTTAAAAATAATTATATTCGTGTCCGGTATGCCTATGTGCATGAGCGTGGTTCCGCGCGTGTGTGTGTGTATGTGTGTGTGTGCGAGTGTGTGTGTGTGTGTGTGTGTATGTTATTGTGTGGGTGTCTATTTCCAAAATAAATAAGAATATCTATATATGAATTTAAGGAATATAATAAAGTGCATGAAATATTACTTGGACAGATGTGGACTAAAGCCTTCTCACTCTTACACATAAAAAAATATAAAGGACTAACAAAAGATGTATTTTTCAGAACCCATGACCCTTACGAAGTTAGCATGAACTTTCTGATGTCAATGGCGTTAGAGAAGGTGGCATATCTACCATTTGCTTTCATGGTCGATCAGGTATGTAACAGGAGTAGCAAACGACCATACAATCCACCTGTACCCTTACCAAGAGTTTTACGTTTTGACAAGTATGACTGTTTTGGTATTTGTTTACGTATTTGCCCATACTATTTCCAATCAGCGCCCCTAGCGGATTTCGTCAGAACTTGAAAATTGTATAGGCCAATACGTAAACAAATACCAAAACAATCATATTTGTCAAAACGTAAAAACTCATGATAAAGGTACTGATGGTAAGTTGCCGCTCCCGCCTATGGACATCTGTAACCAATTTGATAACCTCGAAGTTCTTTTGGATACCGAGCCCTTTTAAGGGACAGTAATATTTACATAAACTACTAAAACCGAAAATACCAAGGAATTATATTATTCTCTATTTTCATAATCATAACATTTTACATAGGAGTTTCTTATATTATGTAGATGTACGCTAAATGTTTTTATATTTGGCCCCTTAGGGGAAAAAAGTAAAAATATATAAAAGTATTAAATAATGAATATTTAATTTCAGTGGCGCTGGTCAGTTTTCGAAGATGGAGTCCAAAACATGAACACTCGATGGTGGCAGATGAAACTTCGGTATCAAGTAAGTTTCATATGTATATTCTCACTTCTCTTAAATCAATAATTTATAAAACATAGTTAATAGTATCTCCTTTCTAATATTTTAAGTGATAAGTTAACTTAGCAACTAATTAAAATAAGCTCAATGAAACCTTGTTAAAGTTTAAATTTCAGTTAATTGCAACCCCCAAGGGTTTTTAAACTTAGATTTTTATGTTTTAAATTAAAATAGTTTACATAAAATATATTAATAAAATTCAAATGATATTAATTAGGACTTTTTGCATAATATTCTGTTATTTATAATATTCCAGGGTGTAACTCCTCCAATAATAAGGACTGAAGCTGACTTCGATCCTGGTTCCAAATACCACGTCATTTCTGATCAGGTAATAACTTATGTTTGTGTAATGCCTTGACACACACCTGAATGAATGATTATTTCTGTTCTGGGTCCAAACCCACACCCATTATTAACCAAGTTTGTTTTAAAATCATCTTCGCCTATTATTATTTTTAGCTTTAAATTTATCTTATGTTATAATCAACATCCTTAAAATTATCATTATCATTAGCACCATTAACTTTATCACCTGATATATATCCTATAAAATCCTTCTCACTTAAATTTATCATAACCTTTTATCGTCATTTTTTAAAATTATCATAAGTATAAAAACTGTATCACTTACAAATTATCCTCACCATTACATTAAAAATTATCATCAACCTTGGAATGATCTACACTTTAAATAATCATCAACCTTACAATTGTCCTTTTAAAACCATAAACAAATTTAAACTTATTATCATCCTAAAAATTGTCATCATCTTTATATTTATTATCACATTTAAAATTATTATCATCACCTTTTAAGCTCACTTTAAAATTTTACGTCACTATCACCACCATCCTACAAAATCATCATAAAAATAAATATTTTTATTCTTCCAGGAGTACATAAAGTACTTCCTAGCCACAATCCTGGAGTTCCAGATCTTCGAGCAGCTGTGTGTCGCGGCGGGACATGTGGGACATCTGCACGAGTGTGATGTGTACAGGAGTCGGGATGCTGGGAGGCTACTCAGGTATACCTTAGAAATGCTGTAGGAATCTTAGGACTGGATAAAATAATTTTAAGCCTGGTGGAAGGATCTTTATGACCTTTAAATAACCTTAGTTGAAGTATTTTTTATATTTTATCTATTTATTTTTATTTATGATTAAAGTACAAAACGAACATGTAGTTTACTGGATTATAAGGGGCCACTGCTGCGATAGACATTTCTGACTGTATTGGGACGACTGTATTGTATGGGATTGTAGTACTTCATGAGGTCGGTCGTTGGCATTTAAGTGCTGAGGAGTAAGTCGGAAGGCCTCCGAAATGGTGCATCAGAAATCCACGAGGGGATTTATCACCGTCAATCACCACCAAACCACATTATACCAATGAAAACAACCAGCGTGGTGGAGCGTTCTGACGCGCAAAGGGTTCCGGGTTCGATTCCCGGCCAGACAGATATCTGAATGATGAATTTAGATATCTGTTCTGGGTCTCGGTGTTTGTGTATTGTCTTTGTGTGTCCACGGCACCCACGATACAGAGAATCCTAGTGTGGGGCTGTGATTGCAGATAGCGTTTATTTATTTATGATGTTTTCTTTGTTTTTAGTGAAATAATGCAACCAGGAGCATCAAAGTCAGCGTCGGACATCATCAGGAGCATGACCCGCGGACGAACTAACAGGATCTCACCGGAATCGCTTGTTAAGTAATGTATTTTTATTTATCATCATCAAATTATTTAACTGCTGGTAATATACTGCTGCTGGGAATAGGTGGCGACTCAGAGTGAAAATGGTTTTGGCAATTGTTTCTCAATATGAGCTCTCGACCCCTAAGGGGTTCAGTTCTTAAAATAAATTGTCTAGATATAAATAAATAAAATAATTTTGATAATTCAAAATGGTGGCTTAAAAATGTATGGATAGCAAAAAAACGAATTAGTTGAATTATTTCTCTAAATATTAACAAAATAATCATCTAAAAATATTTTCTGTCTGCCTGTATGTTTCGTGTCTTTCTGTCTCTCTGTTTGTCTATCTGCCTGAGTCTAGTAAACTCAATCCCCTTTATGTATGTTTGTGTGCCTGCCTGTTTATCAGTCTAGCAATAAAATCAATCCCTAGGTACTTCAGACCACTAGAGCTCTGGCTGCGTGTTCAGAACCGCGACGAGCACTTGATCGGTTGGAACTCCAACTACAGAGACGTGTCGCTGTTCGCTCCGCAGCGCGCTGGCAACACTCACCATCCGCTGTCACTGTCACTAGCCGTCATTGTACTGACGTATTATGTTTTGTAGTTGTATGGTTGTTGGAGATTAGAATCAAAATGGCGGCTTAGTAAAGTATTGTCAGAAAAAAATATTTTTAATGACAAAAAGTTTAAGAGTAAAGAGTTTCAATTCAGAGTAAAAAGCGTGGAGTGCTTGATATTTTAAATGTTACAATAATTCTATTGGCAACTATCTATGAGAGAATAGTTATGAACCGCAGTAAAATATAAACTGTTATCAAATTATTACTTTGTTATCGGTCCTTGATACGAGTGCAAAGTTTCAAATTAATCAGAGTTGTGGAAATTGATGAAAATTCAGCTCCGTTACATACATACAAACATTCATACATAAATACATACATACATACAACAACCCAAACTAATAAAAGCGTGTTAACAATAGTATACAAATATTTTTTGGTGTTAATGTATTTGGTATTTAAAAAAGCTGAAATGACTGCTTTAGTAAAGTTCGTAGCACAAAAATATTTAAATATTTGTTTGAGATGAAGTAAAATAATTTTGAAAATCTTTTCTTCTATTTCATTTGAGAAGCATGTACCTAATAATAAAATATGTAATGGTATTGAACCAAAAGTTTTTAGTTTAAATAATTCTTGAAATTTGTGTTTTTTACTGTCCCTCTAGGGGTCGAAAAGTCTAAGGGCCCAAGGGGTCGCGAAATGTCATAAAATAATATTTATTAGAACATGCTACATAGCCTCGTATTTCGATCAATTTTAGCAAGCGAGATAGCACGAGTAACCATTTATGATTCTAATCTTTATCAATTCGAATAATGTTTATGAATGTAAAGTTTAATAAAATTATGTAGTGTTATGTTTATTTGTGTTTTATTACCCTTTTCGAGATTTTGTGCGTAAACACGAGCATGCAGTCCACCTGATGGTAAGTGGCTACTGCCGCCCATGGACATCAGTAGTCAACCCTAAATAGGATTAGAGTCATACCAGAGTTCAGTTACATTTGCGTTGGTCGACCTAAAGACTAAGTTGGAACGCCTGGGATAAGTATGTTTTTACCACATCCTTCTAACCAGAACACAGCAGCGCTTAACACTGCTGTTATAACAGAAATAGGTGTGGCGGTGCTGCCACCGGAGTCGAACCACAGAGTATTCGAGACCTTTAAAAATATATTTATCAAACCTAAATAGCAGCAATCATAATTAAATAATTGTGATATTAGACAGAGGTATATTAGACATTAAAATAAAGTGATAACTAAATATAGATTCAGATAGCGAAAGCTTTTTTTTCGTGTCTAAAATAAAATGCGATCATATCACGAAATCAAAAAAAGTTGAAACACATCGTTAGACAAATGCTGTGTAAAAAACGTATTACAAATTGACTAAGTGCGAGTCTAACACATGCTGACGGTTCCGTAGCACCAAATTTCTAATTGATGTGAAACATCTATAGCCGCACGTAAAACCGATTTCTGGCGTGGCGACGCACGCCGTGGCGACGTGTCGACGTCGCCACGCTATATAATGGTATATATATACAGTCTATATGCAGTAGTGTGTACGGTGTGGCGACGCGTCGCCATGCGCATCGTAATATTTTATTTTATCAATATGACATATTTAGTTCCTATCACAATATGTTCTATTCTGCATATTACTTTTACAAAATAATCTCGATGTTTCACATCTGCCAGGCGTCCCGTGACGGCTCACATTTTTTATTTTTTATTTGTAGTATTTGTTATCATAGTAACCATAGAAGTAAATGCATTGTGAACATTTGAACTGTATAATTACGTTTCAATACATAAAGCGAAAAACGTTGAAAAATAGCAGTTTCTTGTATACCTACTTACGGCGATTCCCATTTTCATTGTTTTTTTGTATTTAGTATTTGTTTTTATAATGGCCACCAACCATTTATTTAATTATTTAATTGATCTTATTAGAACGGCCGTGGCCAGTCACACTAACTAGACAGATCTAACATACATACATCTCACATAACTCTAAGCATTTTTTTTATCATATAAGACGAGCATGCAGTCCACTTGATGGTAAGTGGCTATTGCCGCCCATGGACATCTGTAATCAATCCCAGATAGGATTAGATATTCCTACCTGAGGTCACACACAGATGCGCCGCTACCCCTGAGGACTAAGCTGGAACGCCTCGGAAAAGTCTGTCTCCCTTACCACACCCTTCAAACCGGAACACAGCAGCGCCTAACACTGCTGTTATTAGGTAGAAATAGATGTGGCGGTGGTGCCGCCGGAATCAAACCACAAAGGGTTCTACCACCTTCAAAATACAGACTCTCAGCTTCCAATCATCAGCAAGCATATCACAATTTGGATAATGATCCATGAGTGCATTTAATGTCGCATACTCTGTTAAATTTCAAGTGTCTATCTGTTACGGTTCAAGAGATAGAACCCTGTGACAGACGGACGGAGGCTTAGTAATAGGGTTCCGTTTTTACTCTTTGGCTACGGAACCCTGAAAAATCATTAGATACACGATAAAAAAGTATAAGTAGTCTAAAATAACTCCAGTTACATTTGTTCCATTATTTTAAATTCGTTGTAAAACGAATATAGTTTCACTCCTGGGCACGGATTTCCTCTCAAGAGTATCAAGAGTAATAAGTAGGTTTTTTTTTTATAATATAGGAGTATCAGACGAGCATCCAGCCCACCTGATGGTAAGTGGCTACTGCCGCCGATGGACATCGGTAATCAACCCCAGATAAGATTAGATATTCCTACCTGAGATCGGCCACAGATGCGCCGCTACCCCTGAATATCTTATCCTATCTGGGGTTGACTACAGATGTCCATGGGTAACCACTTACCGTCAAGTGCACTGCATGCTCGTCTGCTACTCCTATAATATAAAAAATAATACACGGATAACTTCAAAAGATCAGATGCCTAGGATTCGAACCTACTCCGCCAGATTGAAAAGTCTAATTTCAAAGCACTAATCTGTCAATTTTTGCAGTGTCATGTAGAGAACTTGTATTCATTTTAAAATGTCAAACGACAGTATTTTCTTATAAGTATATACCTTAGATAAACAAAATACATAGATTGATCACTTCTAACAAGATAGTGTAACGAATTGTTGCGTAAATAAAGTGTTGCCACGTCTCGGTTCGAAAATGTCCCTAAAATGCTGGAAATACTTATTTATTTATTACGTAAATTACGTGGTATTTGTTATTTATACGTAAATTTTCACTAAAAATGTTCTTTATTTGTCAAGAATTCTAACAATAAATGAAAAAAAACATTATTTGTGGCTTCATTCAATTTCAAGGCGGTGAAGTATCTTTCTATTTCACTTATCAAAGGTACTTAGATTAATAATCAAAAGTGAAACTTTAAAATACATATTGTAATGACATCCAACTAATAATTACCTATCATTTAATAGTTGTTTTGCGTGTCTGTCTGTAGTCAAAATTATATTTTTTGTGAACAATCTTGTTATGAAGATGAGTTACTCATTTAGTTTTTTGTAACACTGAAGTAGCGAGCGTGCAGTTCACTTGATGGTATTTTTTTTATAATATAGGAGTAGCAGACGAGCATGCAGTCCACCTAAGTGGCTACTGCCGCCCATGGACATCTGTAATCAACCCCACATAGGATTAGATATTCCTACCTGAGGTCAGCCACAGATGCGCCGCTACTCCTGAGGACTAAGCTGGAACGCCTCGGAAAAGTATGTCTCCCTTACCACACCCTTCAAACCGGAACACAGCAGCGCCTAACACTGCTGTTACACAAAGCGATCTACAAAGATAATAAAACACAAAAGTTAGCTAAAAGCAAAATTCTGATATTCCTTGTCGATGTATTAGAGTACAATAAAGAACAAGCTTATCTAACATTTCACAGGGGTTATAACAGATTTTTACTCGAAAATCGGCCTCTCGAACGAGGGGTCCAAGATGCAAATCCCAGGCTAATCTGATAGGATGATCTGATTTTTCAAAATGTGCGTATTAGAAATTAATTGTCACTTGCTAAAACGGTGAAGGAAAACATCGTGAGGAAACCTGCATACCTGAGAGACTTCTAAAAAAAATTCTAAGGTATGTCAAGTCCACCAATACGCACTGACCAGCGCGGTGGACTGTGGCCTAATCCTTCTCATTTTGAGAGGAGACCCGTGCCCAGCAGTGGGACAATAATGGGTTGATGATGATAATTCGATATTGTTAAAGTTAACTAATGAGAATTTAATTAGTCATTTCGACCTAGACAGACCAGGGTCATAAAGCTAGATAATAAGACTCAGTCGTGCTTTTCAGACTTTCAAATATTCCTTTTTTTGGCTTCCGTGTAGGTGTTATTTGACTAACACTCTAGAGCTCAGATTTCGAGAGCCAGTGTTTCTCAAACTGTAAATTTATCATTAGTTTTCGATTAATTAATTAATAAAAATCTTTTTTTTATAATATACGTATATAGGAGTAACAGATGAGTATCGGTCCACCTAATGGTAAGTGATTACTGCCCCCCATGGACATCTGTAATAAACCCCAAATAGGATTAGATATTCCTACCTGAGGTCGGCCACAGATGCGCCGCTACCCTTGAGCTACTACGTTGACCACACTGAAACACCTTGGAAAACTATGTCTCCCTTACCACACCCTTCAAACCAGAACACAGCAGCGCTTAACACTGCTGTTATGAGGCAGAAATAGGTATAGCATAATTTGTCCCTGTAGTTGCGGGACTAGAATAGGGCTACGGTATCCCCTGCCTGTCGTAAGAGGGCTTCCGGGGTTGCGGGCGGCAAGAGTGGGAGCTCGAACCGTCCAGCAAGCGACCCCGGGAAGGACGGCGGTATGTGTGGTTAGAGAAACAGTTTTGCGAGGCATTCAAACTAAGTCCTGAGGGGTAGCAGCGAATCTGTGGCCGATCTCAGATAGGAAAAAGTTTATGTTCCCATCAGGTGGCCTACATGCTCGTCTGCTACTCCTATATTATAAAAAAACAATGTGAGCCGTCACGGGACGCCTGGCAGATGTGAAACATCGACATTATTTTGTAAAAGTAATATGCAGAAAAGAACATATTGTGATAGGAACTAAATATGTCATAATGATAAAATAAAATATTACGATTTTTGCGCATGGCGACGCGTCGCCACACCGTACACACTACTGCATATAGACTGTATATATATACCATCGTATAGCGTGGCGACGCGTCGCCACGGCATGCGTCGCCACGCCAGAAATCGGTTTTACGTGCGGCTATAGATGTTTCACATCAAAAAATGCTCGCTATTGCTACTTCATAAAAAACATTGTAAAGATTTTTTAATATGTTTTTTAAAACTCAAGTAAAAGTTTGAGAACCGCGCCAGTCAGCTCAGACATCTAAATGAGCGGTTGGGAACCGTCGAGTTGTTTTTAACGGTCTAATATTTCTTGTTACCTGCTATTTATTTAACCATATTAAATTACAACGTCTAATTTGACGGATTCGTACCATGACGGTTGTAATATTTTAGTTATTTTAGAATTTGAAGCAGAATTAGGTAGGAAAATCTTTGGTTCAAGAGACATATGGGTTATTTTAATTGTTCATTAAAATAGTTTGCAAAATAAACTTATACAGTCGTCAGATATTTGTCTCTCTGCTGGGCACGTGTATCCTGTCAGAGTAAAAAGCATTAAGTTAAGATTAAAACTACTTCGCAACAATCCGCTACAAATATGTATGATGGTATATATTTTAAACCATGCAGTATGTACCACCTTCCCTCCCACAAAGGATGCGTGCAGATGTAAAATATTAAAAATACACACCACCATACATACCACCACCAACACGTGTTTCGCTCCAAAACGGAGCATCATCAGGGTAAGTTGACTCTACGACGGTTAATCGTTAAGTCAAAATCCTAAATATACTTAAGGTAAAGTCACCTATTTCCGCGGTATTTTCACCAAAACTAGAAAGAGCGTCAGATATTAAGCATTTCCTACGGCTTAATAAGGAATTAGATAATTTTATTTGAAGCTTTATTATCTGTACTCTTGAAATAGACTCGACATTTTACGATTCAATATTGATTTAAATGTGTATTTTAAATAAATATGAACCAAGTCAGAAAACCCTAATTCCGATGTAAAAATCCTTATTCCGATGTATTTGGTTCCTAATTCCGAGTATACAAAATATGGGAGTGAAAGAGATAGAACGACTGCTACATGGTGTATAAAAATAAATGTTATTTATTGAATTTAGTTTCAATTTCGATTTTTTTTATTAGTTAAAGAGTAGCCTTATCAAAAGTGTTCTTAGCTACGATTAAAGAGCTGCCGAAATAAAACTTTTTTGTAGTATAAATTCTTGATTGGTTAATTTTACTAATGTATATGTATTTTTTTTAAACTGCAGTCAATTCGTGTATCTTCAATACAATTTTGGACATTCTTCTTCGTGTACTTTACAAAGGTTTATTATCGTACACCATAAATAATTATAATATGGAATACCGTCATGAGGTTAATAGAATTATTTCATTTTGAATAATTTCATCAAATGAAAACGTCGTAAAATCTTATATTTAAATATCCATTAAAATCGTATAACAATGTTAATTCTTCATTAATTAGGATTAAGCGAATTACTGATACAAACAATAGAAATGTTCTTAAAAATCAATGAAAACTTTAAACATCCTGTATAGTATTTTGCGATTATGCCGCGGATTAATGTGCCTATATGACCTAATTCCGACTTATATACGTCGGAATAGCGTTTCATAACTAAAAATCACGTTTCCAAATTCCGATTATTAAATAATAAAAGACTTTTACACAATTTAGAGGCAGAAAGATGCCTTATTAAAATATGTACATAATAATATACAAAACTTGTTCAATATTACATCCATATCTGGATGAACTTCATTTTCTCTCCTTAGTTGTCCCATAGAAGAAATTAGGAAAGTACATAGATAGGTCATCTTTGATATTCTATAATTAGGTAATGCAGTACAATACAGTACCACGGAAAATGATTTCGATATTAATTGAGTATTAAATTGCTTAAATTCGAAGCAAGACGTGCTTATTCATAAAAACAACTACAAAAATTGAAATTAAAAACAAGTCTATGAAATGGCTATTCCGTGTTATACCTCGGTTTAAGGGACAGCCCAAAACATTTGGCACCTAATGTCGCTGTATTTTTAAACTTATTTTTACTCTTATCTGTTACGAAATAAGCACAATATTTAAATGTTATCGATTCCATATATAATCAATATAATGTTTTCATCGAAACACTATCACACACATGCAAATTTATTGAAAAAATCACTATTTGAGAAATCGTGACATTCATGTGCAAAAGGCCCAAAATGTATGAAGCATACGTTTGATGGAGGCACTAATGCAAAACTATGCGATTATTTAAAAAAACCGTAGACATAATACTATGACGATAGCCATATGACAATAGAGTGATAAATTATCTATTAAATAACATACCTTTTATTAAAAATGAGTTGGTAAATAGTTTATAAAAGCCATTTTTGTAAATACCACGGAATATGGTGCCAATTTCAGAACCCCTCGGCATTAGGTGACTTTACCTTAGCAATGTGCAATAGACTTCACACATCCTTAAAAAAATTATAAAAATCTCAGCGGACCTGCTATATTTTTTACCTAATAAAATTAATAATTATTAAATTAGAAGCAATTAAGAAGTATGTATACCAAGATAGTGTTTTACTTTTTGAATCACAAGCAATCATTATAAATAATACCTACTATCAATCATTTAAAGGTGGTAGAACCCTTTGTGGTTCGACTCCGGCGGCACCACCGCCACACCTATTTCTGCCTAATAACAGCAGTGTTAAGCGCTGCTGTGTTCTGTTTTGAAGTGTGGTAAGTGAGACATACTTTTTCGAGGCGTTCCAGCTTAGTCCTCAAGGGTAGCGGCGCATCTGTGGCCGACCTTAGGTAAGAATATCTAATTCTATCTGGGGTTGATTACAGATGTCCATGGGCGGCAGTAGCCACTTACCATCAGGTGGACTGCATGCTCGTCTGCTACTCATATATTATAAAATATATATATAAATTATTAATATTATATTATTTACTAACGTTAATTAATACGATTACAGTTTAAAACCCATTTTTCTAAAAAGTTAATACTACCGGTCTCTTACAACCATTCATCATATTTTACATAATCTATCAATTTCAGAATTGCATTGATCTAGTAAGTAATACTAGTTTTGAAGTTTTACTTTTTTCAGGACCGGTTTTAGAGTCAGTCTGTTTTTACAGGGCCGGATTTGGACGCTCTGATAGCAACGAAGGAGCAGGGGCACCTAATTATTTTACGTATAAAGTTTATTGAGTTTCTTTCTTTCAAGTTAATTGAAGTTTTTTCAAAAAAATATTGATAACATTTAAAATTATTTCAACATAGAATTTAAAAGTACAAGTACTACTTATCAATGTAGTTTGAAAAAAAAATTAAAACTTGAGGTACACTTCGCACTGCAAGTCCGCTCTGAATATAAAAATAAATCTCGTCGCCATATCAAATTGTATGACTACACCTGCTCGCAACAACCTCAGAGCGGACTAGCAGTTTGGCGCGTACTATACACGTTGAATTTTTTTCACTATTGTGGGCGCTCCTGTCTTGTGGACGCCCCAGGGCACCCCCCACTGATTTGCTCTAAATCCGGCCCTGTTTCTACATTTTTCGAAAATAAAAGTTGTCATTGTCAGCCACAAAACTATGATTAAGTACCTGCTATGGTGCGAAGTCAATAGTTTCAAGACTGGCCAAGTGCAAGTCGAACTCGCACGTCGAGGGTTCCGTACCACATAATAGGCATGACGACAAATTTTGAAAACCCCTTCTATAATGTACTTACATGTTTACTGGTTACAAAGATCGTATTATTTCGATAATAAATTCAGTTTTATCGAAAACTTTTTATCTTTCTTTCTTTTTATACTTTTTTATACTTGTATCTTTTTATACCTATTTTGAATTAAGCGCAAAAACGCTCGCGGGTGTCATGGCGTCCATTGGTGACGTCACTTTAGAACATCCCATACAAACTTCAAACAAGCGATGAACGTTTCAGACAAAATGGCCGACTGCAGTATTTTATACTTTTTTTTATTGAAAATATAATAAATCTTTGAGTTTTTTTTAAGTGCGTCATTTTTGGGATCCTTTCAATATATTGTGTTTACTTAAATCACTTATTCTTTGATTTTTAATACTGTCATCATGCCAATTGTCATGATTTTTATTTTTTAGTATTTTTGACATAATAGCCATAGAAGTAAATGCATTGTAAAAAAATAATTGTCAACCTTAGTAAGTGCGTCATTTTTGGGATCCTTTCAATATATTGTGTTTACTTAAATCACTTATTCTTTGATTTTTGAATACTGTCATCATGCCAATTGTCATGTTTTTTATTTTTTAGTATTAGTTATTATAACAGCCATAGAAGTAAAAAATAAATTGTTTACTTAAGTATTACGGTTCAATAGATAAAGCGAAAAACCTTGTAAATAATGGTTTCTGGTATGGGAATCCCCTTTAATTGTCAAGATTTTTATTTTTAGTATCTGTTGTTATAGCGACCACCGTTGTACATACTCTGTGAAAATTTTAATTGTCTATCTAGATTTCCGTTCAAGAGATAGAGCCCTGTAACAGACAAATAGGCAGCGAAGGCTTACTAATAGGGTTCCGTTTTTACTTAAGGGTACGGAACCCTAAAACTACGCTTGGCTAGATCTTAATGTGCTAGCCACAAGCTCATTCAAATGCCTGAAGAGATTGTGGGCGGTTTATGTCTTTTTGATCACCAAAATGGCTGACCACAGGTCAATTTGGAAGAAAGTGAGAGGATCCAAAACACTCGAGAATAAGTGGCGTAGAGAGAGTAGTTTCAAATGATGAAATCCAAAAAAAGTGTTAACAAATACTTATATACTTGAATTTTTATTTTTATTTTGTAAAACTGAAAAGTGAATTGTAATTTATCATTATGATTTTTCGCTCGCAAACGCAGCCATTTTGTTTCACTCATTATTTTAAAAACGTTAACACATTACAAAAATCTTTTGTTACTATTAGTGACGTCACATCGTCAAAATAGCCACTGGCATTTTAAATAAATGAAGAATTTACTAAAATATTTTAATTAAGATATAATTGAATTGTTATGATTAAAAATCGACGCTTCTCGTTTTTTATAAAATTTGTAATAAACATTCACTTGTAGATTTTTTCTAACATAGTGCGTAGACCCATTTTCTAAATATTTTAAGATATATTTCTTTTGGATTGTTTGAGACTAACTGGGAAGGATTTTTTTCAAATCCCAAAAAATCCGACACCCTACAAGCTAGCTAATATTGCAAGTTTAGTAAATTTTGTTAATATCTAAATAGTACTCTTAACAAAAATTGTCAAATATCAATTTTTGGTCATAGATGAGTAAAGATACTTCGCCGCCTTGAAATTCCGCATTTGGCCCTGGTGTTTCGCATTTGGCCCTGAAGGCCTTTTTGAAAAATTGACCCTGTATACTACATTTTAACAGTTAATAAGTGTTTGGAATATTATAAGTACTTACTCTAACATAGAAGCAGTGGTTTAGAAATTCGGCCTCTTGATTAATGGATCCGAGGCTCAAATTCCAGGCACCTCTGATTTTTGAAAACTACGTTCGTATATGAAATTAATTATCACTCCCTTAAACCGTAAAGGAAAGCATCGTACGAAACCTGCATATTGAGGAATCTAAAAAACAGTTCTCAAAGGTATGTGAAGTCTACCAATACGCACTTGGCAAGCGCGGTGTTCTATAGGTTATGTTCTCGGCGGTGCGTAAAGAACTCCGGGATCTCCAAAGGAACGCAACCTAAGCATGACGCTCGCCACACCGTCTGATGTGTACAACGGTATGCGACCACACATACCGTCGTCCATCCTAGGGTCGCTGTCCAGGCGGTTCGAGCTCCCACTCTTGCCGCAACCTCGGAAGCTCCCTTTTAGTCGCCTCTTACGACAGGCAGGGGATACTGTAGCCCTATTCTAGTCTCGGAACTACAGGGACAGTACATGCTTGCTTAGGATTCGAACCTTGAACAAGCCGGTAGAGAGATCGAGTTTCAATTATCTATAAGAAAAAAAACTTTCAATTACAATTTCAAGCAAGCAGTAGCAAAAGATAAAAAAATGTAATTGACAATTTGCGTCTGTACTCTGTAGGCCTATTAAATTGATAAATTAAATGTATTCCATTTCGTTGTTTTCGAAGCTTTTTGTTTATATATAATATAGGAGTAGCAGACGAGCGCGCTGTCCACCTGATGGTAAGGCTACTGCCGCCCATGGACATCTGTAATCAACTCCAGATAGGATTAGATATTCCTACTTGAGGTCAGCTACAGATGCGCCGCTACCCCTGAGGACTAAGCTGGAACGCCTCGGAAAAGTATGTCTTCCTTACCACACCCTTCAAACCAAAACACAGCAGCACTTAACACTGGTGTTATGAGGTAAAAATAGCGGCGGTGGTGCCGCCGGAGTCGAACATCAAAAAAGTTATTAAAATTTTCTCTCCTATGTTAAAACGAATTATAAAAAAATATGTTATCTTTAACATGGACAGAATTATAAATGGAGGCATTCTTAAATATCTTTATCTTTATATATATATTTCTTATGTGCGTGTGTCACTGAACTCCTCCTAAACGACTGGACTGATTTTGATGAAATTTGTTGTATGTGTTCAAGGGGACTTGAGAATGGTTTAGATTCACAATTTAGTCCGTGGGAAAAGGTTTTTTTAATTAATTTTTAGAATAGAATCGGCAACTATGCATTTGATAACGTGATCATCTTTAGCAAAGTTGTTGTCCAAGAGCCCACGAGGGTTTGGGAGTTGGTAAGACAATTTTCGACAGATGGCACACCTGTCATTCCAATGCAGATACAAATTTTTCGTTTTATGTATGTCATATTATTTCTTTAAAATGCGGGTGAAGCCGCGGTCACCACTAGTAGTTTATGTAAATTTAATATAATTTATATATATGTTACATTCTAGTAGGTAACGTTACAATTCAGAAATTACCTTTAATTCCATCTAAGGTCTACAAATTTTGATTTACAATTCGCGAGAATTTTTAATTCAACAATTCTAAAACTTATTGCGTCTGTAATAATAATTTGCCAAGTGCGAGTCGGACTCGCACGCTGAAGTTCCGTACCACCAAATTTTCATTTTTTTTTAGTATTTCTTATACAAAGAATATTAAGTTAATTAAACAGTCGCCATCTTGATACCGCACATTTTCAAAAAACAATTCCACATTCATTTAGAAATAAGTAGCCTGTATTTTTATATCATGGTCCTATACGATATATCGGTCCTATAATTTAGACGAATCCAACAACACCGCAATTTAAAATCCGTCAAGCCGTTTGCGCTGTAGATCGTGTCAAAGAATAAAGAAAGAAAGAAAGAAACCATTTATTTTACATGCTATACAAGTAACAACATACAAAAAACATGCATACAAAGAAAATAATGACAATGGAAGGGATACAATAAAAAAAAAACACGTGACGTATACATACGCTGAGAATACATTACCCTCCGCAGACGAGTAAAAATATTTCGCGTAATAAATAATACGAGGCGAACTCGCACATGGAGGCTTCCGTACCACCAAATGTTCATTATTTTTTGCTTATTTTTATTCATTTTATTATTTTCAACAGTACTTAGTTATATGACACAACAATAGATGGCGTTGGGGTGATGATGAATGATACGTAAACAACGTATAATAAAATTAAAATAACTATATTAAAATGTGTTTTATGGTTCTTATTTGTATTAATGTATTTATAATAGCAGTTATAGTAGTAAACGGATTGTAAAAAATTCAACCGTCATTCTAGTACGGTTTAACAGTTAGATTTCGATCTATATCTAATTGCCGAAAAAATCCGGTTTGTTGTATGGAGACCCCCATTAATATTCAACTTTATTTTATTTTTAGTATTTGTTGTTATAGCGGCCACCGTTACGCATCCTCTGTAAATTCATGTGTCTATCTATTACGGTTCCGGAGATATAGCCCTGTGACGGACAGACAGCGAAGTCTTAGTAATAGGGTTCCGTTTTTACCCTTTGGGTACGGAACCGTAAAAAGAAATAAAATTCCATCGTACGGAACCCTAAGTACGTCATTTCGCCTCACACTTGGCCATTTTCTCTACCGCACATATCTCTAACGTAAATAGGAACATTTTTTTTCTAATTTAGAGACACCAAATTGACGGCTATGAAGACAAAAAATATATTGTTTCAAATGGAAAGTAGTTTAAATTTATATGTAAGTACTTACAATGGGAATAATGATTTCTCTAGTGTCAGGTGTTAATAAAAAGTAATAAAAGTGTTTTAAAAATAAAGAATAAGACGATCGAAATGACGCACCTTATCTATATAAATAAATAAAATTTAAATGTCTCGTTGTAATATCAAAATAACTGATAATTGGAGCACCCCACGCTTTCTTCACAATTATACTATTTACTGTTCCTTAATTGATTCCTAGATTGAAAATTATTTTCTACTTTTTACATAGATTAGTAAAGATACGTCGCCGCCTAGAAATTGAATGAAGCCACAAACGGCTTATTAGTAAGTTCTTTTTTTGAATTCTTGACAAAATAAAAACATTTTTAGAGAAAATTTACGAATAAATAACTAATACTGCGTAAAACTGGGTACATTTTCTTGTTAGGAGTGAATAATCTTTACTAATCTATGATAGAAATAAATAAAATTTAATTATCTCGTTTAATATCAAAATAACCCGACATATATAAGTGGAGAACCCCACGCTTTTTTCACAATTATACTATTTACTGTTCCTAATTGATTCCTAGATTGAAAATTATTTTCTACTTTTTAGTTGATTTAATCAAAAAAGCGTGTTTTTTTAGTTTTTTGAACTATATTTATTTTATGTGTCATAATTAAAGATTGACATTCCTTTACAAATAATTTTGAAGGTGGTAGAACGATTTGTGTTTCGACTCCAGCGACACCACCGCCACACCTATTTCTACCTAATAACAGCAATGTTAAGCGCTACTGTGTTCCGTTTTGAAGGGTGTAGTAAGGGAGACATACTTTTCCGAACCGTTCCAGCTTAGTCCTCAGGGGTAGCGGCGCATATGTTGCCGACCTCAGGTAGAAAATAGAAATATGTAATCCTATATGGAGTTGATTACAGATGTCAAAAATGATACTTACTCTAGCGGAAAATCTAAATCTAAAATATAATTGTAAATATTGTTTTAAAACGCATTATATTTAATTATTATTTAAAAAAATAAAACTCATTTTTTACGCGTCAAAATATAATTTAATCAGTACAGTGTAAAAATCGACTACGGAGACAAAACCGCGTGCCTAAGCTACTTAAACATATGGAGATTGTTTCAATTCTGCCTAAAATCGGGGTAATCGAAATTACTTTCGATTTACTTGGAGCAGTACTGTCAGTCATAATTCCGTGTCGCTCTTGGACGCACTCGAAAATGGCGCGAACGGTTTTGACATTGACATTATTTTTTTTTATTATCCCGCGTTTTTTTACGTCAGCAGAAAAAACGAAGTTTTTAACAGCCTTAGAAGAAAATTTGGAAACTAAATTGTCGGAATATGCTGGTAAATTAGCTAAATGGTTGGAAGGTCTTAATGATAAATATTTAGGTCATAGTGAGTTAGGGAGGTTGTTGCATTATGAAGAAATGAAGACAAAAGTCGAGGAGACAGGACGACGTAAGTTTTTTAACTTTTTTATTTTTTGATCTAAGTTTTTTTTTTTTAATTTGCTTTGCCTTGATTTTAAACACTCAATAAATGTAAAACAATTTGATATTCTTTCTATCTCTATGATTTTTATTTTTGAAGTGTTTTTTTAAGTTCAAGGTCGAGCTTATTATCGTTAATTAAAGATTATTATTTTATTACAATAAAAAAAAATATAATGACAATCCTTTTCGAGTCTCACTGCTGGGTTCAAGTCTCTTCCTATAAATGGAAAATGTTTGAAGAGTAGGTCTAGATGCTACCACACAGTATTATCTAAATATATATAACTCAAAGGTGACTGACTGACATAGTGATCTATCAACGCACAGCCCAAACCACTGGACGGATCGGGCGCAAATTTGGCATGCAGGTAGATGTTATGACGTAGGCATCCACTAAGAAAGGATTTTGATCAATTCTACCCCCAAGGGAATAAAATAGAGGATGAAAATATTACTTCGTAGCGCGAGCGAAGCCGCGGGCAAAAGCTCGTAATAGTATCTAGATATTTTCGGCACATCATATATAATTTACCAAGCATTATTGTTTAATTCATAAGCTTGTATGAAAAATGATTATAGAATATTTTTCGGATCTTAATATCACCTTCGTCATAATCATCATAAACGGAGAGCAAAATAAAATTTTATATGTTGATACATAGATTAGTAAAGATACTTCGCCGGCTTAAAATTGAATGAAGCCACAAATAGCTTATTTTAGTAAGTTCTTTTTTTGAATTCTTGACAATAAAAACATTTTTAGGGAAAATTTACGAATAAATAACTAATAATATAGAATTTCTAACGTAATTTACGTAATAAATAAATAATTATTTCAAATATTTCAGGGACATTTTAGCACGGAGACGTGGCTAAACTTTTTTACGCGACTATTTCAATTGTCAAAACTGGGTACATTTTCTTGTTAGGAGTGAGTAATCTTTACTAATCTATGTGTTGATATTATAAAGTCAAAGTAGTTATTTGTTTGTTTATTTTGGCATAAACATCGTCAGACTACTTTTACCTTAGGCGCGTTATTAAAATAATATTAATAATAATTTTTAAGGTGGTTCGACTCCGGCGGCACCACCGCCACACCTATTTCTACCTAATAACAGCAGTGTTAGGCGCTGCTGTTCCGTTTTGAAAGATATGGTAAGGGAGACATACTTTTCCGAGGCGTTCCAGCTTAGTCCTCAGGGGTAGCGGCGCATCTGTGCCGACCTCAGATAGGAATATCTAATCCTATCAGGGGTTGTCTATGGGCAGATGTCTACGGGCGACAGTAGCCATAACACTGCTGTTATTAGGTAGAAATAGGTGTGGCGGTGGTGCCGCCGGAGTCGAACCACAAAGGGTTCTACCACCTTCAACGTGTTAAAAAGTGTGGTAAAAACGTCGAAAATAATGGTTTCTTGTATGGCGTTGGTTGTCCTTATGTAGGAGTATTTTCAAGATTTGGCCCACATTTTTTTTATTTTTTTTATTTTTAGTAGTTTTTGTTACCTACCTATATGTTGTTATGCTATAAATACGCTTTGCTATAAAAACAAATACATGCACTGTAGAACAATTAAGTGCATACCATAGATTAGTAAAGATTACTCACTCCTAACAAGAAAATGTACCCAGTTTTGATAATTGAAATAGTCGCGTAAAAAAGTTTTGCCACGTCTCCGTGCTAAAATGTCCCTAAAATATTTGAAATCATTATTTATTTATTACGTAAATTAGTTATTTATTCGTAAATTTTCTCTAAAAATGATTTTATTTGTCAAGGATTCAAAAAAAGAACTTACTAAAATAAGCCATTTGTGGCTTCATTCAATTTCAAGGCGGCGAAGTATCTTTACTATGGTGCATACTTACTACGGACCAAGAGACCCCAGTGACTGACGGACTATAGTAGTGGCTTAATAATAGGTTTCCGTTTTTACTATTTACGTACGGAACCCTAATAATTTAATAAATTAACATCATCATCATCACCCCATTATCGTGCCACTACTGGGCACCTATCTCCTCTCAGATTGAGAAGGATTAGGCCATAGTCCACCGCGCTGGACAAGTGCGTATTGGTAGACTTCACATACCTTTTGAAAACTTTTTTAAAGATTTCTCAGGCATGCTGGTTTCCTCACGACGTTTTCCTTCACCGTTTAAGCAAGTGATAATTAATTTCTAATACGCACATAAATTTGCAAAATCAGAGGTTTTTGCCCGGGATTTGAACCTCGGACCCCTCGATCAAGATCAAGTTTCTTAACCACTAGGCTATTACTGCTAGATTAATATCTGATTGGAAAATTCTGCTACCCTTACATTACATGGTAATAAATTCTTCTAACCCCATCCCCTGTCTTCAGAAGGTCGCAACATGAAGAAGATGGCCATGGGAATGCTACCCCTGATCTTCCACGTCGGAGCTACTTCCACTTGGATGCTGGTCACCACCATCATGACCGCCAAGTCTGTGGCTATTGGGATGGCGCTGCTGATCTTCAAAATTGCTGTCAGCTCTGCTAAGGTTGGTTTTTAGATTATAAGTTATATCCGCCGTTAGACGGCCCGTGTGGCAGAGTGGTCATCATAATCGGAGATATACTTGTCCGAGGCGTTCCAGCTTAGTCCTCAGGGTAGCGGCGCATCTGTGGCTGACCTCAAGTAGTAATATCTAATCCCTTCTGGAGTTGATAACAGATGTCCATGGGCGGCAGTAGCCTTACCATCAGGTGGACTGCATGCCCGTCTACTACTCCTATATTATAAAAAAAACTTGGTTAGAATATAGTTATTCCTAACTTCTTAAAGTTTCATGTTGATCGAGTGAATGTAGTAAAGCGTAATGGACAAACAGACAGACAAGGACAAGACAGATATACATACATACATACATGAATACATACATACATGCATACATACATGGTGTGTTTGAAACATGATCTAATTCTCTGGAAATAGATTTGAAAAATCTAATGACGATCGATGCAGTGTTAGTTTCAAAAATCTAATGATGCTGTTTTAATTTTTATCAAAAACAGCCTTTCACCTTTCAGTTTTTTTAGCTTTCAGCATCGCCATACCAAAAATTTCAAAAGCTAGCTAAAAAAAATCACCCTGTGTACATAATACGGTTAGCAACAATTTCTTTTTACATTCCAAAAAAAGTATCAAAATATAAAAATGGTGATGGCGAGTCACCACAAAAAGAAAAACCGATGCGTAAAAAGGTGTGGTCAGCGTGTTGCGTCTAACTTTCAAATGTCAGTCTAGATTCTAGACAAAGTCTAATTAACTTTCAAATTTCGGTCTAGATATGATTTTGATTGTTTTTTGATATATTTTGATTATGTGCCACCTTGTATTTAAGTTTATTTTGTTTTTCTTTAATTCATTTTAATTGAAATGTACGAGTATTTATTAGAACTTATAATTGAGATATCACATGTACTATCTTATATACAGGGTTACTGAAAATTCGATACATTCCCTTAGAGGGGTAAAAGTAGAACTCAGATCATCAGTAGTATCGGATTCGCATACTGCACTAGAATCTTATTGTTCGCCACAGGTAAAACACATTATCTTAGTTAACACTTTAAACTGTGTTATTGTTGTGATTGTCAATGTAGATAAAAGTTTTATGCCATTTTGGATAGCTAGTGAAATAGGGCTATTATTTTAATCATTTGTACAATACATTCCATACATCTTTTTTATCGAAATTCACTCTGAAGTGGAAATAATAAGGGTGTTTTTATTGAACTCTAGCAAATTGACCTCCATAACGTAAAGTTTAAGGGTACTACTACAGCGTATTGTCATTTTAAGGAAGTGTTGCGATGTTAGGTATAAGATTATGCACAAAAATAGGATCAAAATAGGACATTCACTTAGGAGCATTTTATTTTTTGCCTGAAATCGGTACTTAGAAATAAAAACACAAAAACTTGAATATCTCAAAAACAAATCACTATCGGCTAGGGTACTTAATGACAAAACCTATTGCAAATGAGCTCTACTTTTACCCCTCCAAGGGAATGTATCGAATTATCAGTAACCCTGTATAAAATTCTCATGTCACTATGTTAGTTACCGTACTCCTCCGAAACGGCTTTGCCGATTTTCACCAAATGTTATATGCATATTCAGTAGGTCTGAGAATCAGCTACTAACATTTTTCATACCCCTAAGTGATAAGGGTTGTTCACCCTTAACATTTTTTAAATTATATGGCAACACAACGCTTGCCGGGTCAGCTAGTTAAAATATAGAAGTTTGAAAGTAGTTTGACAGAAAGGTACCGCTGTCACACCTTCTAACGTGAAGCTGGTGAACGTGGTTTCATTTCGGCAGAAGGGCTCGGCTATTGCCGCGCATGGACATCTATATACTCTATATCTATAACCCCAGATAAGTTTAGTTTCCTACCTGAGGTCAGCCACAGATGCACCGCTACCCTGAGGACTAAGCTGGACTGCCTAGGAAAAGCAGCTTCAGGCTAGAAATAGATATAGCGGTAGGATATTCCGCGTAAAACTGCTAGTCCGCTCTGAATATAGAAATGAATCGCGTCGCCATAGCAAATTGTATGACTACACCTGTTTTACACCTTATTTGTGTTCATATTTTAATTACTTTTAAATTTAATTACAGGTTGCAGCTTTCTTCACGACTCTGAAGAACAAACAGTCTGACCACCAGCACGGGTGGTCATGGGCACCACACTTTGAACACCATGGTAAGTTTACAATATATTCGTGCCAATTTAAAGAATCTCGCATGGTTTGACTCTACTTTGGGTTCTGGTTTGAAGGGTATATTAGGTAGACACGTGACCACCTCAAGTCGTTAAGATAAATCTCAGGTAGAACTCAGGTAGCCTTTAATAGTCCACTGCCTCACATGGGCCTCCCCTAATCTGCGCCACTCCGACCGATCTTGAGCAGTCTGGATCCAGCGGTTACCCGCCGTCCGCATCAGGTCATCTGGGATTAATTTCTAATAAATATTCTACCTATCCTTTGATGTGGCTACTTCCCGCTTTTCGTCAAGAGATGGCGCCACGAGTGTTCTGAATCACGCTATCGATGTTTTCTCAATATGTGGCATATATACAAGCTAGGAACTGAGAGTGTCAGAGCACGGCCGCTCCCCGGGCATGATCATTTTCAGCCACAGTTTCAGCTATCCGTCTATGGAACTCTCTTCCTGTATCTATTCGCAATGCTCAATCCCTATGCTCCTTCAAAAATTTAGTAAAGTCATTATCGTCAGCTCTAACTCTATCTCTATTTCGTTTCTCTCCCATATGCTCTTGCTATGTGTAATTTTATTTCTTTGTTTATTTTATCTGTCACAACTCTGTTAAATTTAGCTCCTTTCTTTTAAATACGTATGTCTTTCATTAATTTGTACCAAAATTTGTATTCTATTCCTTACAACTGTTATTTGCACCCTACCTATTATTCTATTTTTTGTTACTTTAACTCCGCACCCTGTAGGTTGCCTGGAAGAGATCGCTGATTAGCGATAAGGTCGCCTATTGTATTTTTAAAATTATAATTTTCCTTGTGTATATTTCTTTTATTTATAATAAAGCATATTATTATTATTATTATCATCTAGCCGCGGGAGATCTCCCTTTGTCAAACATAGGTAGATCAGTTAAAAAGCTATTGATGAATAGCTAGATAGATCATTTATTAGATTATCTATTTATTCAGATGTAAATAAGCAGTAGATAATGCGCACTTGGCCAGCGCGGTGGACTATGGCCTAATCCTTCTCATTCTGAGAGGAGACCCGTGCCCAGCAGCGGGACAGTAATGGGTTGATGATGATGATGAATTGAACAACTGGAGAACGTGGCTCTGATTACATCCCCGGACCCTGAGTAACATGAGAAGACGAATTTCAAACACTAGGCTACCACAACCGCCACACAATTATAAGACAAAACAGGTGTGACGGTGGTGCCGCCGGAGTCGTACCACAAAGGGTCCTACCACCTTCAAATCACCACTACCGCTGACACAAATACATCTGATATATAAAATTCTCGTGTCACAATGTTAGTTACCGTAGTCCTCCGAAACAGCTTTAGGGCTTTACCGATTTTCACCAAATGTTATATACATATTCAGTAGGTCTGAGAATAGGCTACTATCTATTTTACCCTAAGTGATAAGGGTTTACCCTTAACATTTTGATGTGAAACATCTATAGCCGCACGTAAAACCGATTTCTGGCGTGGCGACGCATGCCGTGGCGACGCGTCGCTACGCTATACGATGGTATATATATACAGTCTATATGCAGTAGTGTGTACGGTGTGGCGACGCGTCGCCATGCGCAATCGAATTCAATAAATAGTCATCGTTATCTGGAAAAAAATCGTAATATTTTATTTTATCATTATGACATATTTAGTTCCTATCACAATATGTTATTTTCTGCATATTACTTTTACAAAATAATGTCGATGTTTCACATCTGCCAGGCGTCCCGTGACGGCTCACATTTTTTTTTATTTATATGGCAACACGTTTGCCGGGTCAGCTAGTAACTAAATAAAAACAAAATGGCGTCCACTTTTTATATTTCACACGTTCTACCAAACAATAGCTAATGGATAAAATGGTTTGGACTCTGAATAAAGAATCGAATGCAAATGACAATATAATGGCTACTGCTAATGTATTTGAAACGTGGGAAAATAATTCTGGTTTATGATTACCATTCTGATCATTTTGATCTTAGTTATTTTGACTGTAACTCCATTATCTCAATAAGTTAACCATCTTTAACTTTTTCTTCTTAAGACATACAGCATCTTTCAGAATCTTACGACAGACCCATTTTTAATAATATACGAGTAGGAATAGCAGACGAGCATGCAGTCCACCTGATGGTAAGTGGCTACTGCCGCCCATCTGTATCAACCCCAGATAGGATGAGATTCCTCGAACGCCTCGAAGTATGTTTCCTTACCACATCCTTTAAATCGGAACACATTAGGGAGACAGGTGTGGCGGTGGTGCCGCCGGAGTTGAAGCACAAATGGTTTTACTACCTTTAAAATATTTCTGCTTTATAACAGCAGTGTAGTTCTGCTGTGTTCTGGTTTGAAGTGTGGTAAGATAGGTATTTATACAAAGTGTTCTAACTTACTCCCCAAGGGTAGCAATCTGTGACCGACTTCGTTGAACTCCATTCCTATCTGGGGTTGATTACAGATGTCCATACGGCAGTGACTTCTTACCATCAGGTGGACTGTGTTCGTTTATTATTTCCATAATTTATAACAATTGTCTGTAGCATATTCCACCAAACTAATTTGCTCTAAAATCGGCTTAATTTCAAAAAAACTTTCAATCCCTATTTGGTTGTCGGAATAAAAAACTAATTCGTCCATTTTAATTGACCCTCCTTATGTATGGCACTCCCTACTTCAGAGAGGTCAACCGATAACTCCCTATTAAATTGAATATATCGTAACACTTTTTTTTCAAAATTGGTACCAAGGGTCTAAGTAGTGATCTAAAAAAGTTGATTGAAATCTACAAAGTATTTTTTGTGCGAGGCGCGAACAAAGGAAACCGCTCTTTTATTTATATGGGTAAAAAACTCACTATGCTCAACATAGCCACTTTCCACGCAGCAGAGCCCAATTACGTAGCTATGGCTACTTAGGCAAAAAAATTGGTCAAGTGTGAGTCGAACTCGTAACGGAGGGTTCCGTATGACCGTTTTTTTAATTTTTTTTTATTTAGTATTTGTTTATATCATAGCAGCTGTAAATCATAGTAAATGCTATAAATAGTAAATGTCTTCCTATTATAGTTTAATAGATAAAGTGAAAAACGCCGGGAAATTGTCGTTTCTTATGGCGATTAGCGACCTCCATTTATTTTTTGCTATTTTTATTTTTAGAAGTTTCTGTTATCAGTTATAACAGAAACCAATATTTCATATGCTCTATAAACAAATAAATGTCTATCTATTACGGTTCTAGAGATAGAGCCCTGTGATAGACAGAGAGGTGGACAGACAGCGGAGGCGTCGTAGTATAATAGTCCGCGCCAAACTGCTAGTCCGCTCTGAAGTTGTTGCGAGCAGGTGTTATACAATTTGTTATGGCGACGCGATTCATTTCTATATTCAGAGCGGACTAGCAGTTTTACCCGGACTATAGGGTACCGTTTTTACCCTTTGAGTACGGAACCCTAAAATCGTTCCCGCATACATTTTTTATTCAATTTCTTATTTGTTATAAGTATCATACGATCATGTACCATACCTTTTACTAAGTTTTTTCTACTTTTTAACTTTCCAAAATTTAATTTCTCTAACAAAAATACTGACAAAATCTTATTAAATGTACTTAAATAATTGATTGTGTGGTCTATTTCAGGTCACGAAAGAAGTTTGTCCGGAATCGGTAAGGCTTTTAATAAGATTTTGTTAATATTTTAATTATTTAAATAACACTTACTAAACGCTCAGTACCCTTACCATGAGTTTTCAAAACATCCCACAATTTTACGTTACGTTTACTGAATCCAATATTCTGTTCCGTTTGCTTCAGTAGACGGAGTAAACGTAACAATAAGTAAGTGCTCAAGTCTTTCTGTTTACATGTTCGCAAGAAAGAGAGACAAAACATAAAGCGCCATTTTGTCAATTTAGACATTTAATGTTACGTTACTGACACTATAGTTCTGATAATATCCGCTAGGGGCGCTGATTGGTAATTGTATGGGCAAATACGTAAACAAATACCAAAACAGTCATATTTGTCAAAACGTAAAAAGTCATGGTAAGGGTACAGAAGGAATTTCAAATACAATATATTCTTCCATAATCAGTAACATTTACACTAGTACATCTTTATGCACTAATTTATCACACTTCCATTACAAAAAGCATTGCAAAAATCAGATGACATTTCATAACTCAAAGCAAGACTGAGCATTCCAAAATCTTATATATAAAATTCTCGTGTCACAATGTTAGTTACCGTACTCCTCCGAAACGGCTTTACCGATTTTCACGGCAAACGTGCTGCCATATAAATAAAAAAAATTAAAGGTGAACAACCCTTATCACTTAGGGGTATGAAAAATAGATAGTAGCCGGTTCTCAGACCTACTGAATATGCATATAAAATTTGGTGAAAATCGGTAAAGCCGTTTCGGAGGAGTACGGTAACTAACATTGTGACACGAGAATTTTATATTTAAGATCTTATCAAACACGGCCTGTGGCTGATACGTTCTACGCCTGTAGATGAATGAACTACCTTTAAAATTAAATTATTAATTAATTAATTATATTATTTTCAGAATCACACGTGCCCGGCGCTGAACTCAACTCGTACCATCCAAGTTGGTCACAGCCCAACATCCACGAGTACAAAACAGCACCTTTTTACAAGGATTATTCTGACCATGAACTATCCCATCCAGATCTGACATACGCAGGTCAGAAGAGGGATAGTAATAGTTAATTTTAGTAAATAAGTTGTCCGCGCCAAACTGCTAGTCCGCTCTGAATATAGAAACGAGCAACGTAATAGCAAATTGTAGATATTAATAGCGGGACGAAGACAGTGCGGCCCCCGCACCCTCTGCTGCCCATTTAGATGGGGAGAGTTTCTCGTCTCGAAGATGCGATTATCGAAGGAATATAAAATATTTTATTCGTCTTAACATTCGCCCTTCTCGCTCATTAATTGCCTCGCATGGAATATTTTATTGCGTCCGTGTAAACAGAATTTCAAAGCAATAATCGTATTTCAAGATTTGGTTTGGAAGAGATAAAAAGGTTTGGGAGCATCTAATACGTTGTTCCTTGAATTACAATTGCATAATAACTAAACTCCAATGAGAAATCTCGCACTGAAAAATAATTCAAACTGATTTGTACGATACTCGTATGAACTTCAAAATATGTTATATGCGAGTCTCGTATGACATAACCCGAAACGTGCGAGGAACTCTCTCAATCTAAATGGCTCTTTAGTGTGCCCTTACGGAGTATTTGTTAAAGAGTATAGTTACGGAGTATATGTTAACTAAACCTGCGCACAACTTCAGAGCGGACTAGAAGTTTGGCGCGAACTATAGTATTGTAAGCAACGTATTATTTATTTACCTAATTTATGTGCTATGTTATTTTTTTGCATCGATAGTATGATCAAAGGATTATATGGAAAAATAATCGAAGCCGCTTTTCTCATCGCTTGGGCGCTTTCGGGATGTTTACAAAACTTCGAAAGCGTGATTAGACTAGCTAGACCCAGCTAGTGGCGCCATCTATTGATAAAGTTCAAAATTAAATCAATTTGAAAATATTTAAAAATCGTGACATGGACGAACGTCACAAAAACGTGACAGAATATGTTGTTTCCATATTTAGCTATTTTCAAATGTTTTTGTAGTTACACTTCCTTTTTTTATAAGTTTATGAAAATAAATCTGAATATATTTTTAGCGTGGGTCGATTTTATGCGCGACGATGTAACACATATTGTATTTATTAAGAAATACAGATCATTATGTATTGTAGCGTGTATAGTCCGCGCCAAACTGCTAGTCCACTCTGAACAAGGTGTAGTCATACAAAGCAGCGATAGCCTAGTGGCTAAGAAACTCGGCCTCTCGATCGAAGGGTCCGAGGTTCAAATCCCAGACCTCTGATTTTTCAAAGTTATGTGCGTAATTAATTATCACTTGCTAAACGGTGAAGGAAAACATCGTGAGGAAACCTGCATACCTGAGAGATTTATAAAAAAAAATCTCATAGGTATGTGAAATCTACCATTACGCACTTGGCCAGCGCGGTGGACTATGGCCTAATCCTTCTCATTCTGAGAGGAGACCCGTGCCCAGCAGTGGGACAGTAATGGGTTGTTGATGATGATGATGATGATGTAGTCTTACAATTTGCTATGGCGACGCGATTCATTTCTATATTCAGAGTGGACTAGCAGTTTTACGCGGGCTATTAGACATATTATATTTATTATGCTTAAGAAGTAAAACTTCTTTCGCTTTTATTATAATTTTAGGTTAAAAAGAAAATGCATTTATTAGTTCTAAAAATAGGTAACTTTATTTATTTCAATAAAAATGGTACAAAATGGACGGATTTTATTTTCCCTTATCAATAAGTATACATTGTATAAAATATAATATTAAAAATATGTATAAAATATATTTATTGTTACAAAAAATTTTTTTTTTTATTTTTTCATAAAAATAGTTAAAAAAGCTGCACTCTTTTTGTGTATTTAAAACATTTTTTGTGATGCTAAAAATCATTTCAATAAATAATATAAATTGTGTAAAAAAGTTGAAATTTATAATACGTATAACAAAAAGTAAAAAAAAATCATTAAAACATATTTGTGATGCGAAAACATGAACTTGAAGTAAGTCTTTATTAATTTATAGCATACAGGGTGAATTTTTCTAATGGGCCTTCGGCCTAATACGAAATTATATGGATTAACGAAAAATGCTAAAAGGAGTCATGTAGCAGATTTGATAAAAATTAAAACTGCATCATTTGTTTGTATAAAAATCTTTTTCCCTAGCTGGAAACGAACGAGTTCATTTTATATTTGAAACGAGTTCATTTTGAAAAATTCACCCTGTATATACAGACAAAACATTTTCTATACATAATTTATTGTTACGTAGCCATCAATACATATTTTATAGACGAAAATTATCTTGTCTGTCACGGGCCGTGTCTTAACCGTTCTATGTCTGAAGATTAACGGGGTCATGGTATTTAGGCTTGACGGATTCATCTCGATAAATATATAATTTGCAAATACCTGAGTTAATAAAAGCTTAATCTTTTACAAATCTTATATAAAATAATATCAATAAATAACCGAACAATATTTTTTTTTATTTGAAGTTACACTTCTTTTTTGGGCATTTGGGAAAATTGCAAGGTTTTTTTTTTTAAATATACAAATAAAATCATCACCATGTAGTTGGCCAGTAAATTGCAAATATCAATTGCAAGTTTTGTAGAAAAAAATTTTTTTAGTTACGATGCGATACAAAAAAATGTGTTTATTTATTTTTTTATTAATTATGCCAAAGAAGTATAACTTCTTTAGTGGGTATATACATACCCACACATTTCTTAATGAATATAAAGTATTATATACATAGTCCGCATAAAACTACTAGTCCGCTCTGAATATAGAAATGAATCGGTGTCGCCATAGCAAATTGTATGACTACATCAACTCGCAACAACTTCAGAGCGGACTAGCTGTTTGGCGCGATTCATACATACAAACACACACACTGTTTAATGAGTATAAATATAGTATTATATAGTATAATAGTATACAATAAAATCAGTACAAAGCAAACAAAAAATACATTAAAGCCAAAATTTGGAATAGCATCACAAATATCACAAACGCCGATACAAACTACATAGATTCGATATTTTTGTGACTTCAGTATAGATTAAAATAAAGTCCGATAAACTTCTCTGTGTGTGACGATTTATCAAAAACTGCCATGTGTTGTCAAGTACAATTTTCAATTTCCCCAAATAAAAAAATATTTAAGTAAGTTTAATAAAATTACGATCTTAAAAATGTATTTTTTGTATTGTAATGTGTTTTTAAATGTATTTTTAAATTAGATAAAATAATTTTTATTATCATTATTATTAGAAATTTGAAATCACATGTTAAATATTGATAAATAAAATCGCGAATTTTATGACTTCTTACTAAAATACGTCAATAAAATAAATGATTTTTCATATTATTATTACAAATTTGAATTTTTATGTTAAATAATAAATAGAATAGTTAAAATTTCCCACTTCTCAGGTAGTTTTAACAACCTAGCAACATTATTAGCCAGTGGCGCCCTCACCACATACAGAAAAGTTTGCCGTAATAGATATAAATTTTAATATTAATTATAAATAAAGTCAATTATATTGAGATTCAGATTGAGGCTTAGAACACAGTCAAATTGCTGTCTTGTGAAAAAACACTGCTGTTTTCGCTGTTTTTTTTGCTATATTGATTTTTATATTTGAGCAATGATTTCCTTGAGCAAATCAAGTTCTTTCAAACATTTGTATATGTCATTTCAATAATTTAATTGTGATAAAAAGTATCCTTATTCGCGAAAAGTTCTAACTTAGTCTTCAGGAACGCGTCTAAAAGGCTTCAGGTACGATTTTTACCTAATTTAGTCTCAGTTGCAAGTGTCCATGTGCGGTAAAATGACCTGCATGGTCATTTGCTACTACCATAATTACCATAAGTGCCCAAAACATCACATCAAAAATTTCTTTTTTATTTAGCAAAATGTGGCAATTTTTTTTTTTTGCATAAAGTGCATCATCAATTTTCAGATTCATTTTAAAGCTTCAAATTTCAACTCCTCGACCAAAAAAAGCGAATTTCGAAATCTCCACCTACCCTCGTTCACATTTTCAAACTACCCACGGGGCGTCCATAGGTCGAAACCCAAAATCACACCTCCAAATCAGCTAGCCTCCTAAAACAGACGCCTATGAAAATGCAGAGCGTTATCAAAATCGAATCGCTCACTAACCCAAGGACACTATTTGAAACACGATAGGATACCCTTTTTTTCGACAACCTTCTCTTATCTATGACCAACTTTTTCGGCCAGGAATTGAAATTATTCGGCACAAATTGACATTGGCTTTCGAACCATTTCCTAGCGAAGTTATTCGATGTTTTACCCTGTATACAGATTTCAAAACTACCCCCTTTTTGAAGGCCTTCTTTGAAATGGCTATCAATTACCACAGTTAATGATCTGAGGTGATAAGATACGTCAGAACTGTGTACGAGTGTACCGTTTGTGTCTCGAATGTAGATGAAGTAATCTGCTAAATCGGCAGCGGTGGCCACGAACCAGTGGATATAGATCGATGTTTGGGAACTGAAACAAAATAAATTTACTATTATAGGCTGTAATATACATAAATTTTATTTTCTTACTAGCTGACCCGACAAACGTCGTGTTGCCATATAAATAAAAAAATGTTAAGGGTGAACAACCCTTATCACTTAGGGGGATGAAAAATAGATGTTGGCCGATTCTCATAGATACCGGATAAGCACAAAAAATTTCATCAAAATCGGTCAAGTCGTTTCGGAGGAGTATGGCAACGAAAACTGTGACACGAGAATTTTATATATTAGATAATATAGGAGTGGCAGACGAGCATGCAGTCCACCTGATGGTACGGTAAGTGGCTACTGGCCGCCTATTGACATCTGTGATCGACAAATAAAATTAGATTCCTACCTGAAGTCAACCACGAATGCGACTACCCCTGAGCACTAAGCTGGAACGCCTCGGAAAAGTATGTCTCCCTTACCACACCCTTCAAACCAGAACAGTAGCGCTTTACACTACTGTTAAATAGGTGTGGCGGTGGTGTCGCCGGAGTCGAAAGGGATCTAATCTGAGATTGATTACAGATGTCCATGATGTCAATGAACAGCAGTAGCTTACCATCAGGTGGACTACATTCTTATTTGCAACTTGTATATTACTAATCAGATGGACTGCAAATTTGTAACCCTAATTCTAATCGTCAGTAATATTACAAATGCGTACGTGCGTTTGTTTATTTTTACACTTTCACGTCTTAACTACATAAGATTGTCATGAAAGTCCAAAGAAGAACATAGGTTACCTTTTGGGTTAAGTACCTTTTAACCCAAAAAACCTCCCATTGCAGATAGACAAAATCCTGGATACATTGCGCGTAAAAGATAGTACCCTTATAAACAGTGGCGGACTAAGTTCGTCAGAGGCCCGGGGCGGATAGTTGAAAGGAGGCCCCCAAAAGTGTAAAAAGTTTATTTGATTTTACAAAATGACAAATGTGTCATAGAATTTTTTAAGGCTACCACTTTTGTGGATCAACTCCGGCGGCACCACCGCCACACGTATTTCTACCTAATAACAGCAGTGTTAGGCGCTGCTGTGTTCCGGTTTGAAGGGTATGATAAGGGAGACAGACTTTCCGGAGGCGTTCCAGCTTAGTCCTCAGGGGTAGTGGCGCATCTGTGGCCGACCTCAGGTAGGAATATCTAATCCTATCTGGGGTTGATTACAGATGTCCATGGGCGGCATTAGCCACTTACCATCAGGTGGACTGCAGAATTATCCGCCTGTGATTCGGTGACCTTTTTCTGAACCCTAAGATCGGAGACCCGGGACGGACCGCCCCTTCCTTAAGCTAGAGGTTATAAAACACTACTCACTATTGTATATCTCTGAACGCCAAATCCGGCTCTGTCACAAACATGAACGGATCGGAGTTGCCGTAGCTCTCCAGCTTGTCTTGCAGCTCGGTGTTGCCAGCGCACAGCAGCCTCTCCTCGTCCAGTGTTACCAGCAACTCCCCCTCCAGCGAGGGTGGCTCAGCGCATGTGATGTTGGAGTAGACAGTGTCGGTGGCGAGTACGGAAGGCAGGAGGTGGTTCAGATAGTGCTTGAGAGGTCGGACCAGGCAGTCGCATTTTAGTTTGTTATCTGTAACAAAAATAAAACGTTGAATTAGAAAATTTTGGAGAGTGTGTGCTTTGTACGGGTGTATATTTGGAGACCTTTTGGACGCATGTGTTTTTTTATTCAGTTGTTTATTATCCTCATAAACAACCTACTGTCGTTGTATAGCAATCTATTGATATTTTTAAACTTGTCATAATTTATTTAGCCTACCCTCATTTCATTACTATCTTTATTGTTTCAGTCAACCTACCTGTATTTCATGATTACCCTCATATTACATCCAACTACCCTACTTCCAAAATGTATTAAACTACCCTTTTTAGACAACTCTCAATTTATAAATACCCCTAGTATATTTTTATTCAACCTATCCTCATTTTATGACTACCCCTCATTACATTTTAATCAACTTACCCTCAACTTATGACTACCCCCTCATTCTATTTTAATCAATGTTACACTTACCTTCATTTTACTGCTGCTCACTAAAATTCACTCGATCTACCCTCATTTCCTTATTACCCTCAAAGCATACTTCTCAATCTACCCTCAAAGCACATCTCCACCTACCGTCAAACAGCACCCTCATCCCCCGGGTCCTCACAGCAGCCACCAGCTCGGGCGCGAGGCTGGTGAGCGCGTTGCGCCGCGCGTCCAGCAGCGCCAGCCGCGCCGCCGCCGCCAGCCGCGCCGCCGGGAGAGACTCCAGAGAGTTGTACAGGATGAAGTGATAGACTCGATGACGTCATTACTGGCTATTGTTTTAGCCAATTTACCCTCATTTTTGAACTATCGTCATAATTTATTCAGCCTAACCTCATTTTACGAATCTACCCTCATTTTACGAATCTACCCTCATTTTATAAATCTACCCTCATTTTATGAATCTACCCTCATTTTCGAACGATCGTCATACTATATTCAGACTACCCTAGTTTTATAACTACCCTCGTTGTATTTTGCTCAACCTACCCTCAATTTATTACTACCCTCATTTTTTAGTTTACCTACCCTTATAATGTCACTACACTCAAATTACATGCAACTAGCCTCATTTTTTTCTACTCTCAAATTACATCAACCTACCCTTACTTTCTAATGAGTGTCATTATGCTTTTTAGACCACCCTCATTTTTTAACTACCCTCACTATATTTAAATTAGCTTACCTTCAATTTATGACTACCCTCAGTATATTTTAATCCACTTACCTTAACCCTTAAAGCATTTTTCTCATCCTACCCTCAAAGCACACATCACCTACCGTCAAACAGCACCCTCATCCCCCTAGTCTTCACAGCGGCCACCAGCTCGGGCGCGAGGCTGGTGAGCGCGTTGCGCCGCGCGTCCAGCAGCGCCAGCCGCGCCGCCGCCGCCAGCCGCGCCGCCGGGAGAGACTCCAGAGAGTTGTTGTACAGGATCAGCTGGGTTAGGTTCGCGGGGAGGTTGAATTTTGTCTCCGCTGGGAAGAAAAAAGAAAATGTTTTTTTTTTAACAACGGAGGTAATAGAACCGTGTTTGATTTGACTCCAGTGACTCTACCGCTTCATCTATCTAAGCTTACTAACAGAATGGTAAGCGCTGCTGTAATCTGTCTGGAAAGGTGTGGTAAGGGAGGCACCCAGTGTTTCTTTCAAGCGTGTCATAGAGCTGCTTAGTTCTTAGGATTAGCGCATCTGTGGAAAGCGTAAAGTAGAAATCTAATATGCGGTAGGTTACAGATGACCATAGGCGGCAGTGGCTACTCACCACCAATGAACCAGATCAACTACACGCTCGTTCATTACTTCTACTTACATTAAGAAAATTTAAGACAATTCTTGCTCTACGAATATACAAAAATAATAAGAAGACACTTATATACTGAGAATTATAAAGAACATATAAAGAAAATTTTGTTAAATACTTACACGTCCTTGAAATTAAATCCTTCAACATGTTATGCGATAAGTCTAGTACTTCAAGAGACGTCAAATTGCCGAGGACATCTGAAATGAACAAAAGATATATAAATACATCATCTCATCACGTTTCGTCCCGTCACGTCACGTCACGTCACCTCCTCTCGACCCATCCCATCTCATCTCACCTCATCATCTCATCATGTTTCGTACCATCACGTCACGTCACCTCCCCTCAACCCATTCCATCTATGCCATCCCATCTGATTTCACCTCGTCTTACGTCATCTCACCTCGTCTCGTGTCATCTTGTCATCTCATCATCTCGCTTTATTCCTTTTACTTATGAAGTCATTGGTTAATTTCGTTCAGTCATGTCATTCATTTATTTCATTCATTCACTTCATTCAATAATTTCATTGGTTCGTTTTATTAATTCATTTCATTCAGTCATTCCATTCATTAATTCCATTCATTAATTCCATTCATTAATTCCATTCATTTAATTCATTCATTCCATTTATTCAATTCGTTCATTTCACACACACATTTAATTCATTCATTTCCTTCATTATTTTATTATAAAAAGATAAAATTAAAGACACTCACTGTTCCTAATGTCATTGATGTAGTTCCCAGCGAAGTTCAACCTCTTGACCATCTTCGCGCCGAAGGTGATGTCGTACGTGACCACCGGGATCTCGTTGTAGCTGAGATCGATCTCCTGCAGCCGGTAGGGGATCCAGGGGGACGAGGGGAACATCTTCCTGGTTAGGAAGCCGAACTGATTGTGGCTTAGGTTCACCTGGAAAATATATTTCTTTGTAGTAGCAGACGAGTATGTAGTCCACCTGATGGTGAACTGCAGCCCATGGACACCCGTAATCACCCCCAGATAAGATTACAATTCTATCCAAGGTTGGCCACAGTTGCGCCGCTACCTCAGGGGACTAAGCTGGAGCGCCTCCCAAAAGTATGTCTCCCTTACCTCACCCTTCAAACCAGAACACAGCAGCGCTACACCGCGGTTATTAGATAGAAAAAAGGTGTGGCGGTGGTGCCTGCAGTCGAACTAAGTAATTTATGAAATTATGATACCAAATTTAAATGGAAAATATTTTTTTTATTAGAGTAAAAGAAGATCATACCTTTTCAAGTGACAGACAGTCGTCGAGTAGACCATTCGTTTTGTTGTCAATTTTCTGCAGGAAATTGTAGGAGAGATCCAATTTTCTGGGGACAAAATATATGACAATTAGTAATCATTATATTAATATAACTATAATTAAGAAGCAGTGATAGCCTAGTGGTTAAGAAACTCGGCCTCTCGATCGAGGGGTCCGAGGTTCAAATCCCAGGCACGCACCTCTGATTTTTCAACGTTATGTGCGTATTAGAAATTAATTATCACTTGCTAAACGGTGAAGGAAAACATCGTGAGGAAACCTGCATACCAGAGAGATTTATAAAAAAAAAAATCTCAAAGGTTTGTGAAGCCTGCCAATACGCACTTGTCCAGCGCGGTGGACTATGGCCTAATGCTTCTCATTCTGAGAGGAGACCCGTGCCCAGCAGTGGGACAGTAATGGGTTGTTGATGATTGATGAATCATTATATTAATATAACTATGACAGGTGGTACAGCCAATATGGTTATAACGGAGAGTTACCGTTTCGGAAACAAAGTTGACAATCTTCTTTCTCGGTGACTAAGTTGGAATTCTTCATATCTCACAAACTAATTTGGAATGCCTCATGCTCCAAAAATACTTTACCGTAGATACGTCATTAACCAACACAACGTTATCTCGAAAAACTAAGATGGAATGCCTCACATGTTACAAAGCTTATTTAGAATGCTGCGTGAACTAATACTTCTATGCGGTTAACAGACTCACTGTTCTCTTGAAAAACTAACGCAGAATGCCTCATGTCCCGAAACTAATTTAGAATGCCGCGTGATACCATACCATGAACGTCGTGCATTGTTCTTTAAAACCAGGACGGCTTCATATTTGACACCTAAATTGGAATGCCTGTAGTTTCAGTAAAACTGACCTTAGTGCCACGAGTCCCTTGAATGCCTCATTGGGCACGTGCCTGAGCCGGTTCCCGCTGAGCGAGAGGTCCAGCAGCTGCTGCAGCCCCGCGAACGAGCGCGGCGCGATGTCCGCCAGCTGGTTGTGCGACAGATCCACCTGGAACGTCGTTGGCAGCTTGCCGAACGACTTCGATAGATGCTTGCTTGTAGCTTCATACTCCCGAGTAACTAAGACGGAACGTGGCATGTGCCAGAAGAATGTTGTCTAATCCAAACCAAAAGTGTCTAGCGCCCAATAACTAAGCTATGTCTTAGTCTAGGAACTAATTTGGAATGCCTCATGTTCCAAAAATAATACTATGCCGTAGATGCGTCGTTACCAAATAAACTATACTCAAGGAAAACTAAGACGGAATGCCTCATGTTCCAGGCCTAATTTAGAATGCCGCGTGAACTAATATTACTATGCTGTAAACAAATTAGACAATTTTCTTGAGAAACTAAAACGGAATGCCTTATGTCCCAAACCTTATTTAGTATGCCACGGGATCTAATATTACTATGCGGTGAACGTCGTAGGAGAGCGCCATGCTTCAAGACCTAAATAGGAATGCCTGTACTTTCAGTTACACTGACCTTAGAGCCACGAGTCCCTTGAACGCCTCATTGGGCACGTGCCTGAGCCGGTTCCCGCTGAGCGAGAGGTCCAGCAGCTGCTGCAGCCCCGCGAACGAGCGCGGCGCGATGTCCGCCAGCTGGTTGTGCGACAGATCCACCTGGAACGTCGTTGGCAGGTTGCCGAACGCGGACTTCGATAGGGATGTTAGGTTGTTGTGCTGGAAAGAGAAAAAGATTAAAAACTAAAAACCACGCTAAAACCGCACAAGAAAAAGCATTAATCGTGATTCCTGACGATCCTTATGAGGAGAATGGGATAAAATTATTAAAATCGTGTATTGTCATCGGTTCTTCATAATTGTTCAAAATTTTAAATTAATCGCACCGTTCAATGTAAGTAAAAATCGAGTTCAAAGATTCCGTTACATACATACATACATACATACATACATACAACCCAAGCTAATAAAAGCGTGGTAAAAACTGCGTTGGTTACTGTCAAGTACATTTTCAGAAGTAGAACTTCTATAACGTGCCATGAGAGGGATAAAAGTATATAAGGCATAAAGTTCTTATACGAACATAACTTCGACAGTCAAATACTCTTGAAATTGAAGGTAGTAGAACCCTTTGTGGTTCGCCTCCGGCAGCACCACCACCACACCTATTTCTGCCTAAAAACCGCAGTGTTAAGCGTTGCTGTGTTCTGGTTTGAATGGAGTAAGGGAGTAGTTTTCCGAGGCGTTCCAGCTTAGTCCTCAGGGGTAGCGGCGCATCTGTGGCCGACCTCAGGTAGGAATACCTAATCCTATCTAGGGTTGATTACAGACGTCCATGATCGGCAGTAGCCACTCACCATCAGGTGGACTGCATGCTCGTCTGCTAGTCTTATATTAAAAAAAACTTTCAAACAAACCTGCAAATACAGGTACTGCAAGCTGGAAAGCGTATTCAGAGCCTCCCATGGGGGCCTGGTGAGGCCATTGTACGACAGATCCAGGGCCTGAAGCGTCAGCAGACCAGAGAAGGCGTCCCCAGCTAGGTTGTCCCCAATCTGGTTATGCGAGAGGTTCAGACGTAGCAACGCGTTCATTGCCGGCCAAGTGTTCGCTTTGATCTCTGTCAGGTTGTTGTGGGCAAAATTCAGCTCCCTGGGGACAAATAAATAGGTTAGTCCGGCAAGTAAGTCGTTCCGAATAATGGCTTTTTTACACGGTTTATATTAGCTTCACTTGTATGTTTGTCAGTGAGTAACTCCGTTTTTACACGCTTTATATTAGCTTCACTTGTATGTTTGTCAGTGAGTAACTCCGTTTTTACACGCTTTATATTAGCTTCACTTGTATGTTTGTCAGTGAGTAACTCCGTTTTTACACGCTTTATATTAGCTTCACTTGTATGTTTGTCAGTGAGTAACTCCATTTTTACACGGTTTATATTAGCTTCACTTGTATGTTTGTCAGTGAGTAACTCCGTTTTTCACTAGAAAGAGATCAACATATATCCTTATAATTATGACGCTTTGTGGATGCTTAGTGTGAACATCAGTATAAATAAAACAATAAATAATAATTAAAGATACTAAAGAACACGCTTTTATAAGAAAATTAACCAAAAAATAAAAAAATAATATAGTTTAAAAAAACTAAAGTACACGCTTTTATAGAAATCAAACTAAAAAATATAAAATAAAGTTAGAAAAATATAAACAACAAAAATAGATATATTTAATTGTAAAAAAGGCGTGGGGTGCACACTCTCGGTAATTATAAATATTTTACTGACAGACATGAGCAGAAGGACCAACACTTTGATATTTTCAAAGCAGACGAGCATGCAGTCCACCTGATGGTAAGACTACTGCCGTCCTGGCTGTTAATAATTGTCTATTTAACGCTTTTTTACATATTTATTGAAAGTGGTAGAACCCTGTGTGGTTCAACTCCGGCAGCACCACCGCCACACCTATTTCTATCTAATAACAGCAGTGTTGACCTCAGGTAGGTATATCTAATCCTATCTGGGGTTGATTACAGATGTCCATGGGCGGCAGTAGCCACTTACCATCAGGTGGACTGCATGCTCGTCTGCTACTCTTATATTATAAATAAATAAATATATTTAGCTTTTAGAGTTATTTAAATACACAGACCAGAACATGAGGCGTTCCAAATTAGTGATGAACCACTACAATGCGTTAAACACATACTAGATGTCTGTAAAACGGTTTTATGACTAAACTAACCTGGGACATACGGCATTCAGGATCAATGACAGTCCGGAGGACTTACCTTACGCACTATTACGTAATCAATCAGTACGCATGGTAAAGTAATAATGTATATTTTAATGAAAACTAAACTGGCACTCAAGGCATTCCAGCCTAGTTTTAACCTTGTCAATAGTCCCTTATTTATAAACTACTGGCACGTGAGACATTCCAGAATATTCGTCAACCTAAAAGCTCGCTATAACTCCTTTTCCTATAAAAACCACATGAGAACATGAGGCGTTTCGAGCTAGTACAAGCGTAACTGACCCCAGGCTGATGGGTATCTGCGGGATCCTCTCCAGGCGGTTGTGGCTGAGGTCCACATGTATGTACACAGGATGTACCACAAATGATAGATGGCTTCAGCTGCTCCATTGGGTTATTAAGGTATGTAGACCGGCACATGAGGCGTTCCAAATTAGTAACGCACTACGAGTGAGAAAATGCGTTGAATACTAACTAGACACCTGCAAAAACGGTTATAAGACTAAACTAACCTGGGACATACAGCATTCCGGATCAATGACAGTCTGGAGAACTTACTTTACACATAATTAACCAAATAATCAATTTCTTAAGAAAACTAAATTGGCACTCGAGGCATTCCAGAATAGTCCCAATTCCAAAAACTTGCAAAAGCCCACTCATGACGGATTTCTGGATTTTACACCTAAAAACCTGCCAAAAACATGGGAACATGAGGCGTTCCGAGCTAGTACAAGCGTCACTGACCCTAAGCTGATGGGTATCTGCGGGATCCTCTCCAGGCGGTTGTGGCTGAGGTCCAGCAGCCGGCAGCTGGCGAGCTTGGCCAGAGCGCCGCGCGACGAGTCCCGCAACCGGTTGTGCGACAGGTCCAGCTCCAGCACCGTCGGCACCGTGCCGAACGTGGCTTCAGCTGCTCCAGTGCTACTTAGGTAGACCGGCACGTAAGGCGTTCCGAATTAGTGATGTACCGCTAGTGATGGATTGCATTGCATACATACTAGATGGTTTCAGCTGCTCCATAGAGTTACTTAGGTATGTAGACCGGCACATGAGGCGTTCCAAATTAGTAACGCACTACGAGTGAGAAAATGCGTTGAATACTAACTAGACACCTGTAAAAACGGTTATAAGACTAAACTAACCTGGGACATACAGCATTCCGGATCAATGACAGTCTGGAGGACTTACTTCACAGTTCACACATAATCAACCAAATAATCAATTTCTTAAGAAAACTAAATTGGCACTCGAGGCATTCCAGAATAGTCCCAATTCCAATCGCTTGCAAGAGCCCACTCATGACGATTTCTGGATTTTACACCTAAAAACCTGCCAAAAACAGTGGAACATGAGGCGTCCCGACCTAGTACAAGCGTCACTGACCCCAGGCTGATGGGTATCTGCGGGATCCTCTCCAGGCGGTTGTGGCTGAGGTCCAGCAGCCGGCAGCTGGCGAGCTTGGCCAGAGCGCCGCGCGACGAGTCCCGCAACCGGTTGTGCGACAGGTCCAGCTCCAGCACGGTCGGCACCGTGCCGAACGTGGACGGCTTCAGCTGCTCCATCGAGTTGTGGCTTAGGTATAGGTATCTAGAACATAAGAGGAAATACACTCATAAGTCATAACATAATAGAACAGAGAAAAATACCCTACTGCTTAAAAACAGCGTGTTTTAGTCCGCGTCAAACTTCTAGTCCGCTCTGAATATATAAATGAGTCGCGTCGCAATGAACGACGAAGACAGCGCGGGAACCCTCCCTTCAGAGCGGACTAGAAGTTTGACGCGGACTATACCATAAAATTGACTGCATGCTCATTCTAATCCTAATAATATATTATTAAAAAACCTGTTCTATATACAGTTGGTTACAAATAACCCTATACCAGAGCTCACTTTTTTTTTATAATATAAGAGTAGCAGACGAGCAGGCAGTCCACCTGATGGTAAGTGGCTACTGCCGCCCATGGACATCTATAATCAACCCCAGATAGGATTAGATATTCCTACCTGAAGTCGGCCACAGATGCGCCGCTACCCCTGAGGACTAAGCTGGAACGCCTCGGGAAAGTCTGTCTCCCTTACCACACCCTTCAAACCGGAACACAGCAGCCTATCACTGCTGTTATTAGGTAGAAATAGGATTCCGTTACATACATATATACAACCCAAGCTAATAAAAGCGTGTTAAAAATATGTGTTTTCTCACCTCAAAGAGAACAAATTCTGGAACACAGCATTGTGTATCTCACTCAGATTATTGTAAGATACGTCCACAGTATGCAATTCGTATAGCTTGGGTATCGCCGTCTTGGGAATGACTTGAATATTGTTGTGTGACGCATTGAGTAATCTTAAGCCGGTCATATTTTGGATTGGGACCTGAAAAGACGAAATTTTAAATTAATTATTAATTTTCGAGTTACATTTATTTATCTTTTATTTATCAATCAATATGTCGAAGAACATTTACTTCCTTTCTTTTTACACACTTTTATTTATTAATTATTATTTTTAACGAGTTCTTATTTCAATCTTTTTACACGTTATTTTACTTTTATCTATCTTTAATTCGTTTGTAAAAAATATATTCGCATTTAATTTTAAATCATTTAATTATAAAATCTTTAAAGACGTTTATTCATTTTACTTTAATATTTATTTATTGGTATTTTATTTATTACATTTTACTGTATATTTATTACTTTACTTATCTTTTATTATCTTTATTTATCTTTTGATATCTTTATTTATCTTTTGATGTCTTTATTTATCTTTTGATATCTTTATTTATCTTTTGATATATTTTTTTTGTAGTTTTCAATGAAAAATGTTTTTTTTTTCTAGTACTCACCTGCCCAAGGTCCGTAAACTGGTTGTACACTTGCAGCTCTCCCGCGTAGCTGTTCTCATCGAAAGCGTTCCTGGCGACCGTCCGCAGCACATTGTGGCTCAAGTCCAGCACCGTCATGTTGTTGCAGTTCACAAACGCACCGGACTATCGTCTCTAGCGTTGTACGATATTAATATAGAAAGATACCTACCTTTCTAGCTGACATCTTTGTTTTTATTTGAATGACTGTATTTACTAAAGATTAAAGTCTTAGTGACCAATGTTTTAATTTCTTTGTATGTTTGAGTGATTAAACTAAGAATGGTTTATATTGTTACCAATGTTTGTTTATCTTTGTTTATTTTTTTTGTTGTTTTTGTTTATCTTTTGTTATCTTTGTTTGTCTTTTGTTATCATTGTTTATCTTTTGTTATCTTTATTTATCTTTTTTGGTATCTTTATTTATCTTTTGATATCTTTCTTTTTCTTTTGCTATCTTTTGTTATCCATATTTATCTTTTTTTGCATTTTCGTCTAATTTTTTAGTTTTCATCAAATAACTCACCTGCCCAAGGTCCTTAAACAGGTTGTACGACACTTGCAGCTCTCCCGCGTAGCTGTTCTCATCTAAAGCGTTTCTTGCGACCGTCCGCAGCGCATTGTGGCTCAAGTCCAGCACCGTCATGTTGTTGCAGTTCACGAACGCACCGGACTCTATGGTCTCTAGCGCGTTGTGATATTAATATAGAAAAATACTTACCTTTCTGACTCTTAATCTTTTTGTTTCTATTTGAATGACTGTATTCACTAAAGATTAGTCTTACTGAAACATGTTTTATTTTCTTTGTTAATGTTTAAGTGACTAAACTAAGAATTGTTTATATTGTTACAAAGGGTTTGTTACCTTTATCTTTGGTTATCATTGTGTATCTTTTGTTATCTTTATTTATCTTTTGTTGTTTATCTTTTGATATCTTTATTTATATTTTAGTATTTTTTTGTTATCTTTTGGTATCTTTTTGTATCTTTATTTATCTTTTTAATTTTTTTGTCTATTTTCATAGCTTTTATCCAATCACTTACCTGTCCGAGGTCCGTAAACTGGTTGTACGACACTTGCAGCTCTCCCGCGTAGCTGTTCTCATCGAAAGCGTTTCTTGCGACCGTCCGCAGCGCATTGTGGCTCAAGTCCAGCACCGTCATGTTGTTACAGTTCACGAACGCACCGGTTTCTATGGTCTCTAGCGCGTTGTGCGATATGTTCACCACAGCTAAGTATAGGTCTGTGAATGCTTGCTTCTCTATGATCGTGATTCTGTTCTCCGCTAGATTTATTACCTGGAAGTTAATAACAGTATGTAAGGCAAAAAATGTATGGAAGGATATTTTGTTTAATTTTTTATTTGTGTGAAACTCACACAAAGATAATTGCAAAACTATGTAACACCCACAGTCCAGACCCATATCAAAAATCTGAATACTTCAGTATGGTTCGACGGATGAGGTACTACTACTGCGAGCATATTTAACTTTGGGTCGAGCATCTGAGTCCTTACATGGCAAGCAACTATGATTGGCTTCATTCAGAACATCTAGTTTATGAAGTTACTCATGTACTTTGGACATTGGACTTTTTTTATAATATAGGAGTAGCAGACGAGCATCCAGTCCACCTGACGGTAAGTGGCTACTGCCGCCCATGTATATCTGTAATTAATCCCAGATAGGCAGTTCAAGTAGCAAGTTGCTTCTCCAAGGAATCCAGATCAGGAATCAAACCCAGAAGTAAGCCAATATTAAAGTCTTACCTCAGCATACCGCACTTGCTGGAACATCTGGAAGTCCACTTTAGTTATCTTATTCCTGGCTAGGTCCACAGTGCCTATCCTGGTCACCGCTGAGAACGTCCCACGTCCCACGTCGGATATCTGATTGTCTTGGAGAAAGAGACGCCTGGAATGTATTAAATGATTATGTTACGTATGTATGTATAGTCCGCGCCAAACTGCTAGTCCGTTCTGAAGTTGTAGCGAGCAGGTGTAGTCATACAATTTGCTACGGCGACGCGATTCATTTCTATATTCAGAGCGGACTAGCAGTTTTACACAGATATGTGTAGGTACTTGTCAATGTGTGAGTGGCTGTGTCCACCGAAGGTATTAAAGGTGGTAGAACCGTTGTGGTGCAACTCCGGAGGCACCACCGTCACACCTATTTCTGTTATAACAGCAGTGTTAAGCGCTGCTGTGTTCTGGTTTGAAGGGTGCAGTAAGGGAGACATAGTATTCTCAGGCGTTCCAGCTTAGTCCTCAGGGGTAGCGGCGCACATGCGCCCACAGATGACGGATGTTCACATCTGTGGACGACCTCAGGTAGGAATCTAGTCTTATCTACGATTGATTATAGATGTCCATGAAACAGTGGCCACTTACCTTAAGGTGGACTGCAAGCTCATTTGTTAATTCTATATAATACAAAGTTCCGAATTATTTCCTTACCTCAAAAATCTCATTCCTCTAAAACTGTTGGTGTCCAATTTTTTTATTTTATTATTGTCCAAATGTACCACTTTTATTACTGTGTTTCTCGCGAACATACCTCTGAAATTACAAAAATATATTAATAACTACAAAATGTAATAATAATTACAAAAATACTCAACATTAAAAATCAATTATAATATAAATCTTGTTAAATATACAATTTACAATCTTTCTCAAAAATTTCGAATATTATTTAATTATTTGTCTTAAATTAAATTTCAAATCAACAACTTTAACTTTAACTTAAACTCCTTTAAACTTTTAAGAATACAAAAAATTGTAAAAATCAAATTGAATTTCGAAAAGTGGTCTTATTCAAAATCAAATATTTTTAAAGATATTTGTTAGACAAGTACAATTAAGTAAAATATAGTCCGCGTAAATCTGCTAGTCCGCTCTGAACATAACAATGAATCGCGTCGCCATAACAAATTGTATGACTACACCTACTCGCAACAACTTCAGAGCGGACTAACAGTGTGGCGCGAACTATACTTGTCTAAAGTAAAAAATAATTTGGAAAATAGACTATCAATTGGGGAAAAACAAAAAATAGCCATAAGACCAAAAACTCTAAGCAATCTAAAAATCGAAAAATGGGCAAAATTTCCCACAAATGGGCAAAAGCCCAGCAGTGCGCCCTTACCTCGGTATCTCCCCAATCTGATTGTGACTCGCGTTACACCAACCAAGCTTAGTCAGGTCACCGATATGACTCCCGTCCAGCTTTGTTATGTTGTTGTAACTGAAAAAATATAAAAATACAATAAATATATTGAAAATACATTAAAAACTTCAGTCCAGTCTCAGTCAACTTAAGAATTATTATAAGAACAAAGAAACAGACCGCTTAAAAAACTTAAAAAAAAAAATACAACCGACTTCTATGTCACTACATAGTAAAGAATAATTCAAATAAATGTTGGTTTAGTACCGCGTTTCCCAACCTGTGGTCCGCGGACCCCTGGGGGTCCGCGAGTATATGTATGGGGATCCGCGGTGTCATCTCTGGACCATACATAAATCGCTCATTAAATACAAAAAGGCCGCAAAAAGAAAAATCAGCAAACCAGTTTTATTACACAAATCATTTTTTGCTGTTTATTTTATTAAGGGGTCCGTGAAAACTGCTTGATTTCCTAAGGGTCCGTGGGCTGAAAAAGGTCGGAAAACGCTGGTTTGGTACATAGTCCTAAACTTCAATTCTGATAAATACTAAAACTGCATCATTAGTTTTTTTTAATATCTTTTTCTCTAGCCAGGAACCTAACAAGTTTATTGTGAAAAAAAATACACCCTATATTATTCCTATATCGGATATAGGATCTGATTATAGTCTTTAAAAAATTCACCCTGTATACATACAAGCACGCACACGCACACACAGAGAGACACACACACATACAGACATACATACACTCGAAAAACATTAAAAAAGTCCATGTAACCAACCTCAAATCCAAAACCTCAGTATCACGTAGCCCCTTGAATTGATTTCTTTTCAACGTCGCCAATCTGTTACCGTGGAGGTCTAAGGTCTTTAGTTTCTTCAAGTACTGCAAGGGTAGAAAGGTTATAGATATTAATTACAGTGTATAATATAAAGTGTATTATATAATTATTTGTATACAAGTTTCCTATGCGTGTTTGTGTACGTGTGTGTGTATGTGTGCATACATTTTTTTTTTTTTATAGTATGAGAGTAGCAGACGAGCATGCAGTCCACCTGATGGTAAGTGGCTACTGCCGCCCATGGACATCTGTAATCAACCCCAGATAGGATTAGATATTCCTACCTGAGGTCGGCCACAGATGCGCCGCTACACCTGAGGACTAAGCTTGAACGCCTCGGAAAAGTCTATCTCCCTTACCACACCCTTCAAACCGGAACACAGCAGCGCCTAAAACTGCTGTTATTAGGTAGAAATAGGTGTGGCGGTGGCGCCGCCGGAGTCGAACCACAAAGGGTTCTACCACCTTCAAAAGATGTCTTATTTCAATATATTTATTGGTTCTTTTTTTATTTTATAGTTTTAGTATTCATACTGCAAGAATGTATACTGCGTGCGTGAATGCATACCAAATTTATTTTTGATAAGTAAATAATAAAAAATACAGAATCATTGGTTTCAAATGTGGTAGGTACTATGTAAGAGTAATGAATGTTTTTCACAAAAATCCTTACTAATATTATAAATCCGAAAGTAACTCTGTCTGTCTGTCTGTCTGTCTGTCTGTCTGTCTGGTTGTCTCTTCTTCACGCCTAAACCACTGAACCGATTTTAATGAAATTTTGTACAAAGATAGTCTGAGACCCGAGAAAGGACACAGGATAGTTTTTATCTCGGAAATCCCACGGGAACTAGGGATGGCGATTTAAGATCGATTATTTTAATCGATATTACTAAGGATTGAATCGTAAACTATGCATTTGATCAAGTCATGATGTTAAGCAAAGTTGTTGTCCATGAGCTCACGAAGGTTTCAGAGTTGGGACGACCAATTTTCGCCAGGTAGCACCACTGTCATTCCAATGAAGGTACGAATTTTCAGTTTTATGTATGTTAGTATGTCATATTATTTTCTTTTAAACGCGGGCGAAGCCGCGGGCAAAAACTAGTAATAAATAAGGACATGTTATGTCTGGGCCAGAAAAAAAACGCAACTCTTGCTTGCAAGAGTCCATGCATACATACTTCCATGCGTGCTCGAATTTATACATGCACATAAATAAATAAATATATACATCTTTCCTTGCATTAATTCGTCCTATAAGCTTAAATTTCTTGCATGTATGAGTCCATACAAATGCGTGTTTTTAACATGTATGCCCCAACAACACTAACCTGAAAAGCCTCAGCGGCGACGTCAGCAATCTTCCCATTCGAGAGATGCAGCCTCTCCAGCCGCCCCGCCGCTTCGCTCCCAGCAAATATGTCTTTCCCTAAGGTTTTCATCTCGTGGCCGTCTATTGATAGTATCGATAGGTTGCCTAGGATCTGGGGAGAGAGGGGAAAGGAACCATTTAAAAAAAAATATATAAATGAACTATAAACAAAAAAAGTTACTCATACTTTTCTAAATTATGATAATTTTGGTTCATCGTTTATAATTATTATTAACGGTAACTTTTTATAACAGAAACCTTTCTGGTAGAATACTTTGTGGTGGTAGAAGGTAAAATCGTTTGTGGTTTGACTCCGCCGGCAGTCCCATCACACCTATTTTTGTCTAATAACAGCAGTTAAGCGCTGCTGTGTTCTGATTTGAAGGGTGTGGTAAGGGAGTCATAGTTTTCCGAGGCGTTCCAGCTTAGTCCTCAGGAGTGGCGGATCAGTGGCCGACCTCAGGTAGGAATCTAATCTTATCTGGCATTGATTACAGGTGTATACGGGAAGTAGCCACCCACCATCAGGTGGACTGCTTATCTGCTACTCCTATATTATAAACACAATCATCGGGTTGCACTCCGGGAGTGCCAACAGAAGTGAAAACTTTCGAAACCTAACCTGAATAATAAAATATAATAAATAAAAAATGAAACTGACACCCTCTGACATATTTTTCTATACTGACACCGGATAACATCTTAACTTTTGCAGTTTGCTTTGTCTTACGAATTTTCGATCAGGACACGTGACCTGGCGCGAGTTTAACATTTACCCATCCCAAAAAGTCAAAGCCGCTAAAGAAGTTTTCACGTCAAAACCTTCCTACCTTAAAAGCATCCTTCGGGAACTCCACAATCTTAGTGTTAACCATGTACAACTCCTGAAGCGTTTTGTTCACGCCGGCGAAAGCGTACGCATCTATAGATTTGATTGGCGTGTCGACTATGTGAAGCACTCGGACAGTTGAACGATGGAGAAGTGGACCGAATAAGTGGGCTGGAATAAAAAAATTCAATCAAAACCATTTCATCCATGGTGATCCGTTACAGAATTCGTTTTTAACGTCAATGATCTAGTTCGCGCCAAACTTCTAGTCCGCTCTGAAGTTGTTGCACGCAGTAGTCAGAGAGCCAATGCGGTCGAACACAACTACAAGCATATACTCCGTAGCAACGTAAGGGCACACTAACGCAACTATGTAGGCGAGAGCGGGTAAAGGAGAGTGCCGGGGAGATCCCACGCTATCTTCTTCCCGCTAATATTATCTACAATATGCTATTGCGACGCGACTCGCTTCTATATTCAGAGCAGACTAGAAGTTTGGTGCGGACTCTACCTATGTATTATAGCGGCCGCTATAACGAGTATTAAAAAATAAAAAAATGCAAATAAATGGGGGTCGCTATACGAGAAACCGCTATTATTTAACGTTTTTCACCACTAGACCAATTATTACTATTATTATTTTCAGAAAATCAAAATACAATCGTACTCTTATCAGATAACTCTCTCATTTAATACCTACATCCTGCCATTTTGAAACCTCCGCCATATTGTATGTATAATGACGTCACTAATAAATTATTAATAATCCGAGTATTACGTACTCCTGTGTTTGTTTTAAAAGAATGTATTTATCAGAGCCTTTCCATTTCCAACTTCCAATGACATTCCTTTTCCTGACGTTATCTGGGGTTGATTATAGATATCCATGAGCAGCATTAGCTACTTATCATCAGGTGGTCTGCTTGCTCGTTTGCTATCTCAATGTGTTAAAAAAGAAAACATAAATGTGAATTCTTACCAATTTTAGCCTCTTTTAAAAGAAGTCTCTCTATTGGAAAGCCCAATCCCGCGATATTACCCAACCCTACGCTCATGACAGCTAGCCCTGTGTTCTCGCAGCGAATGAACAGACCTGTGTCCGTCCCTTTCTCGCATACGCACGGATATAGCAGATGGGACTCTGTCTCTTTCGGGCACGGGTATAACGGTCCGGGCGGGATGTATTCCGAATTTGAAATGGACATCAGTGTTGCTAGCACGAAAACTATTTGAATGTCCGCCATTTTCTTGATGTTTTGACTTGGTGTTTGATCTGTAAATTAAAAAAACAAATAGATTTTATTAGTTAGTTTCCCACTGCTGGGTACTGGTATTCTCTCAGGGCGAAATTTTATTTATTTATTTACTCATATCTTACATCTAACATTACAGGGTTCCCTAATGTGTTAGTGTACTTCACCTAATACCTTAATCAGTTACAAATGGAATGAATTACAAAACCAATTTAAATCCTTTGAAACACTTAAAAATCGAATAGAAAACAAAAAAAGTACAATAAGTCAATGTCAAATAAAATAAGATTTAAAATAAAACACACCATAAATAGAAATAACAAATGAATAATGTTTATAACCACGATTCTTCGGTAATTAAATGTCGTTAAATCAATTATGTAGGTGAAGTTTGTCGTAAAAGATTGGGTTTGGGTATTTTTGATCTAAAGTATGTTATTCCCCTGTTCCCTTCGTTGTTCGACGTAGATACGCGCTGTGCATTCCGTATTTAAGGATGATAGAAATAATTATATGAGGCGTTCTAACAAAGTTCTCAGGGGTAGCCATCCGTAGCCAGCTTCATGTAGGAATCTAATCGTCACCTAACTGCCAGTGAAACTCTTGACAGTGAAGCAGTTTAACAGCAGTGTTAAGCGCTGCTGTGTTCTGGTTTGAAGGGTGGTAAGGTAGCCATACTTTTTCGAGGCGTTCGAGCTTAGTCCTCAGGGTTAGCGGCGCACCTGTGGCCGACTCCAGGTAGGAATATCTCATCCTATCTGGGACTGATTACAGATGTCCATGGGCGGCAGTAACCACTTACCATCAGGTGGACTGCATGTTCGTCTGTTGTTACAAACACACTATTATTATTTATTCATTTTTTTTATAATATAAGAGTAGCAGACGAGCACGCAGACCACCCGACGGCGAGTGGCCACTGCCGCCCATGGACATCTGTAATCAACCTCGGATAGGATTGGATATTCCTACCTGAGGTCGGCCACAGATGCGCCGCTACCCCTGAGGACTAAGCTGGAACGCCTCGGAAAAGTCTGTCTCCCTTACCACACCCTTCAAACCGGAACACAGCAGCGCCTAACACTGCAGTTATTGGGTAGAAATAGGTGTGGCGGTGGTGCCGCCGGAGTCGAACCTAAATGGGTTCTACCACCTCCTGTAGATGAAATATATAATTCAATAGATTTCATTTAACATAGATTTAATACCAATGACTTGTAAATCGAAATAAATTACTCTTAAACAAATAAGCAAGCAACTAGTATTGTTTTGTTTTAAATAAAAAAATGTTATTGTAATTTAATATAATATAAGTATGATAACATGTAATGAGTCGGGTTTTTTATCTTATTCAAATACCCAATTAGCATGCAGTTCGTTTTTTTAGATGTTTTTATTTATTTTATGTAACAATCGAGCATGCAGTCCACCTGATTAGTGATGCAATGATATATCGATATTTCGATAATACATAACCCAAGTTATCGATATTTATATTCGTATAGAAACCATAGATTAGTAAAGATTACTCACTCCTAACAAGAAAATGTACCCAGTTTTGAGAATTGAAATAGTTGCGTAAAAAAGTTTTGCCACGTCTCCGTGCTAAAATGTCCCTAAAATATTTGAAATAATTATTTATTTATTACGTAAATTACGTAATTATTACGTAAATTGGTTATTTATTCGTAAATTTTCTCTAAAAATGTTTTTATTTGTCAAGGATTCAAAAAAAGAACTTACTAAAATAAGCCGTTTGTGGCTTCATTCAATTTCAAGGCGGCGAAGTATCTTTACTAATCTATGATAGAAACAGTACTGTTAATAGCCAGAAATAGGTGAGGCGGTGGTGCCGCCGGAATTGAACCACAAAGGGTTCTACCACCTTTGAATTTTTTTATATTATGTGATTTTTAGACCTTCGATATCATTATTCCAAATTTGGATCTCACACTTGATGATAAGTGGCATAAGTGGAATCAGTTGCCGACCTCAGGTAGGAATATAATCTTATCTGGGGTTATTTACAAATGTCCATGGGCTGCAGTAGCCACTTACCATCAGGTGGACTATATATGCATCTGTTGTTCTTATATCTAAAAAAATGTACTGAGTTCTCCCTCTGATGGAAAGATACGGATGCTGCCTAACTAACCATCTTAGTCTTCAGGTGTGGCGACACATGAGTGATCGGCTTCTGGTAGAACCCGTTCTATATGGAGTTGGTTACAGATGTCCAGGCTATAACAATTTACCATCAGGTAGAAAGTGGTAGAACCCTTTGTGGTTCGACTCCGGCGGCACCACCGTCATACCTATTTCTGCCTCATAACAGTAGTATTAAGCGCTGCTATGTTCCGGTTTGAAGGGTGTGGTAAGGGAGACATACTTTTCCGAGGCGTTCCAGCTTAGTCCTCAGGGGTAGCGGCGCATCTGTGGCCGACTTCAGGTAGGAATATCTAATCATATCTGGGGCTGAGTACGGATATCCATGGACATGGTAGCCACTTACCATCAGGTGGACTGCATGCTCGTCTGCTACTCTTTTATTATAATAAAGAGGTAGACTGCGATGGAGTTGGTTACGGATGTCCAGGCGACAGTGACAGTACCATCATCTGGTGGACTGCAAGCCACTCCAATATTAAAAATTTTTAACAATACCTTTCAGGTTTCCAAAATCACTATCACTTTACAACACAATACACTATCCCACTGCTGGACACTTATTTGCTCAGAGTGAAAAGACTAGACCACAATTTCAAAATGATTAAGTTTCACTTCAAAACATTTAAATATACTGACTGTATTAATATACTCGATTTTTACTAATTATATTTTTCAAGTATAGAAGTAAAGTTATTTTTACTATTATTATAAGTTATTATATATGACTGACTTCTTTCCTGTCCAACGTGATACTGATATTATTATGAATATTACAAGACATCCCACAGTTATCTGAGCATAGGTTTTTTCGTGTTATCTCCATAATTATCTGGAGTGTTTATAAACTTTTAATTAAGTTTGTATTCTTTATAAAAACCCCAATTATATACATATAATAAATGTGTTTTGTGTATCTGACCATTCTCTAAAAGTTAAAAAAATCATAACAGAAATAAAAAAATATACAAAACATTAGTATTTATGTCTGCTTTTTCTGGTAGCAATATAATTAAAAATAAAGAAATGTCAATCGGGTGTAAAAAAGAGAAAATAAGTAAAATAAACCATAAAAAATGCCCTTGTAAATAACCCATACAATTTAGATACAATTTTCAGACTTTTTTTTACTATCAAATAAGCTCAAGTATTTCTTGAGTACCTTAAAATGTTGATGTCGACTGTACATATTAACTAGATAGATAGATAGATCAAAGTATCCGGAATATAGACTTTTTCGATAGCCCAGGGGCGGATCTAGAGGTCTAGGGGACGTAACTTCGTACCCTAGTCCCCCTCCCTCATAGTTAAAATATCTTACTTGAATCCATAGATAAGTATAGATACTTCGCCGCCTTGAAATTGAATGAAGCCACAAACGGCTTATTTTAGTAAGTTCTTTTTTTAAATCCTTGACAAATAAAAACATTTTTAGAGAAAATTTACGAATAAATAACGAATATACGTAATAATTACGTAATTTACGTAATAAATAAATAATTATTTCAAATATTTTAGGGACATTTTAGCACGGAGACGTGGCAAAACTTTTTTACGCAACTATTTCTATTCTCAAAACTAGGTACATTTTATTGTTAGGAGTGAGTAATCTTTACTAATCTATGCTTGAATCCAACCTTTTTGGGGCTGAGATTTTAGGGGGTAAAAAAAATCCAGAAATACGAGGACCTATCACTGCTGTTATTAGACAGAAATAGATGCGGCATGGCCTTCAAAGGCGAACCACAACGAATTTGAGCACTTTTAAAAATCCACCACTTTATTATTAAACTTTTCTTAAAGAAATTCTCTAATAGCCTACCCTTCAACTGGGGTAACCCCAAAACCAAAAATCTTGGCTCCTTTAGTACCCTACGCTATATATTCTTCAGACAAAGCATTAATGAGACCATATCAGCAACATTATTATTGTAGCACATGTCATAATAATAACATTAAGATTAAATTTTATCTGGTAATTCCAGCGACATCTTTTTTTTATTATTGGGGAAACTGGCAAATTTCCATTTTGTTTTTTTTTATGATATAAGAGTAGCAGTCCACCTGATGGTAAATGGCTACTGCCGCCCATGGACATCTGTAATCAACCCCAGATAGGATTAGATATTCCTACCTGAGGTCGGCCACAGCTGCGCCGCTAGCCCTGAGGACTAAGCTAGAACGCCTCCGAAAAGTATGTCTCCCTAACCACACCCTTCAAAACGGAACACAGCAGCGCCTACCTGCTGTTATTAGGCAGAAATAGGTGTAGCAGTGGCGCCGCCGGAGTCAAACCACAAAGGGTTCTACCACCTTATAAATTTTGTTTATTTTTAACCTTAATATTTTTAAACAAATACTATTATTAGTCTACCTAATTTTCGATGAAATTGAACTAGTATTTACCTGACTTTGCTTGCAGTCATGTGTTTTTATCTATATCTCGGAAACAACACTTTTTTTAGCTTCTTTTAGGTTGCATGTATGTATGTATGTATGTATCTATGTAACGGAATCTTTGAACTTGATTTTTACCCACTTTGAATAGTCTAATTTAAAATTTTGAACAATTATCAAGAACTGATGACAATACACGATTTTAATAATTATATCCCATTCTCCTCGTCAGGATCGTCAGTAATCAGGATTAACGGTTATCCTTGTGAGATTTGAGCGTGGTTTTTAGTTTTAGTTTTAGTTAAACTATATGTAATTATTTTTTTACAAGAAGCCCATGGTAGTCTCAGACTTCTAAATTTAAAATAAAATTTTGAACTAGGTATAGACTATAGAATTTAAAACCAATAAGATACCACTCTTATATGGAATAGGTTGCAGATATCCTTGGGCGGCAGTGGCCAGTGTCTACTTAGCAGCTGGTTCACTTCTATTGCAAAAAAAAACAACAAGTAACGTGACAAATCAAATACGGATTAATTTTTAAACCAACTGGTCAAGGCTATTCGCTCCTAGGAAGTGGTGTTAGGAAAAAAATACCTTGTTATGTACACAAGGCCGTAATAAACCTGTTTTACGTACGAAATATCAAGTTAAACAGCAAATAATCTATTGATTTATAATTACTAGCGATTTTGTAATCACGGTAATAAGGGATCTTACATAAAATCTATATAAGTAATAACTTCGCAAGTTAACTTAGCAATATTTGTGAAACAACTTTCACTTCAAAATAAACGTGATAAAATGATTACCTGCGGAAATTTCTTGGCTCGTCAGTAATTACAGCAAATCTTTTAGCGCCTGAGTAATGTTAAACACTTTTAACATAATAATTGCGCGATTTTATACGTAAATTCACTCAAAACATCGTCGAAGTAACCCACCCCACCATCGTCAACTTTAAACTGACTGGGTTGCTAGTTTCGTAACATTTTGTCATTTTCCACTTTTGACAACTGCGTATTTATATTAAACCCTTATCGCCAGTACTAAAAATTATACATGACATAAATTGGGTACTTGACAGTTATAACAATAAAATATGAAATATGTTGGATATGATAGCTTATAAGTAAACATACATTATGCAGTATTTCGTTTATTTTTTAATACGTTCTAAGTATTTTTATTTTTAAAAAGAAATTTTCGATTTTTTATCTGTGGATTTTAAATCCCAAAACGGCGACAGTGCTGCCTCAAATGTCATGTGACGTCACTACATCGAAACCAAACAAGACAAATAATAATTAAATCGTTTGCTGTTAGAGTTGGTTGAATTTATGTTGTGAACCGAAATGAAGCCATACTATATTAAAGCTGATAGCGTGAACCTGCTTAAAGAAGATCCATATATGCAGTATTGCACTAATCAAAATGGATACAAAAACTTCCGTGAGATAACCTATGGAAATATCAAATAAACAACGTAAGTAAAACATTCTTTATATTTACATTTAATCATATCGGACAATTAAAACATTTCTTTACTGACTTCAGACAGAAGAAAGGTTGTCTTCAAGTAATTATTAAGATTTTTTTAAATATACTTATATTCTTATGTGAACTGTTTTAAGGTTATTAATTGGTTATATTTATATTTACAGATCTTCCCGACAATCGTATAGGGACAACGTTATAGAGTATGTGCAGTTTAAGAGGAAGGCAAGTTTGTGTTTCATGAAAAGTAAAAGTTGTCCTGAACACAAGGTACATCAATGAAAATGAAAATGTGATGACTGTCCTGCCTAGAAGAAGCGAGGAGCCAAAAGTTTCGAAAGTGGGCACCAGTCTGAAATACATAAAGTAAAGTACACGGGAAATAGTACTTCTTTACTTGCGTAACCTACCCAACGAGATGAAGGAAGAAAAGTGTCCATACAGTTCCTATTATTGCATTGCAATTTAATTCTGAAAATGACAGTGATAAAAATATATATACATTTGTTACGGAAAATAATTTTAGTAATGAAGAAAAGCAGACACACAAGCAACACAAAAATTTAGCTTAGGTGATCTGTAGTAATTATTGTAACTGTAACATATGATAAATATATACAAAAGTTCTACTGTGTGTATTCACTAATAAAACCATATAAACCAAATAAACAAAGAAATCGGTTAATAAAATACTAATATTAGCAAATCATGTATTTTTAATTATACAGTCCTGTAACTTAATCAGTGCACATGCACCATCAATAATAACACCGTCATGAAATATTTTAATTGTGTCCTACAGAATGGGCCCTTAAAATAGAATTCTCATAGACGTCTTATAATTCTATTCTTATCATAGACATCTATATAATATATTAAATATATGAATACTTCCACTTGCTGTTTTGTTTTGATTACGTCCCGTTCCAATGATTTGGAATTGACGAATCACTCGAGTTACTAAATTTATTCCTTTTTTTCAATAATACTTCTCTTACATAGATAGTATAAAATGTCATTGCTTGCAAACAGAGGATTTAAACATATAAGAATCTGCAAGTTCTTTAACGTTTATGAGATTTGGGTTTAGGAACTTGTATAAGCAAATTTGTTACGATCGTACTTGTACACATCGTCACTGCACACGTCTTATAACTTGTCATTTATTTAAATTTTAGTTATAATAGCTAAATAACTCTCAATTTTCTTCTAAGCGTTGTTTGTTTACAGTGTAATGACGTTCCGCCACAAAATGACACTTGACCGCCTGATTTAACGCGACGTTCCGTTCACCGTAAAGAAAGTTCGATTTTTATTAATGAATAGCCCTTTTTTTGAAAAAGTGATCAATGAAAGGCATATATAATACGTATACTAATTCATTACAACACTTTCCCAAAAAGTGTCAAGTAGCCAATTCAAAATTGCCATCTTGATAATTTTTGTATTTAATAAATCCTATCAAAAATTATAACAATATTATTTTCATGTAAATTTATTATTTTTTTATCTACACGACCTGATGTACACTACGTTTATTGTGTACTATTCTGTTTTTTATTAACTACGGTGTTGTTATTGATATTGTCATTTATTGCTGTCATGTACATTTAAAGCAATTTTCTAAATGTTTATTTGTGTTTGTAAGGCATTTACTTATGTATAAAAGCAAACTAAAACTTTGATTCCCTCGCAAAAGCATACCAAACGAGAATGGCACCGAAAAAGCAGAAGGTACGTCGAGAGAGACATCGGTGCGATCAAGTCGAAGGCGAACGCTTTCATGCGCAAATCGACGAGGTGTTTCAGTACAATTGGTGGGAGATATTCTGCTTTCCTTATATCCTTTGCGGACGGCTCTGGGATTGTTGCGTTTCTCTCTGCGCTGGCACCAACCAATGTCTTGTATATTGGATGATGATACAATGGGTCGTTTGCAAATTGACCAGACTTACCACACCAGATCCTATAATGTTTCCGTACTACTTTTACATGTTCTGTCAAGTGATATTGTTGACTTTAGTATTCGTTCTACTATGGCATTGGTTCGGCAGGAGCGTGTTAATACCATATTTTATAGCGTACTATACCGCACTGACTGGAAAGGATACTCCACCGGTTAAAAACACGACTAGATTATCATTTAGAAGATATTGCTTCAGAAAAAGTGATATTTTCGATAGTACTATGGATAATGATGCAACAATACTGTATTCCAGCCATCCAACATACCTATTATCTTTCTTAACTGAACTATTTATGTACGAAATAATATAAATCAATGTATTTATGAATCAACCGTTTTATTATTATAAATGATACCTTTAATAATTTATTAAAATTCTTACGCTACTTAAAATTATGTATAACTTTCTTAACTTATATTTATTTGCCATAAATATTTATCTACCCTTTTCCATTGCAAATTCTGCGAGGATCCTGTATTGTACCATAGAATTTCTAAGGAGAGTTATTAAAGCTAACATTGGTGACCGCAATGATCAAATGACTGCAATAACCACTGCGTCATCTTAATTAAGAATCTTAAGAAGACTTCTTACATATTAATAGCGCAAAAAATATTATATTTATTGTATAATAATAGCAACACCAGGATATTTTATTTTAAGTTAATCTGTGCAACACAAACAACTACCCGACGAGGTTGGAGGACTGAGAGAGCGTGGTCTGTAAAGTTAGAAACTGTCCGCGAATGAGAATGCGACATACATTTTAATAATCTGTCTTTTACGACTGGCACCTCTATGGCTGACACTTGTCTATGCAACAGCGCTAGTTCATAGTTGAAATCACTCTCTGTGGACGTAAGTTCACTTCGGAAAATGTCGGAAAGTGTGTCAGAATAATTTTATTTCACAATTCACGAATCATAAGCATCCGTTTGCTCAAGAAAACGTACGCTCGCGGCGTGTAATTGTTCAAATCCTTGATTGGAGATAACATTATATTCTATCTACTGGTGAGTAACCTTTATACATAAAAATTTCTTTTTCGTAAAGTGAAATTTTCACGTAACGCACTGTTCGATATTCAATTATTTCTAAGTACGTGTTTATTATCTATGCCAATTTTCCTCTTTGATTTTCGCGCGTTTTTAGATATATGAATATGAAATTGATTAATTCTATGTTTAATCTTCAAGTGTAATTTTACTCTTATAATTCTTAATTTACAAAACCACTAGTAATATAGTTGGTTAAATAGCGTGCGTAGATAATATTTACAGCTATAAGTCGTAATTAATCACGGAAAATCGTTATAGGAAATATGTATTATGGTAAAAAGTGAAAATATATGCCGATTGGCGTAAATACCTGCCGACCCTGCCGTGAGCCGACTCTCTCTTTCAAAGTTGACCTTGATATTTTGGCATACTTATGTGTTTTTTAGTCGTGAGGTAAACATAGACTACACAATATTTATACAATAGTACATTACGATACGAGGACGAAAAATTTTTTTTCTGACAAGTGTGAGTTTGCAGGCCGAGCCGCAGGCGAGGACTGCAATCACACGAGTCAGAAAAACATTTTTCGTCCGCGTGTTGTATAAAATTTTATATTACGGGGTCGGAAATGGGGGTTTTGCGCACGCGAAGCGTGCGTAAAACGTCAATTTACGCACGCCGTGATATAAATGGTTATTACAAAAATATTTTGCATTCTTTTTTTAATTCCACGAATGTGTGAAATTGTAATTTTATACTTTCATTGCGTATTTTTGTTATCATCAGAATAATAACAAAATATTAAATACATATTTTCAATAATGGATTTTTTATCTTACACATAATGTAATAATAGGAACTTATTAAGATATCAATAACAAACTTTTATTATGATAAATTGATTATAAAATAACAGGCATAGTGGTCATTAAACAATGTATCATTTGGAAGGTCTAGGTTTGATACCCAGGCTAACTTTTTATATATTTAAGTAACCATCATTATGTTTCTTAGGTATAGATATATTATATTTTAAGTGCACATAAATTTTCTCATAATAAAATAATAAAACAGTTATTTTTTCTACATAAATAATATGTAAATGCTTAAATATTAATCAAAATATGCCATTTAATTGACCATAATTTTAAACGCTCTAAGTAAAATTGTATAAATTTTCACATAATCATACTTAAAACTTTATAACTGCATTATTTCATTTATTTTGAATATACCATACTGCATGCTTTTTTTGAGTATTTTAAGTGCAGTAGTTATCAAATTAACACATCATCATCAACCAGTTACTGTCCCACTGCTGGGCACGGATCTCCTCTCAGAATGAGAAGGATTAGGTCATAGTCCACTGTGCTGGCCAAGTACATATTGGTAGACTTCACATACTTTTGAGATTTTTTTTTTAAATCTTATTCTTAATAAAGCTCTTTTTAAACGTCAATAATATACCACTACTTCGTGAGGTATTTGGTTAATTAGTTATTTGGTGTAACGACTAGTAAAATAGTTCTATGTTCCATATAAATAATATAAACTTCAATATAAAAAAGAACAATTGGTTCAGTAGTAGACTTTATGGATTACAAACAAACATACAAATCATTTCCCTTCATTATATACTAAGCTAAAAAGAATTTCCATATTTTTTTTAAATTTTAGCACAATTCAGATGATTCTCAGACCTACTGAATATGCACATAAAATTTGGTGAAAATCGGTAAAACCGTTTCGAGGAGTATGGTAACTAACACTGTGACACGAGAATTTTATATATAAGATTGTATGATAAGGCTCCTGTTATGTCGTAATTATATATTTATAAGACATGACTACCTGTCTAGTGAATTATGTATCTAATTTTATCCCAAATTAATTGAATCAATATTGTCGCTGTCAAACTTGTCATTGTGTAAATTATACGAACACCTCTGCAAGTTTATGGTATTCTTTCCATTTAACACTGATATTTTGAGTTATGTATGTTTAATCTATTTCGCCATCTGTAATCCATTTCTGTGGTAGAACCGAAGTGGTTTAACCAAAGAGTTAACACCACCACACCTATAACTTTGAGCATGAGCAGTTCTTACATTTCTATGTAGTGGTGTGAATGGTGGCAGATTTACATAGGCAACCATCTAAGTCTTCAGGACTAGAGCTGTATATAAAATTCTGTTTTATATGGAGGTGATAACCAGTGGCAGACTAAAGTCGTCTGGGGCAGAATGTTGAATGGAGACCCCCAGTGTAAAAAGTTCATTTAATTTTACAAAATGACAATGTGTCATAGAATTATTTGCTGACTTACACACATTTGATAGGTTGTTTGGTTCTGATGATCTTTTAGCAACTGTGTTTGGGGGCCCCCATGATCGGGGGCCCGGGGCGGACCGCCCATCTGCCACTTAGCCCCTAGAGCTGATAACAGATGTGGTTGGTATGGCTCATTTGTTCACTTCATTTCACTTCAATTTTATGAAATAATTCGCCAAGTACGAGTCAAACTCACACCTGAAGGCTTCTGTACCACCAAATGTTCATCATTTTTTACTTATTTTATTATTAATATATGTTTTATTGTTCTTATTTGTATTTGTTACAATAGCAGTTATAGTAGTAAACGTATTGTAAAAGTTTTAACTGTCTTCCTAGTACGGTTTAACTGTTAGATCGAAAAATGCCGAAGAATATCGGTTTATTGTATGGAGACCCTACTTATTAATCAACTTTATTTTATTTTTAGAAGATTTTATTATAGCGGCCACCGTTGTGTATCATCTGTAAATTTCAAGTATCTATCTATTACGATTCCGGAGATAGAGCCCTGTGACAAACAGACAGCAAAGTTAAGATTTTTTTTACTAAGGTAAAAGGGTTCCGTTTTTACCCTTTGCGTACGGAACCCTAAAAATCACTAATATTAGCCTTAAACTAACATAAATAGAAGTAATTAGATAGTTTAATTACTAAAATGTCTATTCCTTTTTATATAACCACATTAAAGTCTAATTATTCAAAGAAATTTATATTAATACTATTTGTATTAATGTAGTGTAATTAATTAAAATAATTTTATTTCAATTACTGTGGCAGTTCTTTTAATTACTGTGACAGTTCTTTTAATTACTTTATGAAATAGCTTCTTAATAGTTACTTAATTTATTTGGAAAATTTCATTTGTTTTGATATCTTTCTGCTTTTCACAATTTTAATGTGTAAAGGATTTTTAAAATAGACTATTATCTTAACCCTTTACACCCGAAGATTTTTTTTCGCAATTTCCGATTCAAAACGTTTATTACGGCTTTTTATATAGCTTAAGGGATCCACAAAAAATACGAAAAAAAATCCAGAGTTTATACGTAATTCAGAAATCGACCCGCACGATCGTGAGTCTCCGGTGGGAACTGTCACACTCACGATCGTGAAAATTGCAAAAAAAAATAGTTTTTTATCAAAAAATATTAGAAAATTAAAACAATTTGGAGATATTTAACATCACTGTCTTTATTTTCATTAGTCTTTATAAAAAATCTGTCTTGGCAATGAAACCTAAACTACGTAATTCTATGAAAATCAACATTCTTCTTTCTTCCGTTATTGCCTCCGTCTTAAATCCAGGTCTCCAAGGCGTAAGTATTCTTGGCTAGGGAATACATCCAATGATAATGCAGATGGAGAAAACTTTAGCCATATCTATTGCAATTAAATTAAGTTTTCGACTGGTTCTTCTTAGATTATATAAATTTGTGCATCTGGTTACATATCAAGAGCCTCATAATTAAAATATTAAGAAAAATATTTCTTTGGAAACTTTACTGGAGATGTTGGTAGGGATGTGTAGACCTTTTCAAGACAGAAAACGTATTCTTTTCCAAGCTATTTTTCGATGTGTTGGACGTGAAGATGCTCGGCGGCGAGAAATTTCTAGGGATGATTTTAAAGTAGATGGTTGAGGTTCAGGCTCAAGTTCCAGATCCAATTCTAGGTCAGTTTCTATTTGAGGGTCTGCATGTGCTTCTGGATCTGTTTCAGGGCACAATTCTTCAAATTGAAACTCTTCTAATCTATTTGGTTGAAGCTCTTCACTTTCATGAAGATCTTCAATGTCCGATACATTTCTCCTCACCCCGCACTGGCAAAATCTGATCGTCATTTAAATGTACCCCTAAAATTGAAACAAACAAAATTGATATTGACGAAACTTACACATAATTGGTAATAGCAATAAAAGCATTTTCATCAAACGTTATTCTGCACCAACAACCGTAGGCACACGATCGTAACAGTTGAAATTTGCAACCTAATTGTATCTAAATTGCAAGTTAATCGAATAAACTATTAAATTCCACGTATTTAGTGTTCTTTTAGCTTTCAAATTAGCTATAATTAATAATAGATACTAAACATTTAATACCAAAAATAATTATATACCTGTGACAGTGCGCGGGTCGAAAAAATCTGCCATCTTTGGACGAGTCCCTAGCACAACTGACCGCCTGCACCCCGCTCACTTAGCCGGTAGCACGTGCGATACTCTCCTCACGATCGATCGGCATCGGTTGCGTTTCGAAAAATAAGAAGGTATCACGTGGGAATTTTTTTAAAGTGAAACTCACGCTCATATCATCTCGGGTGTAAAGGGTTAAATAAAGTGAAAGAATAAATAATTTCACGGGCTCCTCTGCCTGTCCATCTATCACTGTGTATATGTTGGGTCTCTTCATTTTGTAGGTCAGTTACCAATGTCCCTGTAGTTCCGGGACTAGAATAGAGCTACGGTATCCCCTGCCTGTCGTAAGAGGCGACTATAAGGCGGCTTCCGGGGTTGCGGGCTGCAAGAGTGGGAGCTCAAACCGTCCAGTAAGCGACCCCGGGTAGGACGGCGGTATGTGTGGTCGCATACTGTCGTGAAAACCAGATGGTGTGGGAGGAGCGAAAACTGCTCTCCCAGGGCAGTGCCCGATCGGGGCATCGCGCTTGGAAGACTCCGGTTGCGTTCCGTCGGAGATCCCGTAGTCCTCCAACAAGCGTTGAGGACGACCACCCCCCCGGTTTTAGTGCGGTAAAAATCCCACATAACCCGGCGTCGCTCCCACGTCGTCGGGTACCATTTGAAGGTTTCCCCTTCGTTAAGAAAAAAATGGCAGTTACCAAGACCAGCTTCAGCAATTATGGGGCCCCTGCGCACAAGTATTCAGGGCCCCATTGGAAAGTGATAATTTAAGAAAACATAAAAACCTAACAACCCCATTATACTTACACTTATTTATAAACTATTATATATTTAAGGCCAATCAATATAAGGCCAATGCCTTACAAGGCCCACCTGTTCGGGGGCCCTGGGTCCCTATACCCTTAGGGTAAAAACGTAATAGTTTCAATGACTATTTACGTAAAACGCGAAACACTGCATACTTCAAAACACAAATAGCTTCTAGTAATAAATAGAAATGAAATAAATAAAATACAAGAGGTTCCATCGCATATGCGCTAACATTTTGTTTGGCATTGAAAATAATTTTGCAATCCATAAAGTATAATAACATTGATTTTGAAATGTTTCAATGCGTTTACGTAACTGAATGTATAAAACATGTGATGATTATTGTGATAGGTATAGTAGACATACAGTCTGCAGTGATAGTGGTGGTTCGACCACTGGTTCGAGGTACAAGGTACAAATCCCCGGCACGGATATCTATTTTCCAAAGTTATGTGCGTAAGAAATTGATTATCATGTGCGTTATCAATGAAGGAATATATCGTGAAGAAATATCCATTATATACCTGAGTTTTCTGAAAAATCTTAAAGGTATATGAAGTCTACCAATTTACAATTCACTAGAAAATAGTTCACAGAAATACATGTATAGTCCGAGCCAAACTGCTAGTCCTTTCTGAAGTTGTTGCGAGCAGGTGTAGTCATACAATTTGCTGTGGCGACGCGATTCATTTCTATATTCAGAGCGGACTAGCAGTTTTACGCGGACTATACATACTTTAACAACCCGCAGTAGTAATATAAGAGTAGCAGACGAGCATGCAGTCCACCTGATGGTAAGTGGCTACTGCCGCCCATGGACATCTGTAATCAACCCCAGATAGGATTAGATATTCCTACCTGAGGTCGGCCACAGATGCGCCGCTACCCCTGAGGACTGAGAGCTGGAACGCCTCGGAAAAGTCTGTCTCCCTTACCACACCCTTCAAACCGGAACACAGCAGCGCCTAACACTGCTGTTATTAGGTAGAAATAGGTGTGGCGGTGGTGCCGCCGGAGTCGAACCACAAAGGGTTCTACCACCTTCAAAACTGTTTAGCAGTTCCAGGTTCGTTCCCCGACTAAGCAAACATCTAATAACAAACAGAAATCATTCTGTTCTGATTCTGGGTATTTGTATAATCGTGTACAGTTCACACGAGTGTAGAAAGCGTCAAAACATGTTATGAAATATAGTGTACATTACATATCACTCGCGTAGCTAGTTTGTGATGTTTAGGCAGTTTTTTTAATCAATCGACTATTAAGCCTCGTAATAGCTCATTATCAATAATGAGAAAAATAATTTTAAGGTATTAGAACCCTTTGTGATTCGTCTCGGCGGCACCATCGCCACACCTTATCTATTTAATAGCAGCAGGGTCCAGCGCTGCTGTGTTTTGGTTTGAAGGGTTGGGAGACATTTATTCTACTACTTAGGCTAACTACTTTAGACTAATATTATCTAAGGATTTCATAAGCTTGTGGTCAGCACTAGTCTTACTTGTTTTCCAGCAGGTGGACTTTTTTTTTTTTTTATAATATAAAGGTAGCAGACGAGCATGCAGTCCACCTGATGGTAAGTGGCTACTGCCGCCCATGGACATCTGTAATCAACCCCAGATAGGATTAGATATTCCTACCTTAGGTCGGCCACAGATGCGCCGCTACCCCTGAGGACTAAGCTGGAACGCCTCGGAAAAGTCTGTCTCCCTTACCACACCCTTCAAACCGGAACACAGCAGCGCCTAACACTGCTGTTATTAGGTAGAAATAGGTGTGGCGGTGGTGCCGCCGGAGTCGAACCACAAAGGGTTCTACCACCTTCAACAAAGGGTTCTACCACCTTCATAGTAGAAAAATAAGTCTACGTTCCCACTTGACCATTGTTTGGATCTATGGCCTAAATCTATTATGGTAGACACGTACCAGGAGAAAAGGATCTATAATGAAAGGAAAATACAGACAGGATAAAAAAATGCGGACATAAGTATTGACATTTTAAATTATTTTGGAATACAACGCAATCTTGCGGCAAATTATGTCGGAAATTATGCAAAAATTTTTCACTAACGACACGAAAGGTTTTGACTTAAATTGTTTGTACTTATGTAATCAAATTATCAAAATATTGTATAAATAATCATAATTTCTAAAGTGGCGGACGTTTTTTTAAACACAATGAGTTTTTTTTACAATTTTTTGCAAAAATATCTGTTTTTCTCTTCTCTGTTCGAATCTACTGGAACTTTTTGTTACGTTGACGTTTTCAAGTGCGTAATAAAGGAAAAAAAACAGATATAATTCATATTAATTAAGATTGTGACAGAATAACCTAGGGTGCTTGAATAATAATTAATTTTGCCATATTTTGATTGCATCATTATCTTATGTCGTAACTCGAGTTGCCTTAGTGATTATATTTTTTTCAGTATTTTAAATGCAGACAGTTTATAAAAATTATCAATTTTTTTGTTTTTACCACGCTTTTATTAGCTTGGGTTGTATGTATGTATGTATGTAGGTATGTATGTATGTAACGGAATATTTGAACTCGATTTTTACCCACTTTGAACGGTCCAATTAATTTAAAATTTTGAACAATTATCAAGAACCGATGACAATACACGATTTTAATAATTTTATCCCATTCTCCTCATCAGGATCGTCAGGAATTAGGATTAACGATTTTTCTTGTACGATTTTAGCGTGGTTTTTAGTTTTTAAACTATAATTATATGATTATATAATGTTTATTAACGGTAATTACTAGTAGGCAGAAATTGAAAAAAAAATGGTATCTGGCTAGCCAACCACACTAATGCCATACACACTACGGTGCACCGGAGAGGTCTACCTGTTCAGGTATACCTGCGCAGGTACACCGGACTGGGTATGGGAATAGACCTGTGCAATTTTTGAACTTGTGAAAGCGATCGACGCAAGATAAAAAAACAATTCTTTCTTGTGACACCGTACGGCATCGTCTTCAATCGATGCCATCGCTACAGAACTGAACACCGTACGGTATACCGGAATGACCCCATACACGCTACCGACTACGCTACATACTGGCAAACCTGCGCAGGTGATCTGTCCGGTAGACCGTTGCGTGTATGGCTTACATAACTTACTAAGACAATTTGCCACAAAATGCTTGTGCGCCCAAGGGAAGGGTGGGTTTTATATATATTTAACGATTTTTAATCTTGGCTGCGACATATACTTTGGATATATTCAAATTTAATTTACTAAACATGTTAAAGAGCAATAGAAGCATATCGGTATAAACTTGGTGGCTGATATTTCGAAATTATTTGTGTTTTAGAATTAGCTAGTGCTTTATCAGTGAAGGTTAACATCGGAAGCATACATGCCCAAAAGATGGAAGTAAATTATAAAAGGTATGTGAAGTGTATTCATACGTACGGAAATTATATGTTGTCGACGATACACATGTCATAATAGAGTGTGTGAGTAGGCCTAATATTGAAATTTGTTAAGTATAATAATGGCAATTTTTGTCAATTTTTCCAACGCCTCGCCAAAATTTGACAAATTTTGATCCATAGTAGGCAAAATTAGGATATATTGCGTATTATAAATGAACGCAGACAGAAATAGTCAATCCATCTTTGGCAGACATAACATTGTAGATTGATTTAGTAATAACAGGCCTACGTCTACCAATTGTTGGTACACTTTGTTCGACTCCGGCGGCACCTCCGTCACACCTATTTCTGCCTAATAACAGCAGTGTTAAATTGCTGTGTTGTGGTTTGAGGGGTTTGATAAGGGAGACATACTTTTCCGACACGTTCCAGCTTAGTCCTCAGAGATAACGGCGCATCTGTGGCCGATCTTAGTTAAGAATCTAATCCTCTTTGAAGTGGAATCCACATGTCCATAGGCGGCAGTCACGTACCAGGCGGAATGCATGCTCATCTGCTACTCCAGTAAAAAACATACTTAAAATATTTACGAGTACTTCAACTAAATCTCTAGTTAGCTGACGTTTCCTGTATACACGATAAAATCAACATTTGTATGTGAAGCATAACTGATTTGGAATAACAATATGTTGTGGTGCGTCATTGTCTTCGGTACACTGGATATTTCGAGTATAGACGTGGTTGAATTGTTTCGGACTAAAATAGAATTGGTTTATATACATACGTTTTCCTTGTTGGTTGTAGGGTGGCAAACAAATCAATCTATTTGGAATTACCTGTATCGATTTGCAGATTTTTTAATATATTCATGTATGATGAATGGACTAATCAAATAATGATTATTCCTTTAAAATTGTCACATTTTTTCCACTTTCAACGCCTATTTTAAACCCATCAGGGTCAACATATCAAAAATCTTTTCTTAGTGCAAATGTCTACATTTTTAATGAGCCTGTTGTCCAAATTTGATGGACCTACCTTCAACGGTTTTCAATGGGTGAGGAATACCTAATAAAATAATAATAGAGTATCTTTGTATTATTACAAATAATACATTTTTGCTTTTATGTTATTTACGAAGGTATTAATACTCACGTGATGTCTTTCTTCGGCGTATAATCTCCAAGTAACTAATTCGGGACTTTACTTGAATATTATAAACACGCTATAAAGAAAAGAAGAAAGATGTTGCCAATGTCATATATAATTACTGCAATCTTTCTTAACCTTTCGCATTTTTGTTGTAACGCCATAAAACTTAAAGGGAATTCCCTTATGGAGGTTTGACAGGAAAATAAAATAATAAGTTTGCATAAATTGAATGAAAGTTGAAAATCCGGCTCGAAGGGCGAAAATGACGTACGAAGACAAAAACGAAAATTACAACTACCTTAATTGGATTCATTCTTTGTGTATCAAGTAGTGGTAAAGATAACAAGATTCGCTCCGTGTCTTTGCTTGCGTTCAAACATCGTATATCAATTTGTCATATGTCAATTTAAATTAATTGTTTCACAATAGTATGATAGTGTTTGAAATTGATTCAGTATTTTAAAGCGAAGTTTTTTTTTTAACAAATTTATGAGGTATGAAGGTTTCCTCACAATGTTTTCTTTCACCGTTTAAGCAAGTGATAAAATTAATTTCTAATACGCACATAACTTTAAAAATCAGATTTGAACCTCGGACCTGTCGATCGAGGGGTCGCGTTTCTTAACCACTAGGCTATCAGTATTGAAACGATGTTTTCTTCTGTTGATGAGGAATCTTTGACAGAATTTCTGGCATTATAAAAGAAAAAAATATTGGTGTATCTTTTACCACACTTACCAAAACAAAACACAGCAACGCTACCGCTGTTATAAAAAAAATCTAGCAGAGCTACCTCAGTTAAACCACAAAGGATCCCATCAGAAAACCGTTAAGTCGCTTAACCATTAATTAAAACTATCTTTTGAGCGTGGTAAAACCCTTTTTGGTTCGTCTCCTGCGGCACCGCCGCTACACCTATTTCTGCCGTATAAAAGCAGTGTTAAGCGCTGCTGTGTTCTGGTTTGAAGGGTGTGGTAAGGGAGACATGTTCTTCCGAGGCGTTCCAGCTTAGTCCTCAAGAAAAGCGGCATTTTAGTGACCGACCTTAAAGGTAATCGTATCTGTGGTGTGGTTGATTACTTATGTCCATGGGCGGCAGTAGCCACTTACCATCAGATGGACTGCATGCTCGTCTGCTACTCCTATATTACATACTAGTTTTTGCCCGCGGCTTCGCACGCGTTTAAAAGAAAATAATATAACATACATAGGTAAAACTGAAAATTCGTACCTTCAACTTTGCTAAAGATCATCACTTGATCAAATGCATAGTTTACGATTTAATCCTTACTAATATCGATTAAAATAATCGATGTTTTGGGTCCAAAAAATCGATTCTCCGATTAATCGATCTTAGATCGCCATCCCTAGTTCCCGTGGGATTTCCGGGATAAAAACTATCCTATGTCCTTTCTCAGGTCTCAGACTATCTTTGTACAAAATTTCATTAAAATCCGTTCAGTGCTTTGGGCGTGAAGAAGAGACAACCAGACAGACAGACAGACAGACAGTTACTTTCAGATTTATAATATTAGTAAGGATAAGGATAAAACAGAAAACCGCTAAGCGTTTAACCATTAATTAAAACGACCTTGCATTCATTGATACGAAAGTAAACAATCATCACTTGACCGATGTTCAACCGGTTTCAGAGTTCGGTGGACACGGGTCGAGGCCACTGGGCCCCGAGGTTAGAGTTATGCTAATCTCTTAGCAAACAGACTAGGGTGGGTTGGGAAAGAAGAGGCTATGTGTAAAGCTAACATTGAATAAAATGTGTTTATTTTATGTGACGTATGTAATAAAAGTTTTAAAACATTTTTAGGTTGGCAACAAAGTTCTCGCCGTACAGTTTTTAGTTTGCTGTTCAAGGCAAATAATCCTTCAAGAAAAATGAAGAGTTTAATAAACACCACACTTTTATTAGATTGACCTATATGTATGTAACGGAATCTTTCAACTCTATTTATTTCCTGCTATGAACAGTCCGATTAATTAAAAATTTTGAACAATTATGAAGAACCGATGGCAAGACACGATTTGAATAATTTTATCCCATTGGCTACTTGACACTTTTTGGGAAAGTGTTTTAATGAATTAGTATACGTATTATATATGCCTTTCATTGATCACTTTTTCGAAAAAAGGGCTATTTATTAATAAAAAACAAAGTTTATTTACGGTGAACGGAACGTCGCGTTAAATCAGGCGGTCAAGTGTCATTTTGTGGCGAAACGTCATTATACTGTAAACAAACAACGCTCGGAAGAAAGTAGGGAGTTATTTAGCTTTTATAACTAAAATTGAAATAAATTACAAGTTATAAGACGTGTGCAGTGACGATGTGTACAAGTACGATTGCTAAATATCCTAACAAATTTGCTTATACACGTTCCTAAGCCGAAATCTCATAAACGTTAAAAGAACTTGCAGACAGAGGATTCAAACATATAATAGAAGTTTTAATGAGAAAAAAGAATAAGGAGTGATTCCTCTACTCTAAATCATCAAACCCGGATGTAATCAGAACAAAACAGCAAGTTAATGTATTCATATAATATAAAGATGTCTACGATAAGAATAGAGTTAGTTAAGAATAGAATAAATGAATTAAAAGAAGTCTACGAGAATTCTCTATTTTAAGGCCTCATTCTGTAATTAATAATAAACAAACTATTTCGATGACTGAGTTATTATTACTTGTGCACGGATTGACTTATAGGACTGTATAATTAAAAATACATGATTTGCTAATTTTAATCTTTTATTAACCGACTGCTTTGTTTGTTAGGTTTATATGGGTCTATTATTCCGGACACACCGTAAAACTTTTGTATATATTTATCATTATATGTTACATTTACAATATTTACTACAGATAACCTCAAAGCATTTTGAAGCTGTTATTTTCTTGTATATTGAAGCTCTTGCTAAGCTGAATTTTTGTGCTGCTTGAGTGTGTACTTTCTTCATTTTTTAAATTATTTTCTGTAACAACTAGATATATAATTTTTATCATTGTCATTTTGAGAAATCTGTAGTGCAATAACAGCAACTGTATGGTCATTTTCCTTCCTTCATCTTGTTGGGTAGGTTACTCAAGTAAAGAACTACTATTTCCCATTTCCTTTACTTTATGTACTTCAGAGTGCTGACCACCTTTGAAACTTTTGGTTCCTAACTTTCTATGACTCCACATTAAAAATGCTACTGCATGTTTGCTGCATCCTTGGGAGGCAGGACAGTCATCACATTTAATAATACTTTGTTTTTCATATACAGTCATGGACACTGAGCATGACTTTTGATGTACCTTGTATTCAGGACAACTTTTACTTTTCATGAAACACAAACTTGCCTGCCTCTTAAACTGCACATACCCTATAGCGTCGTCACTATACGACTGTCGCGAAGATCTGAAAATATAAATATAATCAATAAATAACCTTAAAGCAGTTCGCATAAGAATATAAGTATAGTTTAAAAAGCTTGATAATCACTTAAAGACAACCTTTCTTCTATCGGAAATCGGTTAAGAAATGTTTTAACTGTCCGAAATGATTAAATGTAAATATAAAGAAATTTACTTACGTTGTTTATTTGTGATTTCCATAGGTTATTTCACGGAAGTTTTTGTATTCATTTTTATTTATTGCATTGTATATCTTCTTTAAGCAGATTCACGTTATCAGCTTTAATATACTGTGGATTCATTTCGGTTCACAACATAAATTCAACCAACTCTAACAGCAAACGATATCATTTTTATTTGTCTTGTTTATTATGCATGTGGTGACGTCACATGGTGTTTAAGGCAGCACTGTCGCCGTTTTGGGATTTAAAATCCACAGATAAAAAATCGAAAATTTCTTTTAAAAAATTAAAATACTTAGAACGTATTAAAAATTAAACTAAATACTCCATAATTTATGTTTACTTATAAGCTAACATATTGGATATATTTCATATTTTATTGTTAAAACTGTCAAGTACCCAATTCTACTCATCAGGATCGTCAGGAATCAGAATTAACGATTTTACTTGTGCGATTTTAGCGTGGTTTTTAGTTTTCAAACTGTAAATATTTTATAATAGATTGGTAAGTAGAAGATAAATTGAACTGAATAGTGGTTAATTTTTAAATTATACTAATTTTAAATCACGGTGGTACATGCGTGTCAAATTCTTTATGCAGTGTGGCACTTGACAAGATGTAAAAAACTTGACATAAAAAATAGTTGTTTGTTGATCACAAACTTAAATCTAAAGAGAGAGGAAAAATACAAGAATATAATGGTCTAAGATCCGAAGCTAAATCGAACTGGACCGAGCTGATAATATAATGAAACTCATTTTATAATGAAATTAGTACATTGGGTAATACATTAAAAATGGGTTTGCTAAAAAAATCCTGGACAGGATAATTTTAATTATTTTTTGAAAAATTAAAATTTAATTGAAAATTAAATTTTGCAACATAAAGATAATAAGAAAATTCTATTCTGAATGAATGTTAAAAACATACAGAATGTGCAGGCTTTGGGTTGCCTATTATTTACGTGGACGAACTACTGGGTTGTCAGGTATAAACAGGTATTTCGCTGGCAACTACTTTCACTCATGATGATAATAGATAAAATTTTATATCAGTAGAAGCGCTGTTTTATTGTGAACACGTTGATATAGGGTTGTCTGCAAAATGAAAATTAATTTTTCAAAAAATAATTAAAATTATCCTGTCCAGGATTTTTTTAGCAAACGCATTTTTAATGTATTACCCAATGTACTAATTTCGTTATAAAATGAGTTTCATTCTATTATCAGCTCGTTCCAGTTCGATTTAGCTTCGGATCTTCTATTATAATTAAAATGTTAATTCAACAAAAAATTGTTACTCAGGTATCAAACTCTACTCAGGTAAACTTAAATCAAAAATCATTATCATTATCATCAACAACCCATTACTGTCCCACTGCTGGGCAAGGGTCTTCTCATAATGAGACGGATTAGGCCATAATCCACCGCGCTGGCCAAGTGCGAATTGGTAGACTTCACGTACCTTTGAGATTATTTTTTTTATAAATCTCTCAGGTATGCAGGTTTTCTCACGATGTTTTCCTTCACTTAATTTCTAATACGCACATAACCTTGAAAAATCAGTTAGTCACTAGGCTATCGCTGTTTTTTCAAATCAAAAATGTGTGTTGTGTATGTCATTTATTTAGTACAAAAATGTGTGCAGAGTTTGATCTCAATACTTTAGGCAGGCCGATTTTTTGTACCAGAATTTGATATATTCAAATAAGTAAGTGTTTTTAGTAAGATTCCCTCCGATTTCTGCGCTAAAAATGTGCAACTGGCCACGGCAAACTGCACACAACCTTGCACCAACCTTACACGTAATAAATAACTATATTCATTAGATGCACGTTGCATCGGCTACGCTGACTGGTTTAGTTTTTATAAAAGAGTTTTTTATAATGCGTTTTGACCTTTGTTTGTCTTGATAATAAATAATAATCTCAGACTCAACGTGTGTCGTTTTTAATGAGACGTGTTTTTTCTTTAAACTCTTCAATAGCTAGCAAACAAAATAAATAAAGTTTTCTGCAGTATTCAAAGTGTTGATCATATTTGGAAGTGCAAAATTTACTCTCATATTTTTTTCCAAATGATCTAAAAGGAGGAAAACTTGAAAACAGAATATGAGATCATTGGTTAATAAACAAATGAGAAAAATGCTCTTATCTGTTTTGTCCTGGCCTATTTATATGATGATGATAATGACAAATTACATTTAAAAATGCTTAAAAAATGGTTTAACACATGAAATTAAAATGTCTAACGGCGATGCGTGGCATTGCTAAGTAACTCTATATTATTATACGTTTTATTTGAATATTGTCGTGTCTCCGATACTAATTACACACGTCCGTCTGGGCCGACGGTCTATCACCGACTGCCTCACAGTCAACTCACACCTTGACTCGTGTGCGCCTGATACAAACTACCCATATTTACATATTGTATTTAAGAACATTATTAGGTATATTTATTCCAACAGTCGACGTCAATTTCTTTAAAAGTTCTTAATTCCTTCTAATTAACATTTTATCAAGACAAAAACATTATAAATGACTTAATTTTTTGTGTCTGTCGGGAAACTAAGTTGAATAACGCATAATGATTTCACAATTATTTTATTCTTTATTCGTGAATCAAAAGTGAAAATGAATTGACTAATATTTTTCAAATCTCATACCGGAAAAAATAACGATTAAAAAACTTTAAACGTTTTAATAACTTCCTAGTGCATATGCGGTCATTTAATACAGTGTTTCTGACTTAGGTAAATCGACAATTAAGCGCTATTGTCTTCTTGATTTTTAATTTTATTCTTCCCCGAACGGAGAGTAATGAAAACTTTAAGCCGAGCGCGGATCCGCTGTACCCTTAGGGTAAAGATAGGATAGATTGGTTACTCCGGTCGCGTTCCTTTGGAGATCCCGGAGTTCTCTACGCCTTCTACGGAAACCTTCAAAAGGTACTCGATGCCGTGGGAGCGACACGAGGTTATGTGGGACTTTTACCGCACTAAAACCCCCTCGGTGGCCGTCCTCGGCGCTGCGTAGAGGACTCCGGGATCTCCAAAGGAACGCAACCGGAGTCCTCTTAGCGCATTGCCCCGTCGGGCTCCGCCCAGGTGAGCTTGACGCTCGCCACACCGTCTAATGTGTACAACGGTATGCGACCACACATACAGCTGTCCTTCCCGAGGTCGCTGACGGGCGGTTCGAGCTCCCATTCTTGCCACCCGCAACTCCGGAAGCCCCCTTTTAGTCGCCTCTTACGACAGGCAGGAGATACCTAGTCCTATTCTACTCCCGGAACTACAGGGACGTGGAAACTGGGCCTATTAATCGGGAAGTCCGAGGTTCGAATCCTAAATTGATTTTTCAGAGTTATGTGCGTATTAGATATTAATTATCACTTGCTTAAACTGTGACGGAAATATCGTGACAAATTTTGCACGCTTGAATTCTAATAAACTTCTTAAAGTGTGTTAAGTCCACCAATACGCACTTGACCAGCGTGGTGGACTATGGCGTAAATGATAGACATGGCATTCATATCCGTGACTCAAACGCATCTTGCTTTGAGAGGAGACACGTGCCCAGTAATGGGTTTGCCTAACACGACCTATGAAATAAAATATAGGTAACCTGAACTCGTACTCTATTATCTAAATAAGACCTAAGCATTTTTAGAGACGTACCGCGTATACCATAATATTCCAACTTTAACAAGATAGTTTTATGTTCTACACAATCAAATGCCTCAGAAATATCACAGAATACACCTATAGTATCGTGCGCATCTTCCCAAGCGTCAAAAATCTTTCGCATATTCAGCGTCAAAAATGTTCTGGCTTGAAGAGTGTGGTAAGAGAGCATAGACAAGTATAGATATCTCACTGCCTTGTAATTGAAGAATGAACGAAGCCATTAAATGGCTGACAATTCGGACAATTCTGTCAGCCATTTAATGGCTGACATGGTGTAATTTACGCGGAACAATGCCGATATCCGCGGTTTAGTGGTGCAAAAACACGAAATCGAAGAAAAAATGCGGAGAAATATCGTTTCATTCGTAAATGATCTAAAAACTACATTTTTTTAATATTTTTCAAACACGAAACTAGATGACAGTGACAATTTCAAATGTCTAAACTGGTTACATTTTCTTGTTAGGAGTGAGTAATCTTTACTAATCTATGTAATAGAGATATACTTTTCCGAGGAATTCCAGCTTAGTCCTCAGGGGAGTAGCAGCGCATCTGTGACCGACCTCAGGTAATAATCTAATATTATCTGGGGTTGATTACACATGTCTATGGGCGGCAGTAGTCACCATCAGGTGAACTACGTTCTCGTTTGCTGTTTCTATATTATAAAAAAATCGTTAAACAAAACGGGTTTTTGAGTATGCGTATGCAAAAATGTGTGACGGTGGTGCTTTACGTAATTAATACCGGTTTACTCTAAAGGTCCGTGTTTTATATTTGCTCATTTGAAATTAATTAGCATTCAATTATGATTCCGATGGACTAAAAATGTGGGGTTCCTGTTTAAGGATTGCCTTAAGTATATCTACTGTGAACCTAGATAAGTATAGATATCTCACTGCCTTGTAATTGTATTTGTTGTAATTGTAATTGGCCTTATTGTTGTGGGAAGCCATTAAATGGCTTAAACGGCTGACAGTTCTGTCAGCCATTTAATGGCTGTCATGGTGTAATTTACGCGGAACAATGCCGACATGTGCAGTTAAGTGGTGCAAAAACAAGGAATCGAAGAAAAAGTGCGGAGTAATATCGTTTCATTCGTAAATGATCTAAACACTACATTTTTTAATATTTTTCAAACACGAAAATAGATGACAGTGACAATTTCAATTTCAATCTTTACTAATCTATGACTGTGAAGTAGCTCTGCATGTCGGTAGAGCGTGTCGTCTGTAACCCCAGATAAGATTGGTTTCCTACCTGATGTCGGCACAAACCCGTTGGTAATCCTGAGGACTAAGTTGGAAAACCTCGGATAAGTATCTCCCTTAACACACCAACCAACCTATTATAATGTATATGAGTATTGAGAGAGAATTTGCAAAACTTAGAGAGGTAAATGTAAAATTAATTATTAATTATTTTTCAATGATCAGTTATAACTAGTTTTAAGCCACGTGCAAGGCCCGAGGCTACGCCCGCATTTAAAAGAAAATAATATAACATACTAACATACATAAAACTGTAAATCCGTACCTTCAACTTTGCTAAAGATCATCATTTGATCAAATGCATAGTTTACGATTCAATCCTTACTAATATCGATTAAAAAAATCGATGTTTTGGGTCCAAAAGATCGATTCTCCGATTAATATATCTTAGATCGCCATCCCTAGTTCCCGTGGGATTTCCGGGATAAAACCTATCCTATGACCTTTCTCAGGTCTCAGACTATCTTTGTACAAAATTTCATTAAAATTCGGTTCAGTGGTTTAGGCGTGAAGAAGCGACAACCAGACAGACAGACAGAGTTACTTTCGGACTTATAATATTAGTAAGGATTTAAAAAGAAAGTAAAAATCATTAACCTTGTAAGGCCAATAACCGGTTTGGAGTACATTTTAAATGTGAAAGTTTGGAATTTTAGAAAGAAGAGCTTCTGCGTACACGGTTTGTACGCGTATTTTAAATAATAATGAATCTTTTTCATATAAAAATAAAAAATACACAGTGACAGTGACACTATTATGAAGCAAAAAATCTGAAGGGTAGGGTTTGATTACAAATGTCCATGGTTCGACTCCGGCAGCACCACCGCCACTCCTATTTATACCATCTAACAGCAGTGTTAAGCGCTTTTTTGTTCTGCTTTGAAGGGTGCGGCAAGACTGGCAAGGGAGACATACTTTTCCGAGGCGTTCCAGCTTAGTCCTCAGAGGTATCGGCGCATTTGGGGTTGATTACAGATGTCCTCGAGCGGCAGTAGCCACTTACCATCAGCTGATCTGCATAATCGTTTGCAATTGACTAGAACTGACTTAAATAGAATTTCAAAGGATTTTACCTGATCCGCCGACCTTGCCGACTCCGACGCTACTTTCTTTACTCTATGGATTAAGGAAAAAATGAATTTTATTAATTAACAATTAAATTGATTATCTAAATTAGTAACTATAGGGTAATAATTAATAGAAATTAATAACCTTGATGAAATGTACAGTAATATCAAAAAATCCGAAAATAAAACAACGCATAAAAAATATTTTATGTTTCTACATTTTGCAAGGAAATTGTATCATACTTTCGCTATCATTTTTGGAATCTACTGCAGATACTTTATCTAAGAAATGAAATTTTTGAAGATCTTATCAGACGTATACATAACTGTCGCTTATATCAGATTTACGTAAAAGATTAGGGGGATCACGCAGGATACATACACGTTACTTAACACTACAGGCAGTGATAGCCTAGTGGTTAAGAAACTCGTCCTCTCGATCGAGGGGTCCGAGGTTCAAATCCCAGGCACGCACCTCTGATTTTTCAAAGTTATGTGCGTATTAGAAATTAATTATCACTTGCTAAACGGTGAAGGAAAACATCGTGAGGAAACCTGCATACCTGAGAGATTTATAAAAAAAATCTCAAAGGTATGTGAAGTCTACCAAAATACGCACTCGGCCAGCGCGGTGGACTATGGCCTAATCCTTCTCATTATGAGAGGAGACCCGTGCCCAGCAGTGGAACGTTAATGGGTTGATGAGGATATTTAACACTACAATAAATAAGTGTTACAAGAAATCTAATAATATATTTATGACTGACATTATTGCCAATCATTGTTACCAGGTAAAAGATAGATATATGCTGTCGCGGACTTTTATGACACAGCTAATTCTAAAATATGAGTAGCCTAAGTTACTCCTTATTACATCAGCTACCTGCCAATGAAAGTCCCTTTAAAATCGGTTCAGCCATTTCAGAGATTAGCCAGAACAAACAGACAGACAAAAATGTTATTTTGAAGTATGTACCGTATGTATATTCATATGCATATAATAGGTATAAAGCGGTTATTTCTATATGTATAGATATAATCGTTGAAAAATTGGAAGGTTTGTAGAATCCTTTGTGATTCGACTCCGGCGGCTCCACCACCTATTTCTGCCTAATAACAGCAGTGTTAAGCGCTGCTGCGTTCTGGTTTGGAGGGCGTGGTAAGGGAAACATAATTTTCCGAGGCGTTCCAGCTTAATCCTCGACTTGCGACTCCACTTGGTTCGACTTGCACGTGGCTTATTCATTTTTTTGGTAACGTGGCGTTAATAAAAATCCTTATTATCATACAGAGTGAAGTGGATTTTGGACTACCAGACAAAAACTATTAATTTAAATTGTTTAATCTATTGTAAACAGTTTTTCATTACCGTTTACATTAATAATTATTATAAAACAAAAACAGAAAACTAATAATCATAATGTTGTCATAATTTTAAACTATTAATTAAAATAATTATCAATTACCAACTTAATCACTTAATTATATGGTTAAACTTTAAGCCGACCGCTGCGCCCGCATGTGGTGACACGTGCGTCCCCCGCCCCGCACCTCCCCCCGCCGAGGTGTCGCCGTGCGTCGTCATGTCCACGCCTCAACGTGACTACGCTGCAGCTGCCTCCTGCCAGCTACCCGGGAAGCGGAAGACAACGAGGCCAGAGAGGGAAAGCGGGAAGCCCCGCATCGAAACCCCTCGCAGTGCAGTGTCCAACCATGTGGCTGACAAGGATGGCTTTATTAAAGTCGAGCGTAAGAAGAAAAAGCCTCCTTGTCGTAACCAATGCGGCACAGCACCGACAGGAACGAACCATCTCCTGCGTCCTGCCGTTCCCGTGACGCACGTGTATGTCTCACGACTCCATCACAACACGAAGCCGTCTGACATAACGGAGTACTTGGCTATTAAAACCCAGTACCGACTGGTGGTCGAGAAGTTGGAGGCGCGTAACGCAGTGAACTTTAGTTCATTTGTTGTACGCGTCCCAACCGAGCAGATTAACTTAAATTAATTACCTTCCTTAAAAGAAGACCTGTGGCCGAAGGGAGTTGTGTTCCGGAAGTACCGCGGAAGGCGAGCACCCCCGGAAGTCACCAGACCCGCGTCTTACGTCGCCGCAAATACGTGATTTAGTTATAAGTATATATTAGTATGTATGTTAGTCTGTAAGGTATATATGATATGGACCTCTGTATTCAATTATACTTTTGTATCTTTGTCTATATTGTCTGAAATAAATGATTATTATTATTATTATTATAAGCGCTTAATTATTAGTTTTTAGGGTTCCGTACGCAATTCGACGAAACCCAACTACCAAATTTTCTGAGTTAGTTCGTCTGCCGCAGCGCTGCTTCTCTTCGACCGTAATCTCTAGTCACATGAAATTTTTAAACTTTATACATAATAGAATTTTAATTGTTTCTTTAAGTGTAAAACTTCAAATATCTCGTGTCACTTGCAACTATTCAGATTAAAAAATTAAAACTTCACAGACTTGATTCGCTTATACTAATGGTACAAGTAGTACAATGTTTGGTGTTATATTACTATGACATCTATAAAATAAATATAAAATAACGGAAACCTTCTATACAAGAAACCAGATTTTCATAATTTTGTTCGTTTTAACTTTTAAACCATAACAGGTAGACAATTGAAACGTTCTAACGGCATACTAAATAGCGGCAATGATGAATAATAAAATTAAAGTTCAAAATAAAAGGAAAAAAAATATATTCCGGCGTGAAGTGAAGGTGCTACGGAATCCTGCCTGTGCGAGTCCAACTCGGACTTAGCTTGATTTCTTGTGCTCACAAAGCTATTTTGATTAAACTTAAATCACGTGTAGCTATGTGTAACAAGAATATCTACGAAACAATGGATATTTTTTTCTAATTATAATTGGATTCATCTAAGATAATACTAGATGATAATATCACATAAGGCAGTCATAGTCTTCTGGTTGAAAAGCGGCCCAATCGAGGGGTCCAATGTCTACCAATTCGCACTTGGTCAGCGCGATGGACTATGACCTAATCCTCACTCTGAGAGGATACTCGACACTCGTGTCCAGCTGTCGCACATAAAATCTAAGATCGAATATACTATTGGTTAAAAATCCACAATCTCAATTACGGTCTTAAAATGTTAAGTTAGAAATTAATTAGAACCCGTTTGAACGGCAGCGGAAAATTTCTTTAAAAAGTCTTAAAACATGTGAAATCTACCAATCCGCACTTAGCCAGCTTGGTAAACTATAGACTAAACCTTTAATTTAAACCCCTCATTCAAAGAGGCCCGTGCCCAGTATAGGGACAAAAATCCGTTGATGGCGAAAGTTAAATGTAAATTTGGTAGTGCATACTGTAATTATTGTAATAATACTTTAACGTTTTGTTTTAAACGTCTTATTTATTTTTGGGTGCCGAAACTCGCGGATTTTAATACTTAATTATTAAGATAAATGTATTTAGGTAATTAACTGCGCAAGAAAGCGAATTAACATGGTTTTCTCAGTATACGCTACAATGATCTTTCTTTGTCCACAGATATCAGCTGGTGAATCAGCTAAGCAGTAGACATGAAGGTGTGGGGAGCACACGGGGAGTTCTGCGCGCGACACCAATGGGAGGTGATCGTCGCGACGTTGGCTTTGCTCGCCTGCGCGGCGAGTGTGGAGCGACACGGCACCGGCACGAGAGCGGAACGGTGTGCCGGTTGGGCGAGAGCCTGCCCAGGCCTCGAGGCGGAGTACCAAGCCGCCGACGCAGTCATCATGACCTTCGTACGGTGCGCGGCGCTGCTGTACGCCTACTACCAAGTATCCAACCTACAAAAGATAGCGTCTAAGTACCTCCTAATCATCGCGGGGGTGTTTTCAACGTTCGCAAGTTTCATCTTCACGTCAGCGCTGGCTAGCTTGTTCTGGAATGAGCTGGCGAGTATCAAGGACGCTCCGTTCCTCTTCCTTCTAGTAGCAGATGTGGCAAGAGGCGCGAGAATGGCGAAGGCTGGTTGGAGCGCTGGTGAAGACCAAGGGAAGAGGGTCGGGAAAGCTCTGTCACTGCTTGGACCAACGGCGACACTGGACACACTGTTGGCAGTCCTCCTCGTTGGTGTCGGAGGTCTATCAGGCGTGCCGAGGCTGGAGCACATGTGTACATTCGCCTGCTTGGCCTTACTGGTGGACTACTTGGTCTTCGTTACGTTTTACCCAGCCTGCTTGTCACTGGTTGCTGATTTCGCGGCTGGTAGGAAGGAAATCACGTCGGATAGTCCGTTTTCTGAAGCGGACTTGAAGCCGAACCCTGTGGTTCAGAGAGTTAAGATGATTATGGCTGCTGGATTGTTGTGCGTCCATCTGACCAGCAGGTTGCCCTTGACTCGAGATAGTGGGATCATTGAAGGTGCTCTGAGCGACAATCTCAAGTCTGCTTCCCAAGATAATGTACTGTTTCAATCTTATATTAAATGGTTCTCAGTTAGCGCTGACTACATTGTCATTGCGACCCTATTGTGCGCTTTGATAATAAAATTCGTCTTCTTTGAGGAACAAAGAAACTGGATCATTGATATGAACGACTTGACCGTGAAGGAAGTTGTTCAAAACGAGAAGCCAATGTTTTCGATAGGTGAGGATATAAAATCCGAGGCCGAAGTCTGCACACAAACAGACGATATCATCAGTTGTGAAGATGCTGAATGGCCTACACTGTCCCCGAGTTCGTCGGTAGCTCGACTTAATGCGAAGAAACGGCCTATGGCTGAATGCTTGGAAATATATCGGTCGGAAGGTGTCTGCACTTCTCTTAGTGACGATGAGGTCGTAATGCTTGTAGATCAGTCACATATTCCACTTCACAGACTTGAAACAGTTCTTTGCGACCCATTACGCGGTGTCAGACTCCGCAGGCGTATAATCTCAAGCAGATTCCAAACAGAGACCGCTATAAAACAGTTACCGTATATTAATTACGATTACAGTAAAGTTCTTAACGCCTGTTGTGAGAATGTGATCGGTTACGTAGGAATTCCTGTTGGCTACGCCGGTCCATTAGTAGTCGACGGTAAAGCGTACATGATTCCAATGGCGACCACAGAAGGTGCGTTGGTTGCTTCAACAAACAGAGGCGCGAAAGCAATAGGAGCCAGAGGTGTTACGAGTGTTGTTGAGGATATCGGAATGACCAGAGCCCCAGCAGTAAAGCTGCCAAACGTTGTGCGCGCTCACGAATGCCGACAATGGCTAGACAATAAGGACAATTACGAAATGATAAAAGAAGCATTTGATTCTACTTCGAGATTTGCACGTTTACAAGAAGTACATGTTGGTGTTGACGGCGCAACACTCTATTTACGATTTAGAGCGACAACCGGTGACGCTATGGGAATGAACATGGTGTCCAAGGGCGCTGAGAATGCTCTCAAAGTAATGAAGAACTTCTTCCCTGACATGGAAGTGATAAGTCTCTCTGGAAATTACTGTTCGGATAAAAAAGCAGCGTCAATTAACTGGGTTAAAGGTAGAGGAAAGAGAGTGGTATGCGAGACTATTATATCGAGCGAGAGTTTGAAGAACATATTCAAAACCGATGCGAAAACTTTGGCTCGCTGCAACAAGATCAAGAATCTCTCTGGATCAGCGTTAGCTGGGTCCATCGGAGGGAACAACGCCCATGCTGCTAACATGGTCACAGCTATATTCATTGCGACAGGGCAAGACCCCGCTCAAAACGTAACTAGTAGCAATTGTTCAACCAACATGGAGGTTTGTGGGGAGAATAGGGATGAGTTGTACGTGACTTGCACGATGCCGTCGTTGGAGGTCGGTACTGTTGGTGGTGGGACTGTGCTACCAGCGCAAGGGGCTTGTTTACAGATACTAGGAGTGAAGGGTGCGGGTGAACGCCCAGCTGAGAACTCCGCAAGACTAGCCTCTTTAATCTGTGCTACTGTGTTGGCAGGCGAGCTCAGTTTGATGGCTGCCTTAGTCAACTCCGACTTAGTGAAGTCACACATGCGACATAATCGCTCTACAGTTAACGTTACAGCGAGTACCGACGCATCCATACTTCTACAAGTGCCTAAATTATAACAGATAGTTTATTATTTAAAACTGGTTAATGTATCATTATTCAGAATAATGAATTTCGAATAGTTGTCGAATGAATGCTTGCATTAAATGTTCATTATGAATTATTGTATGACTTTCAACAACTTATTGTAAGTTATCTGTATAAGCGGCGTCATACTAATTCTTCCATTTAAGGAAACTATTTATACATAAGTTAAGTAGACATTAACTAATTATTAAAAAACAAATCCACGTGTCAAGAATTGTCAATTTAATAAAAACAGACCAAAAATGTTTCCTTGAGGAACCCATACATAAAAGGGACTATTCCTACTTAAATATTTAACTTTACATCTTAAATACTGTAGGATTGACATTTATTATATGAAAACTACATTCCTCAATCAACAACAGCATAAGATGTCATCTTTGTAAAATTTAAGGAGTTGAATGTAATACAAAGCCTTTGATGAGTCTAAAAAGTCAGATGGGTATTCCCGAATTAGTATAGATATTATGTAGGTTGGATTTCCTATAAGGTTCCCTATTTGTAAGATTCTTAACCTTATGAAAGTTAAACTGACTGACAAACAACGCGCAGCTTAAACCTGTTAGTCCAGAAGGTTGAAAGTTTGCACACAAATGTTATAGAATATAATGTAGATGAGCACTGATAAGGTCCTTTTTACCTTAAGAGCGCTAAATATAAATGAAAGGATCATAATTAAAATGGACATATTTAGTAGCGACTCAGCGGTCACCGTGCATATCGACTACTCAGAAAATTACAGATTAAACCCTTGATCGTAAAACTGAAATAAAACATTATCTTCTCATCAAGTACTTAAGAAATAATATGAAATAATGAGTCTTGAGGACAGCAAAAATAATTTGCACCTATGTTTAAACTTATCAGAACCATTTTAAAGTATTTTATCTACATTATGACAGCTTCAATGACGAATAATAAGAATAAATTCGATACGATGTGAAATGTTTTATGGGAAACATAAATATTGTTAAAATTCTGATTCAAATCAGATTACCGAATGTTTACAGAATATGTTGAATGTATTGAAAATGGATTGAGGAATGTTATGAGATTTTTTATGAAATGGAATCGTTATTTACTTAAACAATATATGTATATAATAAGATTGTACAACAATAAACATGGTGGTAGAACTTGTCCGGCGGCACTTCCGTCACACTTAATTCTGCTTTATAGCAGTGTTTACCTGTTTTGCTTTTCAAGGTGTGTGACAATCTATTGTTTGTCATTCTCTTTTATTTTAGTTGTATTAGTTAGGATTCCTATTCTATTTTCACTTGCTTGCGAGAAATTCTTATCATTGTGAGAGGCTTGTGCCCAAAATTGGGACAGGAATGGATTGATGAGAATTACTTGTATTAAATTTTGATGATAGCAGATATCCGATACAGACTATTGGACAGATCAACACTAGTGACTAACACGCGCTTTTATATGATATCCGTGGGTCCTAGATCTTCCGTTACTATTCGTCGTTAAACCTTGAAGGGATTGTGGAAAACCCTTCGCAACAGGATGGTCATAAATAATAGTATATAAGAAGCGTCACAGTCACCCAAATGCCTTATTTCTAAAATAATGATTTTATCGACCCCTCCCACGTATAATATCGTAACTGCAAAATGACACTTTACAGGAGATCGTTTCAAAGTTTCGAATATGCTAAAATGCTAATAAAATCTGCATTTCTGCAGGTCTCTATGAAATTCAGTATACATATTTTATTTTATACGCTCTATAACGTTGCTTGTGTCGATAAAACACATTAAAATAAGGCAATTTATGCAACGAAAAGGTACTTTTTGGGTTACGATATTACTTAGGAGAGGTCGTTATCCCATATCTATGGTATATCCTTATGACTTTCTTAAGAAAATCAATGGACAAGAAAAGAAAACAAAGTTATGTAAAGGACCAGTGAAATATTAATTAATTATACAAAATATATCAATGTTTGCATAAGTATGTTATTTATTTAATTGTTGTGTAAAGGTTTATATTAATTCCGTTATATATAAATGTTTAAATGTTAACTTGTTAGGTTTGTTTTGTGAGAAACCTGAGCCCAAGTGGGATTTGTGAAGTTGGTTATACAATTTTGATTGTGGTATTTAAATTCTAAAAATATTTAGGAGATATAATAATAATTATATGAAATCCAAAAATATTTGTAAGAAAATGATGATGTTAAAATAAAAATAGTTATAACATTTTTAATGACGTAATAGGAAAATCAATATGGCGGCAACAAAATGGTGACATGCGAATCTGCATGATTAATTGATTATACTAAGAATTGTTTGTAGTTTCTTATTTTATAGCAATTATATAGCAAATTCTTGACAATTAGTCGGAAAAAGTGTATTGTATTTAAAGTTATTACTACGTGTAATAAATGATCTGACACATTTTAATTGATGTTCATTATTTGCTATTTTAACCTCGTCCCACCTTGGCCTTGCTACGCCGCCACCTGCGAGGTATTCATAATAAAAATGTATGAGACCTAAACTCCATATTTCATAGTAATTCCATGACGCCGTGGCTAGCAACGTAGTCAAAATAATGGAAGTATGGTACTTAAGTGGCTAATTTCTTCGGGATAACATGACCACATCGCCACCAGTGTAGTCAAATGTATTATATTACGAATGTAACAAAAAAATTAAATATTATTTTTCTTCTACAACAATCTTCAAATCAGAACACAGCATACATTGCTGTTTTAAAGTCGGAGGTAGGAATGGTCTCTTTAATTCACGAAAATAAAGTAAGTATATATTCTGTTTTCACTTTTATAAAATAATGCATTTAATGGAAAAATCAAAAAACTTATTTTACCTCCGCCAGTAATAAATACAATAATAAACAAATGCCAAACTTAATAAGCGCGCGCAATTACGGTGTCACTCTTCACCAATGTCATACCACCACAGACCTATATAAGATATAGATCTGTGCATACCACAGTATAAGAATCTATAATTTGTACCGTGGTCATACTGACCATAGACAAGAAGTACTGTATTTTCTTCGTACAAAAATAAAAATAATATTTCTCCTTTACGAAAGCCACAACCCCATAATAGTAATATTAGTCATTCAGTAGTATAGTAGGTAAAAACAAGTTTAACCGCAGTGCCAATTAGCTAATATTTCATAACGTGTGGTTAGTTAAGTTGTAAACAATTATGCATTTTGTTACGCGGCAAAAGTATAAGGGGTTTAACACATATGCGATATGATAGTAAAATTTGCGACTGAAACGACACCGCTACATTTCTACTTAATAACAACTGTTCAATTACAATAAAGTTAAATTACACCTTTATACATAGAGCGTACCAGACTAGTACCGTGGTAGACAAAATGATCAATGTTATGAATTTATTTAGTCCAAGTTCGTGTGCTGCTCCTTTTAAGTAGTAAGTGAAAGAAGTTGACCTTAGCGGTAAATGCAGTTGGTATGCCGCAGACCATAAGGGATATACCTATAAATCTCCTAAAAGGAGGAGAATACATAGGCACTCCGAATTAAAACATATAAATGTTGCTTCATTTTATACATCGGTTTTGAACGCGTGAAGTATGAGTCAATGTCAGAGTAGTACAGTCATTCGTAATCTTTATTTAAAGACTAAAGGTAGCTAGTGGATGATATATTTATAGGGTAGGCAAAGCCGATCTTTTCTTTGTATGATAAAGCAACATTGTTCTTTGTTTTCTTTTTATACCGTATGATATTGCTTTATTTAATACGCAGTTAAAATAAAAGTATTTGTTACAAAAAACTTCGTTTAAGAAAAATGTAATGTCTGGCCATAGATAAGTAAAAATACTTCGCCGTCTTGAAATTGAATGAAGCCACAAACGGCTTATTTTAGTAAGTCCTTTTTTGAATTCTTAACAAATAAAAACATTTTTAGAGAAAATTTACGAATAAATAACAAATACCGCGTATTTTACATAATGAATAAATAATTATTTCAAATATTTTAGGGACATTTAGCACGGAGACGTGGCAAAACTCTTTTACGCAACTATTTTAATTCTGAAAACTGGGCACATTTTCTTCTTAGGAGTGAGTAATTACTAATCTATGCAAAAAACTTCGTTTAAGAAAAATATATTGTCTGGCATGAATCGTGCGAAAATCGCGCTTGTGCTAACGCCCTATACGATAAAAAGTCTACGATACTTAACCTTGACTTTACATAAAATGAGGTATAGGTACTTGTATGCAGTATGTCAGATTTTGAAATTATAAACCTTGGCTTATATATTTAATTGCATAATGATAGAAGCCAATTTTATGTTTATTTTTGTTTATCTACTGATCTCGTCCATACAACACTACATGACACCAATTTTGAAATAAATAAACTTTATCTTCGTGACTTCAGCTTTTAAGTAGCTATTGTTTGTAGTTGATCGATAGCTAATCACGGTACGAGTTAACTAATTAGAGTTACCCAACAGTTATTATCCAGTAGATTATGTAAGCTTACCATTCAACGAATTAACTTTCAAGCCTTGGAATATATTCATTGCTATGTCTTATCGCTGTAAACCGCAACAATTAAGGAACTAAACTAAAATGGCACTTAAGTAAAAATATTTTTTATAATAGGTATATGAGCATGCAGTCCACCTGATAGTAAGTATTCAATGACACCTACCAGTGGAGGACTACGCTCGTCGGAGGTCCACGATAGAATTGTTGAATGAGACCCAGGTCAAAAAGTTCAATGAAGCCCCCAGTCAAAGAAGTTGACCTATTTTATAAGCTTTTACAAATTTGTTGTTAAATGGGTAGTACTGAGGTTTATACATAAGGCCTTGCTTAGGCTGTGTTCAAGGGAGGCCCCCTCAGGACCAGAGGTCTGAGGAAACACTCCCAAGACTCCTCCACCCCCTACCCCGGAAATTTCGTCTACTACATCATTTGTAATCTACATCTGATATGATGAACCTTACCTATATCGGTGGACCTTCAAACTAGAAACAACATAGTTATGCTACTGATATGTATAAAAATACTTTTATAAGCAAATGCAATGTTGTGTAAAACTTTCAAGCTAGTCTTTCTACTACTAATCGACTAGTTTTGTAGACATGATACGAGTAATTATCAACTTTCAAATTTTCATGGTTCTAAACCAGGAAAACTAATATCAAACTGTTTGAATTGTCATAGTTAACATCTGTATTGATATTAGAATGACGCATTCATTTACATAGAGACAAACTTCTCTGAAAAGTTACGTCATGAGCGTCACACTTTTCGTATGTGAAATATTTGCCAAGAGGAAAAATGTTTCTCCTTATCCATTGAGTTGATACGTGACTTGACCCTGCAATCATTATCATTCAATATGACTAGAGTCCTACTTGTATTGCCCACAGATCCGTAGCTTCTCTTAGAAACTACGTTAGAATGCCTCGTGTATTTTCCTTGCCACAAAAATCAAAGGAACACGACAGCGCTTGATACTGCTGTTATTAAGCAAAAAATGTCTGCGATGGTACCTCTGGATTTAATATTGATTTAATCCTTAGAATTTTCTACTCTATTAGATAATTCAATCTTGCAGTTTTTTGTACCTGCGTAAAAATGTACACGTATCTTTTTAAGCGCCTCAGGAATATTTTTTTTTTTTTTTTTTTTTTCCTTGTATAAAGTACCGAATGAATAATAAGGTACTTTATATTTATTACAATCTAGCCTACTATAAGACTAATGAGTAATTTTACGCTAACTTAAACTGCTAAATAATCATATAATGAAGGCGGCGTCCTCTGACACTGCACTTCTTTGTCTTATCACATAAAGGAGTAGACACATTGTTCTTGTGTTCTATAATGTTCACTTATCACTTCTTCACTAACACTACACTGTGTCATGTCACTAACTCAAACGGTTTAGTCCTTTTGAGTCTTCTCACTAAGTCCGTCGTATCGAGGAGCTGGATCGCCTCGATATTGACGTGATGGTGAAGTCTTTTTTGATGGCCTTCAGCATAAGTGCAAATCACTTTTTTAACAAGGTCTACTTGAAGGTCCCGATGTAGATCTTCGTTTCTTACATACCAAGGTGCATTTGCAATACCCCTAAGTACTTTATTTTGGAACGTTTGTATGATATTTAAATTACTTTTTTTGGTACAGCCCCAGAGTTGAATACCATATGTCCATACAGGCATTAGGACTTGTTTATATAGCAATATTTTATTGTATATAGACAGCGAGGAATGTTTCCCAAGCAGCCAATGCATAGCTCTGTATTTGAGCTCCAGCTCGTCACGTTTTTTCTTGACGTGAGCTCTCCAGCGCAGCTTCGCATCAAGGGTCATGCCAAGATATTTGGCTGTGTTTGCGTATGGAATGGGTGTATTGTTAATATATATAGGTTGATAATTAGGATGCCTATTTGTAAAATCAATGTGCACTGATTTGGTTTCATTGAGTTTCATTCGCCACTTCTTCGTCCAATTGATTACTTTGTTGATAGCTACTTGGCAATTCTCCGCTGCTTCAGCGTGATCATTCCCTACAGCTATAATTGCAGTATCATCAGCAAAAGTTGCGAAGATGTTATTTTCTGTTTCTGGAATGTCACAGGTGTATAAGAGGTACAGGACCGGCCCCAATACACTGCCTTGTGGTACGCCAGCATTTATTTGCTTGAGATCTGAGTATGCTTCTCCTTGTCTCACTCGGAAAGCTCTGTTTGAAATATAAGATATTAATATTTCTGAGAATTGCTTTGGTAGCATTGCTCTTAGCTTCAATATCAAGCCTTCATGCCAAACTTTATCGAAGGCTTGCGCTACATCTAAAAATACTGCAGAGCAGATTTTCTTCTCTTCTAATGATTTTTCTATTGTACTAGAGATCCTATGAATCTGATCTATCGTGGAGTGTTTTTCTCTGAAACCAAACTGGTGATCTGGTATAAAGTTTTTATGTTCTAATATGGGTTTGAGTCGCTTTAACAAGAGCTTCTCAAAGACCTTAGACATTATAGGCAATAGGGAGATAGGCCTGTATGATGCAGCTTCATGTGGCGGTTTACCCGGTTTTGGTATCATTATTACTTCAGCTACCTTCCATAAGTCTGGAACATATTGAATTCTGAATGAAGCATTTATTAGGGAAGTTAACTTGATTACAGCTTTTCTAGGAAGGTTCTTCATAACCTCACCTGTAATCAGGTCGAATCCAGGAGCTTTTTTAGGATTAATGTTGCGTTGTATCTCTGTTGACACTTCTTTTGGGGTCACAAATTTAATATCTAGCTCTGTCTGCTCTATACAGTGACTACTATAATCACTATATTCTCCTTCATTTGGTTGGAAGATTTTTTCTAGATGAAGGGCAAAATGAGAAGCTTTTTGCATATCATCAATTATCCATTTTCCATACTTATCTTTAATTGGGGGAATTTGCTTGATAGGTCGTTTCAAACCTTTGGTTGCTTTCCACAGTGAGTAGTCTGTGCTGCGATCATTGTTTAAGCTTGATAAATAGGTTTTTAGGGTATCGTTATTAAATTGATTAATTTTTCTCCTAAGTGTTTTTGTGAGGTTGTTCAGATGTTTTTTGTCTTCGGGAGACCTCGTTTGGTGCCACCTTCTCCTTTGTCGCCGTTTTTCCTTTATAAGGACAAGTATTTCCCTTGTATACGTTGGACGTGTGACTCTCACTCTGGCTTGTGGTGTATTTTTCCAGGCTGAATGTTGGATAATTTTAACAAATCCACCCACTTCTTCGTCTATTTGTTCGGGAGTTTTAAGTGGAACGTGCAAGTTTATATTACGTGTGAGATCCACCTTAAAACTTTCCCAATCTGTATGCTTATTCACTAGGCCGAGCTGGCTATTTCGATGTACAAAGCTTTGATGCAGTGTTAGTATGATTGGCGAATGGTCCGAGCTCATATCGTATGAACCCTCAACGCTCATGAGACTTCCTGATATTTTCTTATATATAAAGAAATCTATCAGGTCAGGAACTTTATTAGGATCAGTTGGCCAGTATGTAGGTTGTCCTGTTGATATAACTTCACATTTCAAATGTTTCAAGGCATTGAATAATTCTTTGCCTTTAGGAGTTGTTAACCTCGAACCCCAATAGACATTCTTGGCATTAAAATCACCACCCAAGATGAATTTTTCGTTAAATTTATTTAAAAATTGTATGTACTTCTCTTTTTTTATTGAATATCTAGGTGGGCAATAAATTGCTGCAATAGTTATATGGTAGTCCTTAGTTTCGACACCAATAGCCACTGATTGGATATCATGTTCTTCGTGTTTAAATTGTTCATAATGAAACAGATTATCTTTGATAATAACAGCACTTCCACCTCTAGCACAATTGTCTGGATGGATTGCGTGATATATTGCATATCCTTTGAATTTTATGTGTGACTGTGAGGTGAAATGTGTTTCCGAAATTAAGCAGATATCTATATTTTTTGTGTCTAGGACTACTTGAAGTTCGCTCTGATGTTGCTGTAGTCCGTTGGCGTTCCATGTCATTATCTTTAGTATGCGACCCATTATAATTTATTACTATGTTTAATAATATTTTTCTCTAGTTTATTAAGCCGTTCGTTAAATGTAGTCATAAACTTTAGAATTTGACCTAATTTATCATCAGTTTCTTTACTCTTATTTGAGGTTGATTGTTGTCAGGAATATGACTGAACATTTCTGTAAAATTGCGCCAATTGTGCGCCGCCGCACGAGAAATTCTCAACTTTGTAACAAAAAAGACCCATTAATCGGAGCTTCAAATTTTCCTCTCACAATAATTTATAATTAAAAAGAAAATTAAGTAGTTATTTCATATGAGTAAATAATATTTTCTACCATTATAATTTATAATCCTACGCTAGAATTCTGTATAGTATCATCGACAATCGCAAATCCAGAACAGAAATTTAAATTGAAAATCCCGGAAATCTCGGTTCAGCGTATCAGACCGGTATGGTGACCGCTGCGCCACGCGAGTCGTGACTTATTTCTAGGTCATTGTTTCTAGCCAATAGATTAACTTGGCGTCACTTGGTAATTAGGTTCATGGGTTTTCTAATGTCTACACGATATATTTCTTGTTGTTAGGTCATTGACTACAAACTAAAGCTCCGTATGCACAATTTACGATTCGATATTGTTTCATTTTTATTTTACGATGATAGATTTACGCTTGACCGCAATATTGCCCGATGCTAAGGCATAGATACTTATCTATGTGCTAAGGAGATCCAACCTAGGATGAAGCACGCTCGCCTAGAAAAAGGTTATTTACTTTCGTATTGAACGATTCCCGATTATTGCCCACGTCTATTTCTGTCTTAAACAGCAGCACTGTTGGGTTCTGGTTTGAAGGGTGTGGCATGATAGAGATACTGAATCTGATATGAAGCGCTCCATCTTTGTCCTAAAAGATAGCAAAGAATCTATGTCTGATCTCAAGTCGGACTTTTAGAATAAATTAATAGAGTTCTATACGACAGCTTCCTCGTACCTTACTACATGCATATAATAGAAATCTTCAATCTTTTTGCAAAAAATACTAAATCAGCAATGAACCAAATTTCAAAATGAGCTTCGCAAATGACATTACAAAATTGCTTTAGACGTAGATATCCTTGGAAACGTAAATTATCTTTGAACGTAATGTGAGTTATATTCAGTTAGTTTGTGTAATCCTCAGATAAAAAAGAAAGACAACACCTCACGGAATATTACATTGAGGCACATTTAATTTTCTTATCCATGAAAGATCGCCATGAAAGTTTTAGTAAATAACGAAAGTGAACTTTATGCAATGTCTAATTATATTCTGCTTACTTTATATTAGAATGGGCAGAAGGCATTGATTCTTCCAAATTGTATCATATATACGACGTAACAACCTAACAACTACACATATTCTGCTTAAAAGACTTCTCAAAAGAAAGAGTAAATAAGTCCTCAATGAGATGAGGAAATATATTCATGATGTATATTTTTACACGCGTACTCATAATTCACAAGATTCGTATCTTATTTGTGCGTCATTCGACTATATAAATCTGTATATATTTACTTTCGAGAGAATAAGTATATTTTTTTCTTTAGTCTATGTTATCGCATAAACGCGATTGATGCAATATTATACTCCTAAACTTAGATGGTTATTTATATTGCTTTTATTACAAAACACTACATCCATTCTGCAAGATAAGATTATCATTTTTAAATAAAAATGTTACTTAAGACTACCAATTGCTAATTTTAATATCACAGCAGGTACAGCTTTTAACTTCCAGTTTATTGCTAACCTGAATGATGTGGTAGAGCATAATAATGTTCATGAAACCCTTATAAACAGAGCATAACAGAATCTCATGGAAAGCAGAGGTTAGTTAAAATCATTTTATTTTTATGATATAGTAGTAGACAAGTATGCAGATCATCTGATGGTAAGTGTCTTCAGCCGCCCATGGACATCTGTAATCAACTCCAGGATTAGATATTCTATCTGACGTCTGCCGGCGGTCACAGATTACCGCGCCGTTACCCCTGAACACTAAGCTGGAACGCATCGGAAAAGTATGTCTCCCTTGGCACACTCTTCAAACCCGAACACAGCAGCGCTTACCGCTGCTGTTATGAGGCAGAAATAGATTTGGCGGTGGTGCCGCCGGAGTCGAACCACAAAGGGTTCTACAACCTTCAATGAACTACATTTTAGTTTCGTACTTGTGATACAAAAAAAAATGTAAAATTAACTAATTTCCAAAAACTTAACATAAAGGCAGTGGCACAAAAAAAAACAACACAATTATAAATATAATAATATTTATTCCTCCTCACGAATCATAACAGATTGTCACCAACGACACTCCTACAATATTTACACCTGTACTTAGGAGATCTAATCTAGTATATTTACAGGTGTTCCTGTACCTTAGCCTACGCCCTGAGGGCAGCCACTAAAACGTGGCCCTTGAGATTGAAGCCTAGAAACCAATCCAAGTTTGAGCAACGCATGCCGTCAACATATTCGAGTTTGTACCCTGTACACTTGGATTGACTTCACGCACACACATGAGAATGTTTCACACACACTTAAATAAACAATAACATTATGACTCACACTACTACAAACCTAAATATCCCATGTCACTCCTGAGATTTACAGAGGCTTAATAAATATTTAATTTTTACAAATGATCATGTTTTAAAGTTATAGAAAACATGAGACCAAAGTGTCAAGTTCATAGTATGACATTCAAAAATCAATAATAATCTCAAGTTTTCAAAAATATGTAATCTATATTTCTGAAAATTCCTTCAAAATGTAGGAGCGTTATTACAGTCTCGATTCAGTTTTCAGCGAGTGTACAGTGTGAACGCAGTCGTCGCGTAGCCGCAGCGGAATCGTCGCGTAAACGCAGCGATTCATCGAGCTCCATAGAAAATTGTTACTGCTATAAGGCTCTTAACAATAAACGATATCCCCAAAATCAGTTTAAGTAGAAATAAATATAACAAAACTTAACTTGCAAATGAAAACCAAAAATAAAAAATTAAAAAAGAAAAACAAAAATGAACATTAATTTTCGAGAATATTCAAATACAAGTTTCAGCCAAAACATCATGACAAACTTCAAAAAAATTTTACTTGAAAAAGATATCAAAAATTATGTAGTATTTTAAGTAATCAGCATAAATAACAATAAATGTAGATAGTACTTTAAAAAAATGCCTACTTCTTTGAAATAGAAAACGAAATTTACACACAAAAATTTAGTTTTATATAATACACCATTTAAATTGGCTCTTACTGTATATTTACAAATACGAGAGCACTTTTAAACCAAATACTGTAATAAGAATTTTAAAAACCCAAAATTCTATAATTATTTACACAATTTTTGAGACTATACACACTTCTGTGTAGAAATTTTTTACAACAATTTTAATTTTCAAACATATACATGAGACGTTAAATACAATATTTTTTTTATCCTAAACCACTTGTATTATTATTTTAGAATATATTAGTGAAAGTCCATTTCTTGCACTTATTGCATCTAAAAGACCAAATTTAAATATACTCCTTAAATTTAGTATGTATATGATCTTGCAGTCCAACTGATGTTAACTAGCATCGACATCTGTAATCAACCCCAGATAGGAGTCCTATCTGTCGTCAGCTACAGATGCCCTACCCTTGAGGACTAAGTTGGAATGCCTCGGATAAATATCTCCCTTACACCCTTCAAACCAGAACACAGCAGCGCTTAACACTGCTGTTATAACAGAAATAAGTGTGACGGTGGTGCCGCCGGAGTCGAACCACAAAGGGTCCTAACACCTTGTAGGGACCCAGCAGTGGGACTGCAAGTGTATACAACAAATTAGGAGTATATTCAGTTCCCAAGTCTTTTTTCTAAAACTATGAGATCAATTTTAAAAAAACATTTTCACTTCACTCTCGTCTAAGACACAACTCTATATATTTTTAGAATGGATTTTTGGTTCGAGTAACAAATGCCTTCCTACTTTCCTATTTAGTGCACGAATTGCAAGATTAAAAGCCTGGAATTTTTTAAACATGGTCTGGAAATATTTTTACAAATCTTACAGTTTCATCCATAAATCATGTCACTAAAGTTTCAGATTACTATCTCCCCCCACTCCCGCGAATGTTGTGATAAATGTCACTTTTGACACTTTAATGTGACTTTCAATTCATCACAAGATGGCGTAACTAGTATTCTGAATCACGCTATCGGAGTATTCTCAACATATTGTATATCTATACTAATATTAAAAAGAGGAAAACTTTGTTTGATTGTAACGAATAGGCTCAAAAACTACTGAACCGATTTAAAAAACTCTTTCACCATTCGAAAGCTACATTATCCACGAGTAACATAGGCTATATTCTATATGAAATATATTTGATAAATAGATTTTGAGGCGGTACAAAGTTAGCCAGGTCAGCTAGTAACAAATAAAGTTAAGGGACTACGGCACGATAACAGAAATTCCTCATGTAATTTATATCAATCATAAGTGACATAATTTAGAGATGAACCGATAAATAGATGCATTAAAAATAAATTTAGGCCAATGGAATAGTAACTATGTATTCATATGAGCTTCATTAGTGTTTCATAAGACTGAAATAGCGAGCAAGCAGTCCACCTGATGGTAACACTGTCGTATGGACATCTGTGACCAACTTCATATAGAGCAGGTCCTACCTGAAGCCGATCACAGATGTGTTGCCATACTAAACTTTTGAACCTCACAGAATCTAGGGTTGTAACCGTACTAAAATACAATATTGTACTACATTTTCAAGGTGTACTATTTATTATATGGAAAATACTATAAGGGTAGGTTGCACTGTAGCCCTGTTTAATGTTTGTGTTAAAATTAGCTATAACAATTACATTGATGATAACGATGCGATGTAACAATTCTGTGTTGCATCAATTTATTTGTCATTAACGTCATGTGTCACCACAATTTTTAGTCAATGTTGACAAATATGGAAGTTGACAAAAACAAGAAATTTAACCGGTTAACGTTAAATGTTAGACGTCATGGTTTAACCCATTAATTGTTCAACCGTAGATTTGATAGCTACTTAGGCTTTTGTTAGCGTTAAAGTTACACAGTGCAACCCACCCTAAGAGCATGTATTGTAGATAAAAACCGAGTTCTGAGACAATTACAATTTTCCTGTACAAACTATTACACTGGAATGTTCTACCAATGTTATTGATGTGTGATTAAATACTATTTCCGATAGCAGTTGAGAACTATAAGCCGACGACAAACGCACACTTGTCACTGCACACACACACGCATCCTACGGGACAGCTGCACACGACGCGGCATGTGACGTAGTTGCTTACGTCACACGCACACACGCACATGTTGTTTGACGTCATAACACCGCGCACACACACATGCCACGCTTGGAAGCCAGCGCGAAGAACGATGTACAGACGAGCGTAGTTACTGCTGCTGCCGTGACGTCACGCGGCGTGTTGTGACGTCATAATACCGCATGCGGCCAGTTGGAGGTATCGCGTTTTGATCCTCTGAACTCTAGCGTTAGGACAGGAGACAGCCCGCACTGCAGAGTTGCTGGGGTCGTGACGTCACATTGTCTGACGTCAGAACTAGACGCGCGCGTCCGCTCGTAGCTAGTGTTGATGAGCATCTTGTGGAAGCAGAGCGTGAGTCTTGATTGTATCAACCGCACTCGCGTATAGACACGCACACAGCGCCGCACTTGCACTTATGAAGGCCTAGCTCGTCGTATGACGTCACAATACCGCATACTCCCCCACACCCAGGTTAGACGCGTCGTCTGACGTCACAATACCGCACACACGCGCACACGTAGGCTAGACGCGTCGTGTGACGTCACAACACCGCACACAGGCGCACACACACAGTCACAGCGCCGTATCCCGCCTCGTCTTGACACGACCGATGCGGTGTCGCTCCCTCAGTAGCTACGTGTCCACACGTCGCCTCAACCACGCGTGGAAGCGAGCGCGACGAGCGGCGTGGAGACGAGTGTGCGAGGCTCGCGCGCTGCGGAGACAGCCCGCGCGGTACAGCTGCTGCGGACGTGACGTCACCAAGCGGATGGTGGTCGAGAGGGTGCACTCCGAGTGGTCGTGAAGGCGAGGCGGCTTGCGGCGACGGGCGACCTGGAGACA